>JAWWEV010000077.1:1821180-1831321 GCA_035583235.1 Hafferia zeledoni | reverse complement strand
CCTCCTCTTCTCCAGGCTAAACACCCCCAGCTCCCTCAGCCTCTCCCCACAGCACTTGTTCTCCAGTCCCTTCTCCAGCCTCGTTGCTCTTCTCTGGCCCTGCTCTCAAGGTTGAATATCAGCATCCCCATGTGCTGCTCCCAGATGGATGTTCTGGAGCGAAAATGCTGCAGGAAAGCACCCAAAAATTTCTGGTGGAGATACATTTTTGCTTTACACTCAGCTGGGTGCTGGGGGGAAAATTCCCTGCATTATCCCAGTCCCTGTGTCACCCTCAATCCCCTCCTCCTGCTGCTTTTACACAGGTTTAAAGTTACACCCTTCCAAAAGGCAGCTCCTGGATGCTTCTGGAAAGCCAAAAATCCCTTCAGCACCCCCAGGAATCACATTGGTTTTTAGCAATCCTCCCTGAGCACAAAATCAGGAGCATTTTACAGGGATAATAAGTGGCTTCCAGGCCTTCATATCCCCCAGGGAGACACTGCACACCTCACAGAGTTTCACAACAGGATTTATTCAGTGCACAGGCCAGAGCAGCAGGTGGGAGGATGTGAATAATGGCCTTCAGGTCATCCTCCACCTCATCTGTGTAAGAAATCAAAGGATGCAATCACCAGAGAAGGGACTGTATCTTCCAGTTATCTTTCTCCCACCAGTCTGGAAAGCTTGTCAGATATTTAACACACCTGACTGGGAATCCTCAGGCAAAGGGAGATGTGGGGCAACAAAACAGTGTCCCAGGCAATGACAGTGGCTCTGCAGCAACTCCTGGAGCCACCAATGACCTGTAACATCCTCACGTGGCTCTCTTGAGCTCAGACTGTACCAGCTCATGTGGGGACTTGTTTCTCCTGGACCAGGTTCCACCACACACAAATTACATGGCAAGCAGAATCTGTGTCTAAATTCAAATACACTGAAATTATGCAAGGAAAAAAAGCCATGCAGGGCAAAGCTGGATGGAAGAGCTGGTGGCTCCTCTGAGGGTGAAGTTTCTCTTCTGTGTGTGCACGGGGGTGCAGGCACAGGCGTAGAACAAGCCATGGCAATGGATAATGGCAATAAGTGAGGAAAGGGACATGGGGCAGGGACAGGAGAGAGGGAGGAGGCAAGGGCTGCACAGTGTGGGGAGGAGGAGGGAGAACATCTGGGTAGTACTGGCCAAAACTGCACCAGAACCAGGAGGGAAACAGGAAAATAAAAAAGCCTCTCTTTGTACAGGAAGGGAAAGAGGTGAAACTTGTCAGAACTTCAGACAAGCAGGTACATGGGGAGGGGAAAAAAGCATTTTTGCTGGAAGCTCATCCTGACAAACACCAGAAATCATCAAACCCAACCACCATGTCTCATCTACAAACACCAAACCAACCACCATGTCTTATCTACAAACACCAAACCAACCACCATGTCTCATTGTCCTGCTGCCCCTGGGGACATGGTGTGGCAGGGCCTGCCGGCCACACAGGTGGGTGGGACAGCTCCTCACTGCCAGTTTGGAAATGGAACAGAAGCCCAGGCTGGGCTGGAAGAAAGGAGAAGGTTCAAGGTCACCAGCATTGGGCAGACACACTCCTGTCCTTGGGTCTCCTCAGGAAGGGACCAAGTTCCCACAGACTCGCTGGGGCTGGAGCAGATAAGGCAGTGTAAGAAGGGAGGTGTCAGCCTGAATTGTCTGGGGTGTCTCCTGGGCCCACCAGGGTTGAGGAGCAACCAGTGCTGAGGAAAGGCTTGGTGACTGGAGCAGGGACAGCTGAGAAAGACCATTCAAAGCAGAAGGCCCACCAGGGTGGCACTGGGGATGAGGAGGAGCAGAAGACCCGAGCAGGATCTGGGGGCTCCAGACATGGGCTGATCCACATTTGTCTCTTCTGAGTTTGTCTCCATTTGCTCGGTGTCCAGGGCACCTGCTGAAAGAAAAGACAACATGGAGTTAGAGGGGAAGGTCTGGACAGAAGAGGAACTCCCACTCATGCAGGTCTGTCAGTGAGGTGCCTGAGCACCACGAGGCAGCAGAGCTGTGGCCCAGGGAAGGTGTGACAGGCCGTGGGTTAGTGGGAAGAGGCTGCAAACAAGACCATGCTGCAGGGACCAGACATCCAACCAGCCCCTCAGTGTTAGAGGAAAGAGGAGGATCCAAAGGACCAGTCTGACACTGTTCCTCCCAAGCCCTGTCCATGCTGCTTGGGGATCACTGAGGGTCTGAGTGTCCATCAGGACAGACTCCACAGATACCTTACCTGACAGGGAGGTCTGGAAATGAGGGCTCTGCCCTTTTCTTTCTTTGGAGGATGATGTTAAGCGCAAGAAGGTGGGCTCTTCAGGGCTGAGGATCACTGACTTAGGGGGGGTTATGCCCTCAGCTCTATTAAAACCTAACTTGATGTCTTGAACAACTTGGTTGAGGGATGGAGGTGGACTGGAAAAGGCTGATTTCTCTTCCCTGTCCTCTTTGACACCTTTCTTTGTTTCTGGGACTGATTTGGGGCTGAAGGCTGTGCCCCTGCTTTCTAACAAGGCTGGATTCTCTGTAGTGAAGCAGCTAACAGGCTCTCCAGTGTCTGCCTCTGGAGATGCTTCATAATCCAGGTCTAAGGTGGGCTCAGAGGAAGGAGTGAGCCCAGTTGCCTCAGTAGCATCAGGTCGTTCTGGTTCTGGCTTTGTGGTTGTGGCAGCTTTTGTCTGTGGCTTTGCTGTTGTGGCAGGTGCTGGTGTTGTAGCAGCAGGTGTTGGCTTGGCAGTGGTGGTGGTAGGTACTGGGGTGGTGGGTGTTGGTTTGGCTGTGGCTGTGGCAGGTTTTGATGTAGCCACAGCTGGGGTGGGTTTTGGTGTGGTGGGTGTGGGCTTGGCCATAGCTGTGGTTGGTTTTGGCTTGGTTGTGGTGGGTTCTGGTGTGGTGGGTGTTGGTTTGGCCATTGTGGTGGTTGTCAGAGGTGATTGTTTGGTGGTTGTGGTGGGTTCTGGCTTGGCTGTGGTGGTGGTTATGGCAGGTCTTGCGGTGGTGGGTGTTGACCTGGTGGTAGTGGTTGTTGAGGTGGGTTTTGGTGTGGTGGTTGTTTGCAAGGTGGGCTTTGGCTTGGCTGCAGTGGTGGTGGCTCCTGGCATGGTGGGTTTTGGCTTGGCTGTGGTTGTTGTTGGGAGTGTGGTGGCAGGTTTTGGCTTGGCTGTTGTGATGGGTGCTGGTGTTGGGGGTTTGGGCTTGGCTATGGTTGGGAGTGTGGGTGTGGGTGGTGGCTTGGCTGTGGCTGTGTTTGGAACTGTGGGTTTGGGTGGTGGCTTGGCTGTGGTGTGTACTGGTGCTTTGGGTTCTGGTTTGGCTGTGGTGGACACTGGTGTTGTGATTTCTGAGTTGGTTGTGGAGTGTACTGGTTTGGCTGTGGGGTGTACTGGTTTGGCTGTGGAGTGCACTGGTTTGGCTGTGGGTTCTGGTTTGGCTGTGGGTTCTGGTTTGGCTGTGGGGTGTACTGGTTTGGCTGTGGGGTGTACTGGTGCTGTGGGTTCTGGTTGGGCTGTGGGTTCTGGTTTGGCTGTGGGATGTACTGGTTTGGCTGTGGGGTGTACTGGTGCTGTTGGTTCTTGTTTGGCTGTGGGTTCTGGTTTGGCTGTGGGTTCTGGTTTGGCTGTGGGTTCTGGTTGGGCTGTGGGATGTACTGGTTTGGCTGTGGGATGTACTGGTGCTGTGGGTTCTGGTTGGGCTGTGGGTTTTGGCAGACCTGTGGGTGGGGCAGATGGCCTTGCCTTTGTTGTCACAGGGGCTGGAGTGGTGTCTTCTACAACGAGTTCTGGTAAGAGATGGAAAGTGCTGTGGGTTAGGGCTGGCTCAGCTGACTCAGTGGGTCCCCTGCACTGAGCAGGACCAGCAGAAACCAGTGAGGGGACAAAGCAGGAGCCAACCCCTCTGAGGTCACTCTGGGCCATCCCCCACTCCGGGATTCTCAGCCTGGAGACATCCCATCTCCCTCACACAACATCCAGCCTTGCAAGGGGCAAAAAATGCTGCCTAAGGGGCTACAAGGCCCTTGTCCAATTCTCACCCTGAGGCAGCTGAGCTGTCTGAGGAGCAGCCATTGCTCCTGAGATCTCATGGTCCAGCCCAGGCCTTCCTGATAACTCCAGGAGGGTTCAGAGCTTGGACCTCAACCCAGGGCTCTGAGTCCCAAGAGCCCATCAAGGGACACACGTGGCTTCTCTCACTCACCACACAGGTTGTTCTCACAGACTGTGCCCTTGGGACACTGTGAACATGGAGGTCCTTCCAAGTACGGCCTTTTCCCTCTCACGTTACCCCTGGAAGCAGAAGATGCCAAGAAAAAGGTGGTGTGAGGAAAGGGGAAACGCCCATCCCAAAGAGGGGTCTGATTCAGCTGGGATATCCCAGCCAAGGCAAAACTCAGGACTGGTGTAAAAAACAGGTCATGGTCTCCTGCCCTGGACTGTCACTGCCTGACCCCAAGGCTGCTAAACCCAGGGGACACAGCACCATGGACCACATCCTTCACCCTTCCTTAGAACAAAGGTCTTCTTTGGAAATGCTTTGCTTCTATTTCTGACCAAGACCAAACCCTGCTCTGATACCAGGACAGGAGGAAGGACATTTCCAGCTCAGAAAGCCCACAGAGATGCAGCAAGCCATGCTGGGCATGAGACTTACGGGGGATAATAGTTGCAAACAAGCAGGTGCATGTTCTCTGTTTCGATCCCTTCGATCTTCTCACAGAACTTTGCCCCACAGCCAATGAATTGAGTGTTTCCCCAGACCACCTAAGAAAAGACCAGGGTGAAGGTGAGGGGACTGGGTGGAGACAACATGTCCCCTGGCTTGGAAGGCTGCTCTGTGACTACACCAATGTCTTCCTCCCCTCTCAGTGTGTGCCCCAGTTCCCACAGCCCCACATTGCTTTGGCATTCAGGATCCACCACCATCCCTGTTCCTCCTTGCTCCCACCCAAGCTGGGAAGAAACCTCATCTCTCTGCCCAAGACAGAACAGCCATCCCTCCACCCCAGCAGCTGGTACCTGAGTGTAGTGGCCACACATTTGCCCAGGGACACACGTGGATGTTGTGAAGTTGTAGAATTTCTCCTCCCCATTCCAGTCTTCCACGGCAAATTCCAGTTCCAGCATCGGGGCCATGGCAAAGAGGTTTTCCCCGCGCCGGCCCCGCTCCTTGTTGTGGTCCCAGATGCACTTCTCTGCGTAGGACTGAGCAAGGGTCTCCAGCTCCGTGTCCCAGGTCTGAAAGGAGCTCAGCATCAGCACGGAGAGAGGGACACTGACTCCCAGTGCTGCCCAACACAGACCTCAGGAGAGGGGAGCTCCATGGTTAGACCCAGCGCAAACCAAACCTTGGCTTGTAGGTCAAACAGCAGAAGGTCAGACATTCAGCACTCCCAACCTCACCTGAGGCACACCCAACATCATCATGGAGCATCCTCAGCAAGGAGAAACCATGAAGTCAGGTGGATAAAAGGAGGAAACCACTCTGGACCGTGTCAGAAGGGCCTGGGGATGTCCCTCCCTGTCCTGGGTGGGGATGGGAGGAGAGCAGGACATCCCCCCACCAGCTGCACAAAGCCTGGGCACACACAGTCCTGGAAAACATCATCTGTGTGCCTGGATCCGAGACATTCCCAGCTGGACACCTGCCAGGAGCCCCCTCTGGAGCAGCAGTGGCCCCACCACCAGCTGAGCCCCCCAGCCACATTGATATGCAGGAGGAGGAGGAGAAGAGGAGGAGGAGCAGCAGAAGCAGAGGTCTCCCTGCATGGATGCACCCAGGGAGTCCTGCACTGCAGCTGTTTGGACCATCCCTGCACCATCTGACACAGAGAGCAGCTTCGTGCTGGGAGGCAGCACAACAAACAGGGGGTCCTAAGGGGGGGCCTTCCCAGGCAGAGCCAGGACTGGATCCAAAGGGGGACAGAGCATGGCCCTGGTGCAGGGCATGTCACCATCTGGTGTTGAGGGGATGGGGGGAGGAAGGAAACACCTGGATGGGGACGGGGAGCGTGTGTTCCCCTCCCACCATGGCCCCAAGCCATGCTGAGAGCGATGGCTGGAGCCCCAGACTGCAGAGCACACGCCCCTCTCTCTCTGGCACTGAGCTGGGCTCCATAAACAGGGCACTTGCACCTGCAGATCTGCCTCATTAAGAACGAAATTGGCTTTAGGCTGCAGATCCCCCCCAGTGCCTAAACATTTCCACGGCAACCAGCCCCTCATCCCAGAAGGAAGCACGGGGTGACCTCAGCCAGGCACGGTGCCACGGCAGCAGGTGAGCCCAGAGGCAGAGACAGCCCAGGAAATCCTCAGGAGGGGAGGCTGTCATGGAAAGCCTCTACCAAGGAATTGCCAGGGCTGCTGTAAGCAAAGCATTTGCTGTGCTGCAACAAAAACCCCAAGGGTTTGGCTCCAGAGCAGGAGCAGGTCCTGTGTGTTTAAGCAGAAGCAAAGCAGCTCTGCCTGGGAAGCATCTCAAAGCAGAGAGTCTGCAAGCAGAGCCTCAGCTGGGGGCTGCCATCACAGGGCTGGAATTGCACTGGTTTAGAACCCTGAGAGATCCTTTCACTAAGACTTTGGCTCCAAAGCCCTGATATTCCAAGTTTTCTGTGCCTGGCTCTGGTGGGTTTCCCAGGACCACAGTCCTCAGTGTTCTGGCTCTGTCTCCATTGAGTTTGAAGTCACCAGTCAGACCTTCTCTCCATGAGTTTAGCTTTTGGCTCCCATTTACCAGCCCACAAAGGTTTGACAGCCTGGGCAACTTTTGGGCCAGGCAGGGAGGTCTCCTCCAAGCACACTGTGACCCAAAGAGGAAAGGACTCCAACCATCCAGGAATAAATAGTTGTCCGAGTCCACGTGATTTGCAAATAGTGAGGAAAAAAGTCATATGGTGCAAGATAAAAGAAAACAGCCAAGTTTTAATCAAATCAAGAGCCCGAAGAAGAGAAGAAGTAGGGTCAGGTCTAGAGCTCATTTTCACTCCCACTGCAGCCACATGTGATGTGAGATCTGACTCGGTCTCCACAAACAAACTAGGAGATCCCTCACATCCAAGACACCAACTCATGGGGAGGATTAGGAGTGTGATGAACAGCCCAAATCTCTGAAAAACCTGACTGACATGTTTGAAGATGACATTCCCTCCTATAGATAAAAGTTCCTTCAACTGCAAAAGCAAATACAAAGCACCAGGCGATGCCCCACACAGCAGGATTCCCCCTCCAGACCCTGACAATGGCCATGGCAATGTCTCCAGCTCATGGCCATGTCCCACCTGCCCTTCCTGCCCATCACAAGGAGCTCCAGAGGACACTCATGTGAGTGAGAGCTGCAGCACTTTCTTGCAGAGCATCAGGGGACACTTAAAAACTTCCAGAAATGATCAAAGAAAACCCAACTCTTTAGAGCCAGTTTAGGGACATGCTCTCCATTGCCACCTTCTTTTAACCCTACATGACAACTGCTCTGGGAACACCCTGATCACTCCCAGGATCAAGATCAAGCCTTGCACCACACAAACACCCTGAGATTCCTCTGCAATTAAAGCCACTTACCATCTTCATCATGGCCATGGCAGGGGGAGAGACCTGGGAGCGGTATCTGTTGTGCTCATCCAAGATTATCTTCTTGTCTTCATCGCTGAGGGACCAGCTGAGCTGCAGCACTGTGAGCACCAGGAACACGGGAGGGAGACCCGAGCTCAACATCGTGCACTCAGCTCCTGCTCCTGGCAGCCCACGGCTCTGGCAGTCACATTTAAAGCACCTCCCAAAAGCAAGGAACACCCAACAGCTTCAAGATTGGGGAGGAAATGTATTTATTAGAGTTTTGGAGCCATGCAGAACACACCCATCTCACATATCGGCCTGGATGGAGAGGCAGCACTGCTGCTGGTGCCAATGAACACGCGGGGTCCCCTCCCTGGGACAGACCCTGTGCCTGGGTCCTAATCCTGGGATCAGCATTCCTCATCCAAGCCTCTGCTGCTCCAAAGCCCAGCCATTCCCTGAGCCCTGTTACGGGTCCTCCCTTCTACTCCTGTCCCTTTTCTCCCAGTCTATGACAACGTTCCCACGGCAAGCAGCAAACCCCTGTTTGCACGGGGTCCTCCCCCATCCCTGGAATGCAGCTGTGTTAGACATCAAGGCAACAGGATGAAATGCTGAGCGCAGTTTGCAGCTCGGTGAGTCCCCAGGCAGGGTCAGAGCCCACCTCTCCCAGTCCCGTGTCTGTGCTGGGGGCACAGCAATTGGCAGCTGAGGAACTGCCTCCACCCGGGGCTGGCAGGGTGGGTTGATGCCCCTTTCCTGACCCATCAGGAGAAGGATGAGCAGGAGAGGATAAACAGGGTATAGAACTGAAACTGCCCCAAAAAGGGGAGTTGAGAGTCTCCAGCTGCCATCCGGGCTGACCGGAATAACCAGAGCATTGGCTGTGCAGGGCCAGGCTCTGCTCCCTCCCCACGGGCACCTGGAGGGCTCAGCATCAGGTGTCCCGGAGCCCCCGGCACGGGGCCTGTCTGGCAGAGCCCCCCCGCCTGCTGCAGCCCCGGCTCCCCATCTGTGATTGTGCAACCGCCCGGCTCGGCTCCAGCAGCTCCTCCGGGATCGCGGGCTGTCAGAAAGGAGCAGCGGGTGGGCAGCTCTGGCCAGCACAGCCAAGTTAATCACACGCTGCCGGCTCTGCCTCCCCCCTCCCGGCTTCCCAGACAATGCTTTGCCGTTTTGCCTCTTGTTTTGGATCACCTCTCTCACCAGCTCTCCTACTGTCTCTCTTAGCTTTTTGTGTTACCTTCTTTGTCCTTAGGTTTGGGCTCTGCCATACCCTCAATAGCCCAACAATTCCTGCAAGCAGAATCTGAGGCCAGCACCTCTCCAGGCTTCATCTCAGCTGGTCAAACCAAATGTCCCCATTTATTGCTGAGGCAAATCTGTCTCACGGTGGAGACACCTCAACAGCCCTGCTGTTCTATCTCTGGAAACATGAAGAAACATCCAGAAGGAATCAACACAAGCTCCAGCTCCTCTGGCCAGCTCACCGTGGCCTGGTTTATGGGGAACAAGGCAGTGCTGAGAATCATGGAATTCCAGAATGGTTTGGATTGGAAGAGGGACCTTAGAGCTCATCTCATTCCAACCCCCTGCCATGGGTAGGGGCATCTTCCACTAGACCAGTGCAGGTGCTGGTCCCTGCAAATGTGATGTGGAGATGCAGGGATAGGCTCCATGTAGCCCCTGGCCCTACAACATCACAGGAGAGAGTGTGGTAACAAGGATAAAGGAAAATGGGATACACAGAACTCATGGGGAAGAGCAAACAGCCCTGGAGGAGTCACCACCAGGGCATGTGGCTCATGGGGAAACGTGAGTAACAGCTGATGCCTTTGGCAAGGGCAGGGCAGCTCCTGCCAAAGGGGTGCAGGGACAGCTCTCAGCTCCAAACCTGCTCCGACAGCTCCTTCTGGAGCCAATGTCTGAAGCATCAAGATTAGCAGTGCAAGGCCCAGGCCCCACCCTGGAGCTGACACACTCGTGTCCAGCATTAGGTAAGTGTGTGAGGAATGCAGCTTTCCTTCTGCTGCTCAAGGAACAGCCCATCCACCACGCCCAGGGGACCCTCTGCACCGGGACAGGAGCCACACACCAACACCTGACAGGTCCTGGTGGCCCCAGAGAGGCCCCACTTGGCACTGCAGAAGTGACCAAGCCTGGTTTTCTATGGACTCATACCCTGCGGGTCTTGAGTGTGGCTGGTCGGTGTCTAACCAGGCTCATGTACCAGCCTGAGAATCCTTCTCTTCCCTACTCATCCACTTTCATGAGCTCTGGAGGAGTTTATCATCTTCCACACTATTCATTCATCCATTCTATGTTTCTATGATTTTAAAGCACTGGGACACACATGTTGCCTGGGAAACCCCCTGAGCTGGGCAGGGTGGGAGTGGGGGATTGTCTGAACCAGCACAGGGACTGCCAAAGGGGAGCTGAGGTGAGAGAGACCATGGTGGGAGCAGGGTGGGGGTTCCAGCACTACAAAAAATCAGGTGTTGCCCAAATGCCCTGGCTTGGCTGGGAGCAGAAATGCTTTTCTACTCTTTGTATTCTTTGTAGGGAATTCATGCTACATTCTCCTTCACCCAGATGC
>JAWWEV010000077.1:1791254-1816957 GCA_035583235.1 Hafferia zeledoni | reverse complement strand
CCAGTGCCATCTGCCGGTCACTGCATGGCCGTGCCCGTGACCTCAGCACACCCCCAGGCAGTGGGTCCTGCAGGAGATCCGGGGCTGTTGGGCAGCAGAGCCACCAACGACCTGTAACATCATCAGCACTTGGCCCTCTTGAGCTCAGATTGTACCAACTCACGTGGTGATTTTTTTCTCCCGGATCAGGGTCCACCACACACAAATTATGTGTCAAGCAGAA
Organism: Hafferia zeledoni; assembly: GCA_035583235.1. Taxonomy (NCBI): domain Eukaryota; kingdom Metazoa; phylum Chordata; class Aves; order Passeriformes; family Thamnophilidae; genus Hafferia; species Hafferia zeledoni. The sequence continues at coordinate 1,816,734 of JAWWEV010000077.1, read as the reverse complement.
TCTGTATTTAAATTGAAATACACTGTGCAAAGGGGGAAGCCATGCAGGGCAAAGCTGCAGGGAGGAGTTGGTGGATCCTCTGAGGGCTGAAGGTTCCTCTTCTGTGTGCACACAGAGGTGCAGGAACACAAAATAAAACCATGGCAATGAAGTAACTGAGGAGTGGGACAGGGGACAGGGATAGGAGAGAGGGAGGAGGCAAGGGCTGCCCAGGTGTGGGGAGGAGGAGGAGGGAGAACATCTGGGTAGTACTGGCCAAAGCTGCACCAGAACCAGGATGGAAACATAAATCCTCATCTTGGATTCTTACTGGACAAGAAGGGAAGGAGTTGAAACTTGCCTAAAACTGAGACAGACACATCAGGAGGGGGAAAGAGCATTTTTGCTGGAAACTCAACCTGACAAACAGCAAAGCCAACCACCATGTGTTATCTGCAAACACCAAAGCAAATGATGGTGTCTTGCTGCCACATGGGTGGGTGGGACAGCTCAGCCCTCCCAGTCTGGAAGTGGAATAGAAGCCCAGGCTGGCCAGGAAAGGAGAAGAAAGAAGAACCATCCAAGGTCACCAGTGTTAGGGCAGACACTCTCCCGCCCTTGGGTCTTCAGGAAGGGGACCAAGTTCCCATAAACTCGCCGGGGCTGGAGCAGATAAGGCGGCAGCATAAGAAGGGAGGGGCCTCCTGAGCTCAGCAGGGTTGTGGAGCAACCAGTACTGAAGAAAACCTTGGTGAGTGGAGCAGGGACAGCTGAGAACGACCATTCAAAGCAGAAGGCCCACCAGGGTGGCACTGGAGACAAGGAAGAGCAGAAGCCCCGAGCAGGTATGGGGAGCTCCAGCCGCATTTTTCTGTTCCTCAGTGTCCAGGGCTGATATTGAAGGAAGAGAAGGAAACATGAAGTTAGAGCAGAAGAACCTCTGTAGCGAAGGAGCTAACAGGCCCTCCAGTGTCCACTTTGACCTGTGGAGATACTTGAAAATCCAGGTCTAATGTGGGTTTGAAGGAAAGAGTTACCCCAGTTGCCTTTCTGGCTCTGGCTTTGTGGTTGTGGCAGTTTTCAGTTGTATCTCTGCTGTTGTGGCAGTCTTGGTGTTGTAGCAGCAGGTTTGGTGTGTTTTGGTGTGGTGGGTGTTGGCTTGGCCATGGCTATTGTGGCTCCTGCCATGGTGGGATTTGGCTTGGCTGGGGTTGTTGTTGGGAGTGTGGTGGCAGGTTTTGGCTTGGCTGTTGTGATGGGTGCTGGGGTTGGGGGTTTGGGCTTGGCTGTGGTTGGGAGTGTGGGTGTGGGTGGTGGCTTGGCTGTGGTTGTGGTGGGCTCTGATGCTGTGGGTTCGGGTTTGGCTGTGGTGGACACCGGTGTTGTGCTGCCCAAGGGGCTACAATGCCCTTGTCCAATTCTCACCCTGAGGCAGCTGAGCTGTCTGAGGAGCAGCCATTGCTCCTGAGATCTCATGGTCCAGCCCAGGCCTTCCTGATAACTCCAGGAGGGTTCAGAGCTTGAACCCCAACCCAGGGCTCTGAGTCCCAAGAGCCCATCAAGGGAAACACGGGGCTTCTCTCACTCACCACACAGGTTGTTCTCACAGACTGTGCCCTTGGGACACATTGAACATGCGGGTCCTTTCCAATAGGGCTTTTGGCCACTCCTGTTACCCCTGGAAGCAGAAGATGCCAAGAAAAAGGTGGTGTGAGGAAAAGGGGAAACACCCATCCCAAAGAGGGGGCTGATTCAGCTGGGATATCCCAGCCAAGGCAAAACTCAGGACTGATGTAAAAAACAGGTCATGGTCTCCTGCCCTGGACTGTCATTGCCTGACCCCAAGGCTGCTAAACCCAGGGGACACAGCACCATGGACCACATCCTTCAGCCTTCCTTAGAACACAACACTGGATGGGCATTGGGACAGCTGATTCTCTCTCCCTTCTGCTCAAGACCCCTAAGAAGGTCTGCAGCCACCAGCTGCTCTAAGGTGGTCTCAGCAGGCCCAAGCAAGTGGTCCCAAAGCTGGTGCCAGGGCTGTGAAGGGGGTACCCACTTCTCCTTCCACATCCAACCCTTCCTGCTGGTGCAAAAGGGCTTCTCCAACCCAGGCAACCACTGGTGCCAGCAGGGAAGCCCAAAGCAGGTGGCAGTTTGTACTCTCATCTGCTGTGACTTCAGCCCTGGGCAGCTCTAGGGGAAGGAGGTCCCTCCCTGGGTCTGTGCCAGGAGCTGAACCAGAGCTCAGCAATCACGGGCAACGATCGCCAGACAACCCTTCCTTCCTCTGCAACCAACCCAAGATAACAAAGGCCTTTCTTTGGAAATGCTCTGCTTCTATTTCTGACCAAGGCCAACCCTGCTCTAAGGACTGAAGGAAGGACATTTCCAGCACAAAACCCCCATGAAGGTGCTCCAAACCCCACAGGGCCTGGGACTTACGAGGGAGAATACTTGCAGACGAGCAGGCGCTGGTTCTCTGCTTCGATCCCTTCGATCTTCTCACAAAGCTTTGCCCCACAGCCAACGTGTTCTGTGTCTGCCCAGACCAACTAAAGCAAAGATCAGGGGTGAAGGTGAAGGGTTTGGGAGAGGCAACCTGTCCCCTGGCCCTAAAGGTTGCTTTGTACCTCCATCCTCAGAATTACCACCACCATCTCTGCTCCTCCTTGCTCCCACCCAAGCTGTGAAGAAACACTCAGACCTTGTCTCCCTGCCCAAGATAAACTGGCACCAAGCTCTGCTGAGCAGCCAAAAGAAGGGCAGCTGAGCTTGTTTCAAAAAGGCTGGCCATGGCTGGCACCATGCCCAGGTCCCCCTGTATCAATGTGATTCCCACCTGGCTCCCCATCCCTTTTCAAAGACTTTTGGAGGAGCTGGGGCTCTCTTACAGCACCTTTCCCGACAGCCCCATCCCTCCACCTCAGCAGTTTGTACCTGTTTGTAGTTGTCACACATCTGCTCAGGGGCGCACTGGCCAGATACCAAGCTGTAGAATTTCTTCTCCTCATTCCATCCTTTCACAGCATCTTGCAGGTTCTGGGTTGGGGCCACAGCAAACGTGTTTCGCCCATAATCACCATTCCCATTCTTCCAGATGCACTTCTCAGCATCTGACTGAGCAACGGCCTCCAGATGGGTGTCCCAGGTCTGAAAGGAGCTCAGCATCAGCACAGAGAGGGACATTGGACTCTCCAACATCAACCAGGCACTTGCCAAGAACCCCTGGGCTCTCTGACCAGTTTCCCTACTCAGAAATAAAATTCAAATCCCAACCCAGCACAATCCTCAGGGCAGGGGAGCTCCATTCAGTCCCAGAACAAACCAAACCTTGGCTTATAGGTCCAATAGGGGAAGGTCAGTGAATCAGCTCTCCCAACCTCACATGGGGCACATCCAACATCACCACAGAGCATCCTCATCTCAGTGTGGAGAAACTCACACTGAAGAGAAGCTCAGGGTTCTGGCTGTGTCCCCCACTGAGTTTGAAGTCACCAGTCAGACCTCCTCTCCATGAGTTTAGCTTTTTGCTCCCATTTACCAGCCCACAAAGGTTTGACACAGCCTGGGCAACTTTTGGGCAAGGCAGGGAGGTCTCCTCCAAGCACAGTGACCCAAGGAGGAAAGGACTCCAACTGTCCATGATAAACATTTGTCCTTCTCCTCCACATGATTTGTAAATAGTGAGGAAAAAATCACGTGGTGCAAGATAAAAGAAAATAGCCAAGTTTTAATCAAATCAAGAGTCCAAAGAAGACAAAAAGTAGCACCAGCTCTAGAGCTTGTTTTTAGCCCCACTGCAGCCACACATGATGTGGGTCATGATTTGGTTTCCACAAGCAAACTAGGGAGATCCCTCACCTCCAAGGCAGCCCTGCACAAGGCACAGTGAGGACTGGAGAGGAATGGACAGCCCAAAACCCTGAAATATCTGGTTGCCATGTTTGAAGCTGATGCAAATACAAAGCACCAGACGATGCCTCACACAGCAGGATTCCCCCTCCAGCCCCTGGCAATGGCCATGGCAATGTCTCCAGCTCATGGCCATGTCCCACCTGCCCTTCCTGCCCATCACAAGGAGCTCCAGAGGACACTCATGTGAGTGAGAGCTGCAGCACTTTCTTGCAGAGCATCAGGGGACTCAGATCACACTTAAAAACTTCCAGAAATGATCAAAGACAACTCTATAGTTGTTACAGAAACTATCAAAGACAACTCTATGGTTGTTCCAGAAATTATCAAAGAAAACTCTATAGTTGGAGGAAATTCTTCTCTTTAGAGGCAATTTAGGGACTCCACCACTGACACCCTTCATGACAACTGCTCTGGGAACACCCTGATCCCTCCCAGCATTAAGATCAAGTCTTGTACCACACAAACACCCCGAGATTCCTCTGCAATAAAAGCCACTTACCATCTTCATCATAGCCCTGGCAGAAGGAGAGACCTGGGAGCGGTATCTGTTGTGCTCATCCAAGATGATTTTCTTCTCCTCATCGCTGAGGGACCAGCTGAGCTGCAGCACTGTGAGCACCAGGAACACGGGAGGGAGACCCGAGCTCAGCATCATGCCCTCGGCTCCTGCTCCTGGCAGCCCACAGCTCTGGCAGAGATTTATAGCAAGGAACACCCAACAGCTTCAAGATTGGGGAGGAAATGTATTTATTACCATTTTGGAGCCAAAATGGGACATGGGACACACCCATGTCACATATTGCCCTTGATGAAGAGGCAACACTGTGGCTGGTGCCAAGGCGTGCACAGGACAATTCCTGTCTCCAGAGAGGAAAACTCCATGCCCTTCCTGGGCAGCTGTTCCAGGGCTCTGTCACCCTCCATGGAAAGAAGTTCTTCGTCATGTTGAGGTAAAACTTCTTGTGATTATGGCCATTGCTCCTTGTCCTGTTGGTGGGCACCACCAAAAAGAGTCTGGCACCATCCTCAGTGACATTTAAATGTATTAATGAGATCCCCTCTCAGTCTGCTCTTCTCCAGGCTACACAGGCCCAGCTCCTGCAGTGTCTCCTCATAAGAGGGATGCTCCAGTTCCTTTATCACCTTTTGGCCTCCTCTGGGCTCTCTCCAGTAGCTCCTTGTCCTCCTTGAACTGTGCAGACCAGAACTGAACACAACACTCCAGATGTGCCTCCCCAGAGCAGAGAAGAGGGGCAGGATCCCCTCCCCTGACCTCTGTCCACTCCTCCCTGGATCCCACTGTCCCTCCTGGCACTGCTGGCTCAGGAACAGCTTGTCATCCACCAGGACCTCCTGTTCCTTCTCCCCAGAGCTGCTCTCCATGGGTCACCTCCACCCTGAGGTTCTCCCTCCCCATGGGCAGGACCTGCACTTGCCCTTGTTGAACCTCATTAGTTTTCTCTCTGCCCAACTCCCACTGAAAGGCAGCACAGTTTCTTTCTCTCAGAGTGTTTCTTCTTATATTTCCCAAACAAAAGTGTTCAGACTTATTATTTAAAATTATTCCACTTAAAAAAGTGCCCTAAAAAGGGTTAAATAACCCCTCAATGGCTGACATTCAACACAAAAACAAAAATCAGGAAAAGGTGCATTAACACTTGTATTTAATTGCAAAAAGTAAAAACTTTTTTATTCTTCTTACATACAAATCTCATTTATTTACACACTATACAGGCTTTTCCCAAGTATTTACAAAGTTTGCAATATATTAAATTATGACCATCCATAAAATTCTGTATTAAGTGCATATTTACATTCTTTTTTTTTTCGAATCCACCACTGAATTTAGTGTTCAGCATTGAAACAGTCTTTATGCATATATAGCTTTTCTTCCCAGCACCCCTGAGCCTTTAGGATGTGGCTCCCCTCCCCAAGACAAAGAGATAATACTAAAAATAAATCACCTGCCATTTGTCTGAATGTCCAAAGCAAAGGGGAAGTCCAGCATCTCCCTTGTCTAACCCAGCAGGACACTAAATCTGCCCTTTACAAGGAGGAGGTTCCTGAAGAGGAGAATATTGAGTTCTACCTATAAAAATTACCAAGAGGAGAAAGTTTGGTTTGCAAGAAGCAAAAGGTCTTTGTGCACCCACCAAAATGGCCTCAGCCCAGGAAATGTTGGGTTCTCTTGGGGACCACAGAGCCTGGGATTGGGTTGGATGTGGAAAATTCCCTCCTGGAGCAGCGTTGCAGGGTGGACCAGGGGGTTTCAAGGCAGGAGGATCCCCCTGCTGAGACACTGGTGTTTCCAGAGCTCACATCTTTACCATGAGGTGTTCTGCTCCCACCTCCTCCTGCTGCTGGAGCCCAGGAGGTCAGGAGGGGAGGGAGGTGCTTCGATCCAGCCCAGTCCAACCAGCTTCTCCACCAGAACATTGCAAAACCAGGGAGAAGTCCAGAGACTCACGGGAAATCTGACTCTGGAAAGCTCCCCAGGGTGTTGCAAAGGGAGCCTGAGGCTGAGACCCCTCAGGGGAATCAGTGTGTGCAGTGCCAGTGGGGAGGGAAAAAACCAGAAAAGAAACAAAGCAAGCAGAAAAAAAAGAAGAATCAATAGAAACTGTCAGCTTGGCTCCCGTGGGGGCTGCTGATTTCCTGGTACTGAAGTAAATCATAATAGTCCTTTCTCCTCCTTTCAATTACCCTGAGTTCAGGACTGAGAGCAACGGGCAGTGACCCCTGCCTTGGGAAGCAGCTTTAAACCACGATCCTCCTGCCCAGCTGAGGGGGCACAGCCCATCCTTCCAGCCTGGCAAGGAGAGAGGTGACCCCTCCCCACCTCTGCCCTCGGGTTGTACCGATTTGTGGTGTGATTTCAGAGCAGCTTTGCAGCCTCTGGGATGTCCCAGCTCACAGGGAACGAGCCCTGAAGCACAAAGGGGTTTTAACACACTGGGGTGCACGTGTTGACTGCGAACCCCTCTGAGCTGGGCAGGGTGGGATTGGGGGATTGTCCAAACCAGCACAGCCAGTGCCAAAGGGGAGCTGAGGTGAGGGAGACCATGGTGGGACACCCTGTGTGACTCACCTGATGGTGTCTGTCACCATGATGCCTCAAAAGCTGCAGAAAGAGCCCCATTCCCCCTGTTCAGCTCACCAGGCTCTCTAGGGAAGTCCCAGCCTCCTGCAGCCTTTCCAAGGGCTCTGTGAAGCTGGAGCTCTGGATGAGAAAAACTAGGGCTCTCTTGCAGCTAAGGGCATCCAAAGCTCCTCTTGGCCATCCTAGTTTTGCCACTGTGGCCTCAGCTCTGGGATTCCCACCTGGCTCCTTGCCCACGATGCCAAAGGTGTGAGCACCACTCCCCTGGCAGCTGAAGGCAGGAGCTGCTCTGGAAGCTGTGCTGCAGGCTGGGGCTTGGCAGCTTCAGCCAAAACCGGCTCTTTATCAGCAGGAGAACTGCCCTCCTGTTTTAGTTTAGCAGCTAATTCCTTACAGCTTTTGGAAGAGGAAGAGAAAATATACTGGAAAGCTTAAAAACAAATGATGTAAACTCCGAAGGGAGCGAGGTTGGGACATATGCAATGTATCGCCCAGACACCGAGCTGGAAACTTATGCAGAGCCCATAAAGTGCACTTGGAGAGCTCCTCTGCAAACAGGCCACACTCACCAGCTCCTGTCCAACCAGCTGCAACTCTTTGAGGAAGGCAGAAGCAATACGTGGGAACACTTTCACTAAAAAACAGGCACAAACCTGCCCTTTTCCTCCCCTTTCCCCCCCAATCTAAACAGCAACTGTAAATAGATCCATTTTCTCTGCTCCTTCCTGAAAGAGCCAGACACTTAAGTGCAGACTCTCAAAATCCAGGCATTTCACAGACACTTGGGAATTGTCTCTGCAGCTCTTTCACAAGTTACAGTCAAGGACACTTAGCAGTGACAGCGTCACTGAACCTCTGCAGTCTCAGCCAGAAAGGTCCAGCAGCATCTCTGAGCAAGTGCTCTACAAAAATGGGTCAGGTACAAAAGCAGGGAGAGGTGAAGGAACCTTGTCAGCCTTTGAATTTGATTTGAGAAGCTGCCAAAGTGTAAATAGCAACAGTCACTAACGAGGTCCTGATTCTGCCATCACCAAACTCCTGAATTTCCATTAACTAAGCCCCAGGATTTAAGAGGAGGGAGGGGGGTGGTGTGTGTGTGTCTTGGCATGTATGAGATTACATGTAATGTCATGAGTGTAAAATACACCCCAAGCAATGAGAATACTAATGAGAGTCTTATTAATCCAATTCTCTTTAATATTTTGCTACAAATTAGATTAGTCCTTTTCTATCCCGAGAGAGTCAGACTCTCCCCCTTTGGTTCTACTACATCTGTGTTGGGCCAGCACTGAGGGTCATTAACACAGACTGACACAGGTGCTTGGGGTGTTCTCAGTGCTTTGACAGGAGAAAAACAAGGGTTATGCATAGAAATGTTTGTAGTGCCAAGGCCTCAGACTAAATTCTTTGGAGCAGGAACTCTCCTCTGCCTTATCCTGCAGGAGCCAGACGTGGTCATCCCACTTGGCAGCTTTTGTCAGCCCCTAATAAGATCAGTACGATGTTTGCTCCCATTTTGCTCGAAAACAAAGGCTGGACAGACATTTTTCCAATCTGTCATTTAACACGTACCTCAAATATTTACAGAGAAAAAGGCTCCTGCTCCTGAGAACAGAATTAACTTGCTTGCAACCAAAACCCCTCCCAGTTCCATATTAACAAGTGTGAGAGTATGTCCTGAATCCCAGCCCTGGGCTGTGAGTTCAGCCTGACACATCTGTAAATGATCTGCAGCAGCGGGATCAGACCCAGAGGATCAGACTTGGAAGGGGCGGCAGCATCCGCAGGCTGCAAACACAACCCGAGCCTCTCTCAGGGCACTGGAGACAGCACTGCTCCAGCAGCAGGAAACAGGCAAAGGCAGCTTGGAAAGGACCCAGGAAAAACCAGTGTTCAATCTGAAGACAGAGCTCCAGGTCTGGAAGGAGTTGATACAAAAATATGCCAGGGATGAAGGAGCTTCCAGGTGCTCCTGTCGGTGCCCCGGGCTGGGAGTGCAGGCAGTGCCTCCAAAACAGGGAGCTGGAAAAGGCCATGCAGCCCTTGGTGTCGCAGGGGAAACCTGCACAGAGTGCTCTGCTCCCAGCCCTGCCTCCACCCAGAGCTCCTGCACTCCCAGCACCAGCACCACGTGTGTGTTGGTGCTTTTGCAGGAAAGGAGGTGGAGGAGAAAAAAGCAGAATTACTATTTGACTTACAACCTGCAGATAGAGAACCACAAAAGAGTGAGCACAACAGAGAGGCCTGAAGAGATTCTTTTGGTACAAGAATGTTGCAGTGGGCAAGGGGCAGAGACCCTCAGGCTCAAGGCTCCCCCCAGCCCAAGAGCAGGGAGCTGGGACCAGTTTTGGGGGGGACACAGCCATGGATGTGAGGGAGAGGTAGGGTGAGGCTGGGACACATCACCAATTCATTCCCTTTATAGCACTGGCCTGACAAGACAGGCTCAAAGCTTCCTCCTCAGGAGGAATGTACAGAGAAATGTCACACACCCCCTCCACTCCCAAACCCCCCCAGGAAGTTTCAGAAGTGCCATAATCCACAAAGGACACAAGGTGAATCTCATCCTGAGAAATCCTTCTGCTGTTTCTGCAAAAAAACCACCTTTGCTGCAAACCCAGGGCTTACCTGAGGGGACAGGGAAGGTCATAAATAGCTTGAGCTTCTCCCAAAACATATTTGAGGAAAGGCAAAGAATTACCTCAAGGGTCAGGAAAACCAGTCCTTTTTGAACACTGTAAACATGCAGGGTGGCACAGTGCCTGCCCCAGTTGCCCCAGCTTGATCTCAAGACGTTGCCTCAGCTTCCAAGCTGAAAGTCTTCTTGTGCTGGGAACAGCTGTTTTCCCACCCCTCTGTCCTTAGCTGGCAGCTCCATCACAAACCACTGCTGGCTCTGTCCCTTTGGCCATGAAGCTCATTGTCCAGTAATCTGTGCTGACATAACCTTTGGGAGAGGCAACGGAGAGGCCATATTAGATGAGTCCATCCTTAACTGACTGCTCCCATTTCCCAAAAAGGGATGAGTGCATCCTGGAGCTTTTTGGAGAGGCACTTCCCTCAGGGAACACTGGGTTTGTAATAGCCATCATGGCTTGTGTGGCCTACACTGCTCAGTTTGGACACTGAGCATCTCATGGCGTCCCACTCTTTGTGGTCCAGGCCACAAACTCCCAGTCCAGAAGGATCACCCTCAGTACTGTGACAAGCAGGCACACACCAGTTTGGGAGTGACAACAGCACTGACCAGTTTGAGAGTGACAACAGCACGGACCAGTTTGGAGGTGGCAATGGAACACACCAGTTTGGGAGTGACAACAGCACTGACCAGTTTGGAGGCAGCAATGGCACACACCAGTTTGGAGGTGACAGTGGCACACACCAGTTTGGAGGTGGCAATGGCACATCAGTTTGGAGGTGGCAGTGGCACACACCAGTTTGAAGGTGGCAATGGCACACCCCAGTTTGGAGGTGGCAGTGGCACACACCAGTTTGGAGGTGGCAATGGCACACCCCAGTTTGGAGGTGGCAGTGACACAAACCACTGTCCCAGGTCTCAGAAAAGCCCCAGCTGGGAGCAGCCTCCTGATTCCAAGGGATCCCCCAGTCCCCACACTCCACAGCTCCAGTACTCACCCAAATCCCCAGCTTCCAGCTCCACCTTGAACGTCTCACAGTGTCCCCTGCACGTGTCCACAGGTGCCACACTCAGGGTGAGCTGCCCACTTCCAACAGCAAAGAGGCTGTGCAGGCTGTAGCTCTGGGATGAGAGGACAGATCTCAAAAGCTTGGCCAAGCTTCCCTTGGGTCTGTCTGGCCAAAGGAGGGGCAGTCACTGCCCTGCAGGCAGGTGAGACAGAGCAAACAACAGGTTTGCTGCTCCCCCAGTTACCAGCACATCACAGAGTCACAGAATCAGGGCTGAGGGGGCTGCAGGCAGGGGTTCTCCTCCCCTCCAAAGCAAGGCAGGCCTTGCACAGCCCCAAAACCCACAAGAAAACAGAGGAGGAGATCAGGCCAGAAGGCTGAAGGGTCACTGTCTTCAGTGAAACATCTCCATGGGCAGGTATCTTGGAATGAGTGGGACTTAATGCCAGGAACAACTTCTAAAATGCAACTCTTAAATGAATTTGGCATAACTGTTCCCAAAAAGAACATCCTCTCACCCAGCTACAGAGCAAGGCCAGGATATAAATGTGAACAGAGCTGGGATCCCACATGGACATCCCTGCCCATGGCAGGGAGGGGTGAAATGAGATGATCCTCAATGTCTCTTCCAACCCAAAGAATTCTGGGATTCATTCTCTGATTCCATGACAACCCCAAATGCTGAGATGGGCACAGGGCACCTCCTGCCCAAAACTGGACACAACTGCTGGGAGTTGGAGCCACTCTGAGGTGCCACTTCACACAGGGATGGACAGAACTGATACAACCCTAAATGATGCTTCTTTTCAGGATTGTATCAGCTGGAAATGCCCTGCAAATCCCATAAAGACTTGGAGCTGCTGGAAGACAACCCAGAGACAGGAAAATAATGTCTCTGGAATGAATTTCTCACCTTATTCCCCAAATCTGGATGGTGGATAAGGAAGCAGCTCTCCAGGGACACTGTCTTGGGGAAGGACTGCCAAGAGGATTCGGGGAGAAATTCCTGCAGAATCAGAGATTTGTTCCTAAACAGAGCAAACCAACCCATATTAAAGAAATGTCACACAATGATAATGTCTGTATTTAAAAGAAACTTTCCAGACAAAATTCTTCACAAACATTCATGCTTGATAAAAGCACCACAGACTAGTCCTGGGAACTGGGAGCAAAATTTCACCTCTCACCCTCTAAACCTGCACTCCTTTCTATCTTCCTCTTTGTTCCTGCAGCAAAACCATGTGAACAGGGAACAAACAGATTCTGATGGATGGTTAGTTTTTCTCTCTTCTTCCCTTTAAATGATCTGAGTCACTGACTGGATGCATTAATTACAAAAGATGCAGAGAGGTGGCATTACACCCAACCATAACTGAAACCACATGGCAAGGCCAGGGGGATCCAAGCTTGTTCTCTAGACCAGAAAATCTAACTGGAAAAGGCAGGGTGGGGTTTGTTATTCCTGACATGATTAATACTTCTGTACCCTGACCATCCCTGTATCTTAGAGCCTTAGAGAGCTCTGAGTTGTTCATGTCTTGTGGCCACACTAAAGGCTTTGGCAAAAAGCTTTTGGTTAAGAGGGGGAAGGATTGGAATTGGCCATTTTTTCTGCATGAGACTAAATACAATTTGCAGGACTCCCTGGCTTTCTGTTACTTCTCAGTGTTGCAGAAGTCCTGGAATCTCTTCTCACTCAGTGCTGGTGGTGGGGGATTCCCACTGAGCAGACAGGGATGACTAGAAATGTGAATCAGCTGCCTCAGGTGGTCAAACCACAGCCCAGATAATTAATGTACAGCCTGAAAAACAGGACTGAGCAGTCACTGGGATATTTTTGTCTTGTAAGGGAAGCAATACCTGAAGTCCAAGCCACAACACTCCATTTTTAGAGCAGGAGTCTTGGAACACATCAGGGCCAGGCAGCAGAGAGAAGCCTGTAAGCCACTCCTGTTCTCCTTCCCTGCAGCTACAGTGGAGTTTGCAAGCACTGGAGGTTCACACAGGCAGAGCTGTGTCCACCTCTCACATGTTTGGCCTTTGACTCACCACCCAAATGGGCAGCTCCACAATTCAGCTGAATTGTCTTCTGTTATAACCTCTGCCAGTTCTGGATCCTGGGACTGGAAATGCTTCAGTTCTTCAGAGGAGAAATGCTGCCCTGTCTTAAAGGATACAAACCAAAGATCAAAGTTGTGTCCCCAGGGTTCCTCCCACTTCCCTCCTCCCAAAGATTGCAAAGTTTCCAAATACAATGATCATTAGTCAAAGGAGTCAACTCTCACCCCCCCATCTTTATACTGGGATGAAATTTCTTCTTAGATATTCTGTTCTGTCTCAACCAGCAGTTTGAGTTTGAGGGTGGGCAGGGGTCTTTGGCTGGGGCTGCTCAAGGGTTGGCACCAATCACCCAGCCTTACAAATCCATGCATTACCTTGATCAGAAAAGGCTGATGCCTCTGGAACTTCTTGGCTAGTTCTCCCAAGTCTGTCAATATCTGAAGGCTTTTCACAGCAGAACAGACTGTGCAGTTTGCAGGAAGTGCAGAAGTGTTCTGTCTGCAACCTGCTGCCCACCAGTCTTGGCATCCTTGGGAAGAAACAAGAGAAACGTGGTTAATTAAGACAAAAAAATGAAATGGAAAGCAGAGAAACTCCATGATAAACTCATTATCCTTAACATGAAACACTGAGATTTCTTATGGCTGTAGTTAATTCAAAAAGTTTCACTGGGCAGGGAACTCAAAGAGATTGTTTCCAGCACATTTTGGAGATATGGCTGAAGGTTGTGAGAAATGGGAGAGCTCCAGGGAAATTCCACCTCTCTGTCCACAAGGCATACAGGCTGAACTACTCTTTCATCATCAACAGAAGGATGACAACCATCACATGTAGTGCAATTAAACTGAAACAAGGCCATAAGCAAAAGACCAACCCAGTGAGTTATCAAGGAAATAACACCCAGGAGACCAAAAAAAAATATATATATCCATGTTGGAAATAGTGCCATGAACCCTGCCAGGAAATATCTGGAATCACCATCCTCCCCTTTGCCTCTGTGTTAATTAAGAACTACTTTGTCCCAGGCAATGTTTGCCCAGTTTGCAGAAGGTGCCAAGGAATGTGGGATTTCACCAAGGCTGCTGCTGTTTTATTCATTCCATGCATTGACTTGAAGATGAAACAGGGAGAAAAGTCCCAGCATGAGGAACCCCTGGACCACAGCTACATCCATTTTAAATTCCAGAAATCACTCTTACACCACAATCAGCTGGACTGGCCTACAATGAACAATGTGTGTGTTTACATCTTCAAAAATTCAATTTTCACATGAAAACACAACCTGATGTCTATATCCTGCCTCCCTCCTCCAATTAACAGCCCTCCCAGCACAAAAAGTAAGGAAGCATTAAGAGAAGGGACATGTTGCAGCACAGAATGAGCAGGACAATGAACACCCCACATGTTTCTATGCTAAAGATGTGCAGGAGCAGCCACCACACTAAGAATATCCTGAGCTGGACCCACAAGGTCATCCAGTCCAACTCCTGGCCCTGCACAGACAGCCCAACAATCCCACCCTGTCCCTCAGAGTGTTGTCCAATCACTCCTGGAGCTCTGGCAGCCTTGGGGCTGTGCCCACTGCCCTGGGGAGCCTGTTCAGTGCCCACCACCCTCTGGGGGAAGGACCTTTTCCTGATCCCCAACCTAACCCTGCCCTGACAAAAATTTTGTATCTGGAGGTACAGCAGCTGGTTGTGAAAAACGGGAAAGCTTCATGGAAATTCCACTTCAAACCCCCATTTTGTGGCAGCAATAGCTCTGGTTCTGCAGCTTTAATCCCATGGGAGATGCTTAACTTGGGAAGTGGCAGCAAACCCATCCCAGCTCCTGCTCTGTCAGGGTGGGTTAGGAAAAACCCAGGGCCTGGGACACATCTCACCTGAACATGCAGAGATGTGTCCTCACAACAGGCCCACCCTTCCCAGAGCGAGTCAGCACAGCCCATGAGGCCTGGGCATTGCTGCAAACTCAGGAAATGGAGGGGATGGGAAAGGGGAGAGAAGAGTGAAGTCTGTCTGAAAAATAAAGTTGGGAAATGAGGATGCAGAGCAGCTTTTTGAGGGGAAAAAAAGACCAGGCACAACCTGCCTGTTGCTGCCATCAGCACTTCCAGCCACGCTCAGGCTCCTGCACGTGGGAAATAATGGATGAACAGCACTTAATAGGAGAGCTCTTGTTTTATTTTCCCCTCTGACATCTGCAACAGGCAACAAGGAATGTTATAGAGGATTTAGGTTCATTGGGACATGACAACAAGGAGCAGATCAGGATTCATTTTGCTTCTTTCTTGCTGAATATTTCCAGTCGACTCCCAAATGCTGCATTTCCCACCCTACTGCTGGGATATGGACTGAAAGGGATCAGGATAGAATTCTCAGTCTTTCTGGAAGATCCATCTACACTGCTTTGAGGGAAAGGGGGGAAAAAAGGCAAAACGAAGTGTAAAATCCTTCTTGCAAGCAGAAGTCCCACTCCCATGAGAAAATGCTCCAACGCACTTTCCCTCCCTGCTCACAAGAGAAAAAAGCAAATCTTTGTTCCACTGCCTGTAAAAAGCTTCAATTTTACAACAACAAAAAACCTCAACTCACAAAAAACAGCTGGTCAGTGACAGGAAACAAAAGGCTGAAAGATCTCACCAGAGAAAGGGCAGTTGCTACGAAGAGAACAAGAAATATCTTGTGGTCTGTCATCAGATGGGGAGTACCAGGACTATAATTTCTCTCTGGGCAAAACCCAGAAACCTCATCCCAGGGCATTAAGCACAGTTGTCCCCAAATCTTCTCTCTGGGCTCAGGGCAGTACCCCATGGAATGGGATGCTAATCAGCTTGACAGTACAGAGCTTGATTCCCCTTTTGAGCCAGGCTGGATATTTGCATTCTCAATTGCTCGATTCAGGAGGTGATTTCTTTTCCCCATGAATAACCGAGCACGGTTGAGATGCATTTCAAATGCTGCAAGTGGGGTTGTGGGATTTTTTTTTTTTTTTTTGGTAATTAATCTTTTAGATTTATTGTGGAGGGTGTTAGTCTGTGCACCAGCATGCGTGTGACTGGCATGACAAGTACGGGCAGAGCCTGCCCTTCCCAGGGAGGGCGGGAGGAGAGACAGAGGAGCCAACATGAGCTGCACTCTGGGGACCAAGGCAGGGTTTTACCCAGGATGCTTCTGTTCTCCTCTCACCCTCCCTGCATTCCTTTCACATTATGACCCTCCCCAGACACCCCGGGGGGCTGTTTTGGTGGGGTCAGAGTGCTGTCTGTCTGCTCGGGGAGGGAATGGAAGATGGACTCTTCACCCAGCACAGGCATCACCCCCTGGTCCCATCCACTTCCATCCAAGGTGCTGGGTGTGGGCAGCCATCCCTGTGGAGTCTGAGTGCAGGAGAGCAGCTGTTACACTGACCTGTGCATTGGGGCTGCTCCCAGCCAGCCTCTGCTCCCCTTTCTGAGGGGCAGCCCTCACTCTGTCAGCAGAATCTTCCTTCCCCATCAGCCCTAACCACCTATTATTCCCTTTTAAGTGTTATTACTTCTCCAAATCAAGAGTTGTCTTCTCTCTGTGTCAGCTCCTGACAGCACAGCCAGGGCTGGGATTTCCAGCTGCTCACACAGCACAGACCAAGAGATAACAACTCTCCCTTGAAACACATCTATGATTAATGCTACAAGGAGTTTATGACTTTACTTTCCACTACGCAGAAAAATAATTTACAACTCAACATCAATTTAAAATGAGTACCCCGCCCTTCTTGGCTGTTTCCACAGAGGATCTCCCAAATTTCTGGCTGTCCCCAGCACTACCGAGGGGTGTGAGTGCACAGCCCCAGAGATGTTGGGTGTGGACGAGCAGATTGGAAGCTCAGAGGTGACTGAGAAGACCTGGCCCTGCCTTTGCCCATTGCAGCAAAGCAAATTAACTTAGGGAAACTTGCCCACATGGATGTGGGAGCAGGATCTCAGCAAGCCCTGCTCTCTTCAGGGACCATATGGAGGGCACAGGATCAGCCTGTCAGTGTAGCAGGTTCAAAGGGAACCTTTTGTGTCCTTTTGTTCCTGCAGGACACAGAGCCACGGGCTGCTCCTGACCCAAACAGAGTGCTGAAAACACAAAACCTCCTGAGTGTGGAGCTGCAGGTGCTGAGGCAGCTTGCTGGCTCCTCTCCAAGCTGCTTTGCTGCCCAGCACTCAGGACTGCAAGGCTGCAACAATCTCCAGCAGGCAAAAGACAGCCAGGTCTGCACAGGGAATTCTGGTCCTGGGAAAGGAGATTCCCCCAGGATTTCATAGGGGCTGTTGTTGCCATCACCCATGAGAACTCCAAGGAAGCTGGTTGGTGCTCTAGGCAGCTCCACAACCTGCAAAGGTTGGTTCCAAATTCCTGATTCCTCTTCCTGAGGATGAGACTATTCCCCAGTCCCACCACACACCTCACCAGGGACCAGTGCTGAGTATTCAAGCAGCTTCAGCAAGCCTTGGATGAACTCAGGGCTCCCACGAATGGCTGTGCACTGAATATTACCCAGATATTTCTGTGTCCCTTCTTGTAGGTCCACTGTCCAAGCCTGGCTGTTCCACTAAAGGGTGATTCTGTCCCTCTGCCCTGCTCAGGTGAGACCCCACCTGCAGAGCTGCCTCCAGCTCTGGGTCCAACATCAGAAGGACGTGGAGCTGCTGGAGCAAGTCCAGAGGAGGTCATGGAGATGCTCCAAGGGCTGGAGCCAGGCTGGAGAGCTGGGGTGTTCAGCCTGGAGAAGAGGCTTCAGAGAGACCTGAGAGCCCCTTCCAGCACCTAAAGGAGCTCCAGGAGAGCTGTAGAGTGACTCTGGACAAGGGCCTGGAGGGACAGGACAAAGGAGAATGGCTTCCCACTGACTGAAGGCAGGGTTAGATGGGATATCCAGAAGAAATCCTTCCCTGTGAGGGTGCTCAGGCCCTGGCACAAGTTGGGATGAGATGAGCTTTAAGGTCCACCCCAACCCAAATCATCCCATGATTCTGTGCTAAAGGGGAGATCCCTCAGTGCTGTGACATCCAATTCCCACCACCACAGAAGGGCTGCAGCTCTCCCTGCAGTTGAACATACCCTGCTTCCAGATGCTGGATTTTACAGTGCTGCTTTCCATTACCTGAGGGGCAGGAATTTGCAAGGTCCAGCCTTTAACCTTAGGGGGAATTTGCAGCTCATAACCTACTGTTATTGCTTTGACAGCCAAAGAAGGTACAGGGCAGGTTGCTCTTGCTCCTGAGGTCTGAGCAGCCACTTGGTGCCTTGGGACCACTGCAGACTCACAGACATCCCTGGAGTAAACAGCTTGTAACTTCTGCTATGCCACTACAGCAAGATACACTCCATATTTATCACCACATCCCCCTTCCCAGATTTTACAGAAAGATACAACAGTTTTTAAAACACTCAAAGCAATTTAGACATCGATTCATGACCACAATCTATGACATGGGTAATTCCCATCCATTCTCACTTTACAGATATAGAAATTCCAAGCTCTGCAGTTACCACGTGGCACAGTCTGGAAGAGGCATTTGGAGCACTTTGTTGCCTAAGCAATATTTCTCAAACTCCATCTTGCTGAAGTTCTTCACTAGGCTAAAAATTAATTTGATCATTTATAATGTCATGTCAAAGTCAGGCTGAACTGATGGGTTCTTAAGTAAGTCAGGCAGGAAACATAAGGATTATTAATTACAGCCTGGGAGTGCTGATTAAGGACTGCATCACAGTGGGGGTTTAAATATATACCACAAAGAGTGTCCCTGTCCAGCATAAGATCCTCACCCCTTCCTCATATTGAACTTTTATTGTAGCTCTGAGCATATTGAATATATTTATACCAGAAAAAAAAAAAAAAAACACCTCCCAGTTTGGTTCGTGGCATTTTTAGGAACAGCCAGGAACAAAATAACAGCCACAAATAAACCCATCAAGGAATCTTTATTGTTGTCCTGGGTACAAAGTCAACAGCTCGAAGAACTTCTCATTCATCTCACTAATGGGTAAGGGCTGCTCCAACAGCCCAGGGATGATTAGTCAGTCTCGAGCAGAGCAGGAAAATGATTTTGATCCAACGAGACATTGTGAAATCAAGTCTGCTGAGCCAAGCCCAAGAGGAATTCACAGTCCAGCGGGGCAAAAGAGCATGATTTCCAGGAGAAATCTGCCCCTACCAATCTAGAAAATGGAAGGCAGGGGCCAAGCTGTCAGGAAAGCATCCAAAGTGCACTCCAGCTGCACCTCTGGTTACCTGCCCCAGACAGCCTGTGCTGCATGAAAAATCTGCCCTGCAGGAGCAGCTTGTGAAACAAATCCCTCCCAGCTGCTGTCACCTGCCTGCTGGTGGCCTCAGCCTGTGAAAGGTTTGACATGTGTGCGTCACAAAAGGCCATTAAACACCTCTGCAACAAGCCACCCATGGCAAATGCTCCTTCCAGGGAAGCAAATCCATAGTGAGAATTCACTTGCTTTGTGATTGAGAAAACAAGCAATCCTGGAGGCATCATAGAAGCAAAAGGAAGAGTTTTTCATGTTCCACAGTGATTTGGAGTTAGTTTACTGCCAGTAAATCCAAGTAAACAGTGCACTGGCTGAACAGGGGCCAAAGTAATGCTGTGCATGAACAGCCTGGCACTGCCCTGCCCTGCAGTCAGCCTTTTTATCCCCCTTTCAACGAGCCAACACATGTCTGTTGGTCTCTCAGGTTATATCACAAAAGGGCTGTTTACACACACACACACAAACACACACACACACACACACACACACACACACACACACACACACACACACACACACAATCAGCTAAACTGGCAGCTGTGCAGGGATGGGAGGGAGCCTCCAAACGCTCCAGCCCATGAGTGGGTGCACGAGAACATGCACAAAAACAAGAGCAAAAACCAGCTTGACTTTGCTCGGGGAAAAACAAACATCCTTTGTGAGCAAGAGGAAAGAGCCACGCTGAAGGCAACGAGTTAGAAAGCAGATCCTGCCTTACCTCCCAGGCAGCTTGTTGTGCAAGCCTTCATTTAGAGCAGGTCCATGTTCCTTGGGCTCAGACACCCCTGGACCCCACAGGTCAGACACAGCGTGGGCTGCACAGCCCATGGGGAAAGGCTGGCTGGAGACCTGGAAGTTCATCCCAAACTGCACTCAAGGAGCAGAAAGGCCATCCCTGTTCAAGCCAAGCATGCTGGATGCTCCCCTTCTGCACAGAGCTGGGCCAAGGATAAACACACTTCAAGGCTACAGTCAGAGGAGTGAAAGGAAATGTGTTTGGCCCCTCTCAGGCTGCCTGCAAAGGGTTAAGAGCAGAGAGAAGACAGGAGCTGGCCAGGTGCCAAGGCGAGCCTCCAGCTAAACCCAAGGTGGCCAGCCAAGAGGCAGAGGCTGCTGCCCTCTCCCAGTAACCAGCTGCTGTCCTCCCCCAGTAACCCAGCCTGCTGTGACCCGTCCCCACAAACAGCTCTGGCACCCAGCAAGCCCCGGGATGTGACAGTGACAGGCCATTTACAAGGTGCTGCTGAACACTGCTCCTCCAGCTGGGTTCCTTGCTCTGAAATAATTATGTCTAAACCCCACAGGCAAGATTTTAGCCCTATTGGTTTAGGCAAAAAGGAGTATTTAACACATGGAGTGTTCTCCAAGCTGGGGGCAACTTGCACAGCATCCCTTTCCCAGCATTGATTCCAGGTGTGCTGAGCAGCTTCTGAGCCAGCTCGTTCTGAGCTGTGCAGGATGAGTGTGGCCAGGGCTGGCTCTCACTATTAGAAGCAAATCTGGATTTTCCTCGAGGTCATTACAACCCCTGCTATCAGTACAATGTGCAGGTTGCCCCATTGTTGGACCACAGCCTGTTCCCCACAGACAGACCTGCCCTGCTGAGGCTTCTGAGCTGCAAGGACTGAACTTACTCTGAGCAGACACAGGAGTTAAGGTGAGAGCAGCTCAATGCTCTGCTCATCACAGCACTGTGAGGCTGGCAGGGAGCAGTTACCAACCAGCTGACATCAAAACTCATAGTTAGGTGTTAACAAAGCTATAAGGGTGACAGTTGGGAAGGGAAGAACCACTGAAAATCAAGCAGACTGACCATCACTGTGGTTTCAAAACTTCTGTTAAAAGAGAAAACCCCTTTTCATTTGGCTTTGATTACTACAGACTTTGAGAGCTCATGTAATTACTTCCTGATGCTTGTAGAGGAGAGGGAAGTACTTGTACCCCTACTTTGCACTAAAGAAGTGAAACACAGAGGGAATAACTTGTCCATCCCAGCCTATGTCAGAGGACAGAAGTGAATCCAGGTTACACAGACCCTGCTTTCTCCTTGGAATAGATTAGATAGCTTTGAGTTAACCCAGATGCCCATCAAATCCACTGTGTTCCTCACAGCAGGTAGACACACAGGGGTCTGACAACCCCTCACCTCCCTGGGGGTATGTGAGGCACTGATGCACCCAGAGAAGACCTGCAGGCCTGGAACAGGCAGTGTGACCCAGCACTGAGCCTTTCACAAGCTCTGCATAAACACCAGCTCAGGAAGAGCAAATGCAAACCACATTTCCACAGATCTTTTCCCCAGCTGAAGGGATCTTGCCCTGGGAAAACAGCTGAAAGAGCAGCACAGATGCCAAACTCAAGGGTCTGAGAGTCAGCTTTGAAGAAACAAAGGGTGGGAACACCAGGTTTAATGTGGGAATTGATCTGGGGGAGAAAGCCAGCGAGCAACAGAGCACAGAGAGAGGCAAAAAGGAAATTTACTTTGGACTTAATCCTACAAACTTAATGCAAGAGAGCTTTGTGGATGCTGCTTCTCACCTTGGCTGCTCAAAGGTCCACCCACAGCCACGGACAGACAGGCAGCCCTTGTCACCCACAGCATGGCTCCCAGGTGAAGGGACAAGGATGGAGGTCAGCTCACCACGAGCAGGAGGGAGAGGGAGCATATCCTGCACTGCTGCTCCTCCCAAAGCCTCATCACCACTCTGCTCTGGGGCTCTTGGGGGAAACCGAGCAACTGAGCTGCCCTTGTTCTGCAACACAAACCTGCCTGCTCAGCCCACACCTCCCAGGGGACTGGGCTCCAACCTCAAAACAGGACACAGGAAAGCTGCCCCACAGCTCAGGAGGGGCAGCACATCCCAGGCTGCAGCCCCACAAGGAAGGAACCAGAGCATCAGTGAGCCCACGCTCGTGTCCGCACCGCGGGAACTCTGCCAGCGCCGCCGGTGGGCCAAGGCAGCCTCCAAAGGACAACAGGTGGCTTCCAACAGGAACAGCCCCAGCTGGATTTGAACTGGTGCCCAAGCACAGAAAGCTCCAAGTTTCATCCTCAGCCCCCTCAACATTTTCATCAACTGGGAGCTCTGTAAGGAAAGGAAGAGCAGTCTGTACGGCAGAGTCCCTTCATTAGAGGTTTCCTCTGCTGCTCAGTCTCCCTGCACAGAGCAAATGTGCATTTTAGGGAAGAGAAGACTGAGAGGGATCTCATTAATGCACATAAATACCTCCAAGGGGTACCAAGAAGATGGTGCCAGCCTCTTTTCAGTGGTGCCCAGCAACAGGATGAGGAGCAAAGGCCATAAAGTAAAACACAAGTTTCACCTCAACATGAGGAAGAACTTCTTTCCATGGAGATGGCAGAGCACTGGGACAGCTGCCCAGGGAGGGCATGGAGTTTCCCTCTCTGTAGACATTCCAAACCCACCTGGACACATTCCTGTCTCACCTGCTCCAGGTGACCCTGCCTGGGTGATCTCCAGAGGTCCCTTCCAACCCCTACTGATCAGAGAACACCAGACCTTCCCACAAGGCCTCCCAGCGACAAATAGGATGACCAGATGCAGCTTTATCCCTTTCCTTCAGCAGACCACAAGGCCAAAAAATTAGGGGCAAAATAATCCAAATGTGCACAAGGCAGGGCTGAAAGAGCTTATTAGACCATTCAGCCCCAGGCCATGGAACTCCCCCTTCCAGCTCCCTGCTGGATGGCTTCACCAGTGTCCTCTCAGCAGCAAGCTGTGAAGGTGACACCAGTGTCACTGGGCCAGCCCTAGTGGCTGCAGCTGCCTGCTGGGAAGCCAGGACACGAGGGATTCCCACAGGAATCCTGCCAAGGTTCACACTGGGTGCTGCACTCTCCCGTTCAAAGAGCCAGGGTCTTGTCCAGTCCCTTTTTCTGGGGCAGAATCAAAGTCACCCCAGTCACCCCTCACCAATCTGTTAATTGGGACATGCTGTGGCTTCCACCACAACCTAATACTGTGGAAAAACAAGAGTAGGAACTGCCTCATTCCCTTGTCCTCTCTCCTCCTTTCCCTGGAACTGGCTTGCTGCCCACCCTATTGCTCACCACTTCTGCAGATTTCCAGGAGTCAGGATGGCAGGAGGGATCTTATTTGCATTTAAACAACACCACATCCTTCCTCTCCATCCACTCTTCCCTCTTCCCCTGCTCCTTTTGGTGTTTCCCAATCTTCTCACCATTCAGCTTGTTTTCCCAAAGGTAGCCTAGAACTGCTCCTGCTCTTATTTACCTTCACAAGAAGATGCTCCTGATTTCAGGTAACCCTTGTCCCACAAACCTTTTGCAGTTCCAAGGAATCTCCCTGTGCTGTCCCCTCAAACCAATCCTGTGGTAACTGAAGGAAGAACCTGTCAAGTTTCTGGACAAAGTCTGACTGAACAAGTATCGTGGAATCACCAGATGGGTTGGGTTGGAAGGGACATTAAAGGTCATTCCCTTCCACCCCCTGCCATGAGCAGGGA
Organism: Hafferia zeledoni; assembly: GCA_035583235.1. NCBI lineage: Eukaryota > Metazoa > Chordata > Aves > Passeriformes > Thamnophilidae > Hafferia > Hafferia zeledoni. The sequence continues at coordinate 1,793,244 of JAWWEV010000077.1, read as the reverse complement.
CACCTTTCACCAGCCCACGTTGCTCCAAGCCCTGTCCAACCTGGCCTGGGACACTTCCAGGGCTGGGGCAGCCACAGCTTCTCTGAGCAACCTGTGCCAGGGCCTGAGCACCCTCACAGGGAAGAATTTCTTCCTAATATCCCATTTAAATCTGTTGTCCATCAGCTTAGGGCCATTCCCATTGTCCTGTCACTCCATGCCCCTGTGAAAAGTGAAACAAGCACTAAAGTTCCCACTGGTTTCCATTAAAGCTCCCACTGGTTTCCATTAAAGCTCCCACTGGTTTCCATTAAAGCTCCCACTGGTTTCCATGTCTATACAGGAGCAGAGAAGTGGCAAAACTCGTGGCAAAACTGCAATGCAGTAGACAAGCAGGCTCCTAATGCCAGGTGCTTATCAGAGCCACCTCCTCACCTTTCCACATTCCCAGAGAGATCCTGGTGGACAAGGAAGGAGAGGAACAATGGGGGATACCCTGTCCCACCCATACAGACCCCAGTCAACAGAAATCCCACGTCAGCGGAAGAGAGGGAGTCACCCAGAGAACACAGAACAGAGGGAGGCACACAGAGAACCCAGAATGGTGCTGGCATTTCAGGGAGCCCTTTTTAGCTCTGCCAGGAAGGTCAGAGCCAGCACAGACAACTCCAGCACAATGAGGTGCCCCAGCTAAATATAAACCTGTTGAGGGCATGGGTACAGGAGTTTGTTTTTACAGAGAGCCGACAGACCATCAACATTGTGCCACGTCCCTGCTGCAAATAATTCCCAGCTTTATCATTACTGACAGTCTTTGTGTTTCAGCAGAGAGGCAGAGCTCAGGCTCACACCCATCTGCCAGTCTAAGTCAGTGGAAATGATTAACTGAGAACGAGCAGTGCCCAAACTTTTCCATTTCAATCATACCATTCTAGGAAAACCCATGATGTTCCTCTGCTGTGATGGGACCACCTTGTTAGGGAGCCCTTATCTGACTTCCTCACACACACACACTGCCCCTAATATTGCATTAACTGCTACAAACACCACAGCACTCAAGCCCCCAGACCTTTCCCAATATACCACCTGGCAAAAACTACTTTTCCTTAAACCCAGGTCACATGTTGTGGTTTCTATACTTTGCTCAGAGATATCAAAATTTGGTTGAGAAACTATTTTGCATTACTCAGAAAAAGTAAGAAAAGGTGACATTTACCCAGCAAAGTTATCTCAGTTCTGCTTCTCAGAACTGCAGAGATTTCTAAGGGAAAGGGAACTCTTGAGGCAGAAAAAGCCTGAGGTGTTAAAAGCAAGGAAAAGGGAATGTGCAAGAAAGAAATTACCAAATTAGAAATAAAATATGCTTCAGCCCCAATGAAGACAGAATTCAGGATGCTATTTTTAAACACAGTGGTAGGAAAAGAGAAAACCACAATGCCAAGCCAGTAACTAATTTGTAATTTGGTGCCCTGGGTGTTATTTGGTGCCTCAAACGACTCATGTGGCTGGTATTTAAGTTGGTATTTCTTGCCAGGCTTATGCTACAGCAGAGAAATCATTTCCTTACTCTCCAGCATGTACTTCTTGGCAATGGGCAGAGGGAGCAGGCGGATGTGGCCAAGGAGGGAGCCCCAGGCCTGGGCTCTGGAGAGCGGAGCTTCAGGAGGCAGCGGGTTGTAGGGCTGGAGCACGAAGTAAACAGTCAGCAGGACCAACCCCAGAGTGAGCAGGGCCTGGGAAGGAAAAGAGGCACAGCGTTAATCGTGCTGCAGGAAGCTGAGGTGTCCTCAGAGCAGGACACACCTTATAAAAGGTATAGAAGGGTTGTGCATTGTGAGGTGAACACTCTTGGTTTTGCTGTGGCTCCTCCTTCATTTGCAATGCTATTTATGTACAGAGAATCATAGAATGGATTGGGTTGGAAAAGACCTCCAAGATCATCAAGTCCAACCTTGGTCCAACTCCAGTCCCTTTACCAGATCATGGCACTCAGTGCCACGGCCAAGCTCAC
>JAWWEV010000077.1:1778698-1791154 GCA_035583235.1 Hafferia zeledoni | reverse complement strand
GATCTCCAACTTCAATTTCCCCTGGCAGAGCTTGAGCCCATCGTGCCCCCTTGTCCTATTGCTGAGTGCCTGGGAGAGCTGAGCTGTCACTCAGTTTGATTATCAAACTGCCCATGGGTGAAATTAAACAGTGTCCAAACCCAAACCACACAACTCTGTTCCTATACTTTAGCACTGCAAATAATCCAGCATGAGATCAATAAGGATTACCTACAGATAGTTCTGTTCCTCCCACCTAACCAAATAAAAGCTGGCACTTCTGCCATCCCTCTTACACAAGGAAAACCCTGTGGCTTCTGCAAACATCCGTCAAGCCTCGAAACACTCGGGCAGAGTTGGCACCAGCTCCCTCCTCCATTCCAGAATCCCAAATAAGCCTTCAAGGGATGACATGACGCATTCCTCCCCCTGGCCACAGTCAAACTGAATCAACAGCAAAACCAAGAACAGAAGCTGAAAGTTCAAATTTGCAGTTTCCTGTTCCCCTGCCTCGTTTTACAGCTTTTTATAGGACATGAGGAAGAAAGTTTGGATTTTTTTCCAAACTGAAACCATTGCAATGGTTCTGCATAGATGGCATTAAAGTATTACTGAATATTATGTCAGTGGGAAGGTTTTCATTCTTGTAGCAAACACCTGCTCTAGTGGGAGGTGTCCCTGCCCATGACAAGGGCTTGGAACTAGATGATCTTTAAGGTCCCTTCCAACCCAAACCAGTCTGGGATTCTGTGATCTCAACAGCCTCTTTTCACCCACTTTGCAAAACTTTTTACAGTATCTTTTAGTTAAGGTTTTGAAAACATTTTTTCTACCATCAAGCAGGATGGCAACAGGTTTATTTTATAGACTAGAAGGAGAATAAAGACAGGTAGAAGCTTGTGGCAGGGTCAGAAACAGAGCTGGGTTCATCATTCAACCCTGAACTTCAAGAATTTCCTTCCTCATATTTCCACTGAGGCTGCCAACACTGGGAAACTTTATCTGAAAAATCAAATAAAAATCTCATTATTTAATAATTTAAGGGAAGAGGAAGGTGTTGACATGGTAAATTTTCAGCACATATGAGCAATTTAAAATCTTGGCCAGCTGTCTCTTGTTCTCAAACCAGCTCATGGCATGAAGAAAGGAAGCTGCAATTCCCAGCTTTTTAAATAAAGATCTTGGAAAGTTCATTGAGAAAATGCAGTGGTAAATAAAAGGCTTTAGGTGCAAAGGGAGGACTCTGACCCTCAAATGATGAGTACATGCAGAGAAGACACCTTACCTTGTAGAGAGCCACTAAGAGAGGGTACCGTGGAGGGCCCCTTTGGGGTTCATTCCTTTCCAAGAGCTGCTTGATGAACTTCTCAATGGCTTTTTCTGACATGCCACACTGGTGGCCAGTCTGCCTCACCAGGTCAATGGTCTCTGAGAGCTTGTCATAGATGCTGAGCTCGTTGGCCGAAAGCTCCATGGTCTCTGCCAAGAAACCCCTGGGGAGAGATTGGGTGTGTGAAGAGAAATCCCCCTGGATCCACAGGGATCCCAGGAACATGGCAATGCCCAGGGACATGGCAATGCCCAGGGACCCCAGGAACATGGCAATGCCCAGGGATCCCAGGGACGTGGCAATGCCCAGGGATCCCAGGGACGTGGCAATGCCCAGGGACCCCAGGGACGTGGCAGTGCCCAGGGATCCCAGGGACATGGCAGTGCCCAGGAGGGCTGGAAGCTTCCTCTGGAGCAAACCTGCTCCCAGCCAACAGCACAACCTTCAGCTGCAGCCCCAACAGTCTCTGCTGCTCCAGGATCTCCCACTGACTCAAAGAAGCCGTGAAATCACCCGACAAGAGCAGAACCAGCTGAGAGTTGCAGCTTATGTAAATGCACAAAGGCTCCCAGAAATCAATGAAAACTCCATTTATTCATCTATTCCACATGAATCCATCCCATAAAGCGATTGCTCACCCAGTACAAAAGCCGACAATACAAAGCTGATCATCACAGGCAGCAGCCAAGTTAAGCTCTGCCGTGCTATAATTTTAGTTGCTTATTTTAACCTGGATTTGTTTTCCTGAAATCCCCTGTCAGCAATAGGAACCGGACAGAGAAACAAGCAGGATGTGAGGGGCAAAGTTCAGGAGTTTACAATTTGTTTAAATTTTCGCAACCTAATGTTCAGGCCAACTGATTATTGAGTAATAACAACAACGTGATAGCAGCTGCTCTGCAGGCAACAAAGCTCCCACCTTCCCCTCCAAGTCTGCCTGCAGGTTGTCACAGGCAGAAATGCCTCAGAACTAAATATTTCAGCAAGAACACAGGCTTGTAAGAACACGTCTATGAGCAAGAAACACTAAATGGCCAAAAAAAAAAAAGGAACGTGTTCCTCTTCCACTCCCCCTCTGCACAAAGGCCTTGCCTTACCAAGAGCAGCAGATGGGCTGAAGGAAAGATGAAAATAAAGGTAAAAGCTGCCAATGTGAGAATCCAGTTGTTAGAGAGATGTTTTGCCTTGGAAAAACACTGCTGGGGGAAGGGGAGCATCTGGGAGGTGTCGCTTTGCCTCTTGTTTCTGAGCTGGGAAACTCTAATCTGGATCAAACTGGGACAACTGGGGAGACAGAGTTTAGCAAAGCACACCCTGAGGCCCATCACATAAAAACATAAAAAGCACAATCAACACTTACAGCTGGAAATCAGGCCCCTGGCCTCGTTTTGCTCTAAAACTACCTGACCTCATGAACCAGCTCATGTTGACAAGCCCTGTGTGAAAGTGCCACCTAAACTTGGGTTTGCTCAGCTGTAACTCAGCCTGGCTGCTCCCACAGCTCCAATCAGCCATACAGGTATGGAAGGATATATCAAAAAATAAGATTCTCTGGTTAGGCAACCACACTTGCACTCTGATTTGCCTGTACAGCACTGGCCAACAGCTCTCCCCCTAAACCACGTGCTCCTACAAGTCAGAACTCAAGCAATGGCAATTTTAGTATCTTTTTGTCTGCCCTGCTAGGGTGGAGTTCCAAAAAAACCCTTCACAGAACTACCAGCTTTAGCCATTTCTCCTCTCCTCCCAAGATCAGCTCCCTGTCCTGCTCTTGCACACTTGTTTATGTGGTCACATGGTGAATCAGATCAGGAAAATTTATCTGGCTGGAAAACAACCCCGATTTGTTTGGTCAGCAGCTGCCTAAGCATCCAACTCCAGCAGTTCAAGTCACATGTTCTATTAACACCAGTGTCAAATTTCCAGCCACAGCCTTACAAACACCAGGAGGTTAAAATGCCAAATTAAAACCTAACCCCAAGTGCACAATGAGAACACACTGCACTACATTACCAGGATAATTAGCTCCTGGCCTTCTTTTACTGACATTCCTTGCATTCCATGCAAATATTTGTCCCAGATCTTACCACCTGAGCAGCCCCATGGGCGAGCAAAGCTGCCCCCAAGCAGGCTGGATCAATAATATCTCATTATAGATTAAGTTCTCCAAGGCAGGGAGGGACCTTTTCTTCTCTGTAAAGCACCTGCCACACACCCGGTGACAAAACCAAGCCATTGCTTTACTACCTTTCATTCATGCAATACCCTGATTTGTGTAACAACCAAGAGCCAGCACTTCTGCAGGATAATAAATGCCCTTTTTCCCTGATTACTCCAGTTGCCTTGACACTGTAACTGCTGTGCTAAATGGTCTGAAAGGTTTTCCAGTGTCCTCTGCCTCCTGAGTGCCAGAGCTTCCAGGTGTGGTGGATGCTGTCCTGAACCAAATTCCAGCAGATTCCTCAAGTTTCCCCTGGTTGGAGGATCTGCCTGGAAGCACTTACAACAATTATCCCCACAGAAACGCTGTCAAACACGGTGGTTTCCCCTAAACTGTGATACAACACTGAGATGCATCCCAGTTCCCACCCCTCTACTCTGAGCAAACACGTTTGCAGACAAGCCCTGCAAATCACAGCCACCAAAACAACACATCCATACCCAACACAGCTCCCTGCCCAAGCCAAGGGTAACTCAATCCTCAGCCAGGAAATAATTATGCCCCCACATTGTTGGGAGCACAGATGAGGCCTTAAAAATCACATATCAAGCCATTATTTCCCCTCCTATCCCAACACAACAGACAAAACAACACCAGGCTGCTGTTCCCTCACACACACTGAGCACACCCCCTGAGACAGCCCTTTAAACCAGGAACCCATCTGTGGTCCTGGTTTTTATGAACTCCACCACCCCAGGAGGAACGAGCAGCTCTCTCCACACCCAGAAACAGCCATGGCTGGAAAGGTTTGCACCCAAACATCCCGTTCTGCCCTGGGTGTTGGGTCCAAGGCTTTGGCAGGTAAATATTTAAACAGTGGTGAAGGAGTCGTTCCCTTTGAAAGGGAAAGTTTGCTTGCCTTGCTGGTGAACCTAAACCAAAATATATATATATGTATATATATATACACACACACACATACATATATATATATACACACACAGACACATATATATACACACACACACGTATATACACATATACATACATATATATACACACATATAAGCAGAGATATATACACACATATATACATATATGTGCATATATATACACATATACACATACAGACATATAGACACAAATACATAAAAAATATATACCTATATATAAACACATAGAAATACATATATAGAAATATATATATCCATCCATACATATAGAAATGTGGAAATATATACAAAAATATGGATATTTACATATATATGTGTTTCTATATGTGTATATGTATTTCTGTATGTATCTATACGTATATACTTTTATGTGTGTATATATACGTACATATTTATATATGTATACACACACAAAAATATACACATATACATACAAATATACAGATATATACACACACACATATATATATACACACATATATATATACACACATATATACATATATATACACACATATATATACTTATATATACACACATATATATACACACACACACACACACACACACATATATATATATACACATACATACATACATACATAAAAAAACCTTCCCATCTGCTTTAACACCCTCGCCGCCCCTCCCCGACCCTGACCCAGGCTCAGGCCCAGCCTCGGGCTGAGGCCCCTCGGAGGGTCCCGCACGGCCTCGCCCCTCTCTCCGAGGTCCCGGGGCCGCAGCCAGGGGGGCATTTTCCCAAATAAATCGATAAATGGCAGCAGACACACCCCCAGCCCCGGGCTCGGCCTCCACACTCCTGGCAGCCCCCCCAGGCCCGGGGTCGCGGTCCGGGCTCCGGGACCCTCCGGGACCCCTCCCGGGGCCCCCCAAAGCACCCCCGGCCTCACCCGGTGCCCGCCCGGGGCCGCCCCGCTCCGGCTCCGGCTTCTGCTCCGGCTGCGGCTGCGCCCGCTCCGCCCGCGGGGAGGGACCGGGGCCCCGCTTCCTGTTCCGTCGGGGCCCGGGGTGGGCTGGGGGGCATCGACAGGGCCGACACCGCCCGGGGGGCACCGACACACACCGACACCCACCGACACCGCCCGGGGGGCACCGGCACACACCGACACTGTCCGGGGGGGCACGGACACCGCCCGGGGGGCACCGACACACACCGACACTGTCCGAGGGCCACCGACACTGTCCGGGGGGCACCGACACAGAGGGCATCGGCACCGATCAGAGGACACTGACACGCACTGGGGGGCACCGACACACATCGGGGGGCATCAGCACCGCCCGGGGGACACCGACACCAGTCACGGGTCACCAACACCCACTGGGGGACACATAACACACATCGGGGGACACCAACGCTGACCCGAGGGGCATTGGCACCCATCAGGGACCACCGACACACACTGGGGGCCACTAACACACACTGGCACCGCCCGGGGGCCACTGGCACACCCGGGGGCACCAGTGCACACTGGGGGGCATCGACACACACCGAGGGGCATCGATACTGCCCAGCGGACACCGACACTGTCATGGGCCAGCAACCCCTGTCAGGGGCCACTGACATGCCCTTGGGGGCCACTGACATGCTCTGGAGGCCACCAACACACATCAGGGGCCACCAACTCTGCCCAGGGGCCACCAACACCCACTGGGGGCCACCAACTCTGCCCAGGGGCCACCAACACCCATCAGGGGCCACCAACACCCACTGGGGGCCACCGACACCCATCAAGGCCTATTAACACCCCTTGGGACCGCCTGGTGCCCCCCAAACCCCCTGAGATCCATCAACGCCCTCTGGTGCTCCCAGCACCCATCAGGGTCCATAATACCCCTCAGGGGCATCAACACCCCCTAAAAATGTGGAGACAGCCCTAAAAAATTGTGGGAAAGGCTTCCAGGACTAAAGGGCTGGGAGATGGAGCAAGAGGAGGTCCCTGGAGCCACTCCTGGCATGAAAAGCTTGGGAGAAAACAGGAGCACGAGGTCTTGGTCTCACCCTGCTCTCAGACCTGGATTTTAGCCTTTAATTGTGACCAAATTCATTTTCAGAGTCAGCTGTTGGTTGTGAGGGAGGTGTTTTTGGTATCTCTCTGCTCCTTTCTTGCAGAATCCTGGAATGTTTTGGATTGGAAAGGACCTTGAGGATTGTCTTGTTCCACCACCTTTGTTCTCCTGGACCAGGTTGCTCAGCTTGGTTAAGCTCCAGCCTTGTGTTAAGTTCTCAACAACTGAATTCTGCAGCTGAATGAAACTGTGCAAGAAAAAAACCCTTCCCAGGTTTGGATCTCCTGCCCTTTCAACCCCAGTGCTTGGAGAGGGATGGTCTCCTCATCCTGATTTTACTCCTTTTGGAGGGTGAAATTCTGGGAGACTCTGCTGAGCAAGACCCAAAACCTGCTGTTGGAGCATTGAAAGCTTTGGTTGAACATTTGTTCCAACTTGTCAGAAGCTCCTCTGGGTTCTCCAAGGTGGATTCATCAGGAGAGTAAATGCCTGCTGGCTTTGGGCTGGAATCCAAGAGCTTCCCATTCTTGGCTTGGCTGAGGCAGCTCCTCTAAATCTTCTGGAGTGCCTTGAGGAATTACAGTTTGAAAGGAAACAACCTGATTTAAAAAAAACAAAACACAATTCCTGTGGTCCAAACAAATATGCATTTCCCTCTTTCTATTAATATCTCAGGCCTTGATCCTCCTCCAAACCCTCGTGCAGGAGTTTCAGGGCTTGCAAAGGAGCAGAGTCTTTGATTCCAGGGTGGGAATTTTTGCTGGGATTATGATTTATTAAAGATAAAAGATGCTTTCAAGTGCAACATGTTTCCCAACTTGATTTATTTGCCTTCCAACCTGGCAATGAAAAATTCCTTTCCAAGTTTGGTGGGGAGGTTCAGAGGGGAGTAATTATTTTTGGGGGCACAAACTCCAGCCTTTTTTTCTAGAGATGATTTCCAAAGGAATGAGACAGACTTTTCTTTCTGTCTTTCTTTTTTCAGCTCCCACTTTGGGCCCTGTTGGAGCTCCCTGGTCTTTCCTTGCAGCAGGAATATTGCAGTCAGGAGGAATTGCTGCCATCTAATGGGAGATTCCAGCCTCCATGGGTAAGAAAAATAATAAAATAAAATATAAATTAATTAGTAAAAATAAATACTAAAATAATAAATAAATACAAATTAAAATGAAGAAATTTTAACATAAAAAATTTCATAAATAATAAATAAAATAAGAATTTTTTTTTTTTTCAGGACAATCCTGCTGCCACCCAGAAAAGCAGCATCTTCCACACTTAATCCCAGTTTGGACCACAGGAATTGGTTTTTCCACTTATTACCCTCCATGGGTAATAAAAATAATAAAATAAAATATAAATTCATTAGCAAAAATAAATACTAAAATAATAAATAAATACAAATTAAAATGAATAAATTTTAAAATAAAAAATTTCATAAATAATAAATAAAATAATAAATTATTTTTTTTTTCAGGGCAATCCTGCTGCCACCCAGAAAAGCAGCATCTTCCACACTTAATCCCAGTTTGGACCACAAGAATTGTTTTTTCCACTTATTACCCTCCATGGGTAATAAAAATAATAAAATAAAATATAAATTAATGAATAAAAATAAATACTAAAATAATAAATAAGCACAAAATTTAAAAAGAATAAATTTTAAAATTAAAAAAATTATAAATAATAAATAAAATAGTAGATTTTTTTAAATTAATTTTTTTTTCCAGAACAATCCTGCTGCCACCAAGAAAAGCAGCATCTTCCACACTTAATCCCAGCTGGTTTAGGCAAAGGGAAAAGATGATCTGCTGGGTGGCTTTTTACTGCAAACCCAGGAAAAAGAACATTTTGGGGCTGATCCACCATTTCATCTTCTCTTGTTATGGATCAAAATTTATGGATCTTGTTATGGATCAAACTTTATGGATCTTGTTATGAGGAATCTCTTACTATATATCAAACTTTCAAAGTACTCTTGGGTTGATATTATTCTAAGATAACAGCAGAAATAGTGAAGGTGAGCCTAAAAACCAACAAAAAGCCATTCCAGACATCCCAGATAGCAAACCCAGGCAGAGCTCTGAGCTGAGCCACATAAACCCTTCCCAAGGAGCTGCTCCAGCAGTAAAATTATTGTATAAAGAATTGTGGTGAAGAGAATAGACATGGAATGGGAGCATAAATATATTGCATCAAAAAAGAAAGTATTTTAATGATAGGCCCATGGGAAGAGGATTTGGGGGAAGATGCAAAGGGGATGGAGAATTTCAGGTCCAGAGGGGCTGGGGGGATAAATTGGGGTGTACAGGGGAGATAATTCATCCTAAAAGAGTCAGGAATTCCTGTGTCACTGCCAGTTGTACTTGGCTGGTGAAGCTGATATGTATAAAATCTATATAATTATATGCAAAAATATATAGTGTTACTAGAAATCCACCTCTTGCCACTTTATTTTTGTCAAGCAGAAACTGGCTACTGTTATGCTTTGCCATTATATTCATATAAATAATAATGGCAACAAAAAGCAAACCCCAACTAGGCAGAATTATTTCCCCAAAACATGCATATAAACACAATCTTTCAATACTCCTGTTGAGCTCCTGGGAATTTACACAGCATTTATAAAAATAACAAAATATAGCACTTGTATTCTTATTTATTTAGTCTGTATGGGGTTTTTTTCTGCAAAAAAAAATACAGTTGTATCAAGTTGTAAAAAGAAAAATAAAATAGAAAACAACCCTTGAAATTGTGACATGTGCTTATTTAGATTTTTCAAGCTGAGTTTAAAACCAATAAAGAGGCTCAGTTGGAGGACAAGATGCAGCAGTTCCCTCTTCCCTGCCCAGGCCAAGGGAAGTCCAAAAATCTGCTCTGGGGGTAACAAAATGAAAGAAGCTCTGACAAGCATTTATCTTTTTATTATCCTGGATGTGCTCCTGGGGCTTTGGAATGAGTTTTGAACAAATATTCAATAGTTTTTCTACCAGGACCCATCACTGCTCACTGGCAGGATGAACTGGGAGAGGGAAAAATCAGCTTTACCTTGCCTGGTTGGAGAGATTTAAATACATTTAGGATTTATTATCTCATTGTTTCAGATCAAATCCAGTCAGATTGCAAAGCCAGAGCAAAAGTCCCCCCTGCCCAGAGCACCCACAGCCCTAAACCCCCTTTTTTGACTCCAGGTGTCAATTTTTTCTATCCCAAGGCTTGGTTTTTGCTCCCTGCTGCTTCCAGTGTCATTCCAGCCTCTCAGATCCAGCTGGGCTCCTTTTCCACCTCTTTCATTGTTTTTTTGTCTCAAAAAGAAAGTGATAAAATTTCCCAACAAGTTTTTTGGAGGGCTGGTGTGCCCTGGGGAACAGCAGGAGCTCCCCCACAGCTCCTTTTGTTTTCAGTATCCAAGAAATATCAGGCAAGGAAGACACACAGGAGGCAGAGGAGGTGTCCAAGGGCTGATTTTATGCTTTTCTGGCTGTCCCTGCAGTTCCAGATCACAGTGAGGGGGTTCTGTCCTTCACCAGCAGCAGCTCTTTTTCTTCTGGGGTGTTTTTGGTACCTCTTCTGCCTCGTTTTTCAGTTCATCTTCACGAACTTTGAGCAACCTGGGAGAAAAGGAAGCAAATTAGGTGGGTATTTTCCCTCTATTTTGTTTTGCTCTGCTGTTTGTCTTGACAAGCCTTGGTAGAGGAGGCTCAGCAAGGCTGAGAGGAGTCAGGAACCTCCCAGCTCCACGTGCTCTGAGAACTGTGGACTCTGCTAAAAACACCAACCTAAATCAAATCACAGACAGAATTTGTTTCAGTCAACCCAGGGAAAAATCAGCAGCATCTTCAGGAGGGTTTTATTAATGTCCTTACAATGCTGACTGTGAAGAAGACAACTTAGAGCACTTCTCTGGCTCATCCCAACCTTGAGTTTTCCCTGATGTTTGGACACATGAAGTCTCTGGTGACAGTGACACACCAGCATTTGGAGTTAGAAAAGCAGGGAGGGAGCCCATTAAACGGAGGAGGGCAAAATCCAAGCCCCCAAATGCCTCACCTGACAAAGCTCTCCATGGACTCCAAGACATTGTGGCCTGAGGCAGCGCTGCACTCGTAGAACATGAGCTGATGCTCCTGGAAGACACAGATCCCAAAGAGAAATGTCATCTTCTTGTACTGGAATAGCTTAATATGAGAATAAATAGCCATGGGACAGTCACTGGAGGGAATCAAGGAAACAAATAACTCAATAACTTATTTACTGGAACACAACAGTGAAATCCAGTTTTTCTGGTCGCTGTGACACCAAATTTCAAGAGCAGGGAAAAGTCTGACACTGCAGGGAGAGTGAGATGGGATGTCCTTGGGTTAGCAGAGACATAACCAGGTGTTCCCAGCTCTTTTGTGCCTGACAGTGACCAATTTGGGAAAATAAACCTCCTTGTCCTGCTGTCTCCTTTGTAAAACCATCCAATGGATACTGGCCCAAATACCACAAACTCTAACTCAGTAAAGATGAGATTCTTCTCTTTCTTCTCTCCTAATTTTTATTAAGCACCTGCATTTGCAGAGATTAATTGTACTTTAAAATATTTCACTATCTTTAAAACAGGATAGGGTTTGGTGTTTGTTGTGTTTAAGATGCTGAGAAGACACGTCACACTTCACAGCAAAGACAAGCAGAGCTGAAAATGCTTTAATTTATAGATCAAAATCCATAAATTGATTTACTGGGATGGTGCTGATCTGGAACTAAAATGGCAAAGGGAAAGCAAGGCAGGCAAGGGGGAGAGATGGGTTCAGAGAGCACTTTGCCTGATGACCTGAGGGGTAAATTAGGGGGTTCCACCTTTCTCTACATCCTCAGGCTGATGGAATCCACCCAGAGATGTCCCTGCCAAGCTTGGGAGGACACAATTCCCCACCTACCTTGGCCAGGCATTCCCCCTCCTGGGTAGGAACCTGTCTCTGGGCAGCACAGTCGGTTTTGTTCCCAAGAAGTAGAATAGCAATTCCCTCCTCTGCTCCTTCCTGAATAATCAAAGGCGGGAAAATCAGGAGAGCATCAGAATTTCCCTTGAATCCCAGTTGTCTCCACACATCTTGAACCACCATCAAGGATGCCCATGGGCTGGTAACAAAACTTTAAATTCTTAAACAAGTTTAACAGTATGTAAGAATTTTTTTCCCCCCTTAAATCATCTGTTCTTGTCTATTAAGAGGGCAGAGCACTGGATGAGTTACTCTTGTAACGAATTTATTTTGTGTTCAACTTCAGGAACCCTCCTGAAGGTGTTCTGGCTGGGCTTTATATGCAGTTGGCAAGAAGACATCCTGTTTTATTCCAGCAATTCTAAACACTGGCTTTATACTCAAATGGAAATCTCTGACAAGAAGTTTCTAGTAAGAGATGAGTCACCTCCCCTGTTCCAAAGTGGACAATTTTTTGATTTAAAAGCATTATCAAAACCAGTTTAAACACTTTCCATTACTCTGCACTGGTTTTTAATTTTTTAAATTTAACAGTGCTATCAACAAATCACCCCAGGAAACACTGGAAAAATAAGAAAATTGTCTGTATTAGATTTAAATTCTCCAATAAAAAGTATTTTATAATGAAAACTTAGAAGAATCTTTTGCAAAAGTGCTTGGTCCCCCCAGATGTCCACCTTTAACTGGTGGCAGAGATCAGGTGGGGAAATGCTGGTTTGAGAATCACCCCCAGGCCCAAGACCTCGTGGTCTTCACCCACCTGGATGCAGCTCAGCCAGTACCTGATGTCGGAGAAGGAGTACTGGGATGTGATGTCGTACATGAGCACGACCCCGTCCGCCTTCCGGAAGAACTGCTTGGTCATGCTGTGGTACCTGTGGGGACCAGAGGGGCACCAGTTAGAACCATAGAATGATAGAATGGATTGGGTTGGAAAAGACCTCCCAGATCATCAAGTCCAACCCTTGATCCAACCCCACTGTGATCACCAGCCCAGGGCACTCTGTGCCCTGGGCTGGTGAT
>JAWWEV010000077.1:1740295-1778598 GCA_035583235.1 Hafferia zeledoni | reverse complement strand
CCAGGGGAAGGGTCACTGCCCTGGGCCTGCTGGCCATGCTATTCTTGATACAGGCCAGGATCCCATTGGCCTTCTTGGCCACCTGGGCACACTGTTGGCTCATGTTAGGGAGGTTTGGCCTCAGAGTGAAGTCCTCAAGGGAAGACTGGGAATGTCTGCAAAAAGGTCACCCCCGGGTTTGGCTCCTGTCCTGATGACAGAGGCCAGTCCGAGTGCCAGTTTTATCTTAATGACTTCCTTTATTATGCTTTATCAGATCACTTACTGTACAGAGTCCCTCCTCAAACAACCCCTCCTTTGCTTGGCAAGGCCAAGAACATTCACCTCCACCAAACTACCAGGAAAAAGGGTGCCACGGGTTGTGTCCTGAGGTAAGAGCACAGCTCCTCACCTCTCCTGACCAGCTGAGTCCCACAGGCGCAGAGCAAAGCGCTTGTTGTCCACCACGAGGTTTTTGATCCCATAATCCAGTCCTAGAAAACACAAAAGGGGGTATTTTGATGCTGTAGAGAGGATGGATGGAGGAGGAACATGGTACAGGTTGGTCTGAGGTTGCAGCTCCAGGGGTTGCTTTAAGAGAAGTGGATACAATTCTTACACTCTTGTATTAAAAAAAAATAAATATATATATATAAGAATGTAAATATATAGAGTTTAGCCAAGCCATAACAGATAGATAAAATATCTGTCTTTATGTATTCAACAAACTATGTGTTAAACAGTGTTATTTTTGCACTTAAATGATACAAAAAGATTGAAAAATTACATTAAGCCATGAGCACTGTATGTTTGCTTTCAAGTTGAGACTGATACACCCCTGGAAAGAGATCTGCAAATATTAGCACTAAATACTGTTCACCACTCTCTTAATTCTGGAATATGGACCCTGGGAGAAGTGTGGTGAAGAGAAGAGAACAGAGCTGAAAGGCAAAGCAGAGAGGGAAGCATTAGAGACACTGGTACTGGTGTGCTTGGGAGAACAAGGAGGACCAGCACTGCCTGCTCATGAGCATCCAGGCGTGGGACGGTGGTGGTTGTGGTTGGTCTCTGGGGACAGACTGTACAACATGCTGGGTGTGAGCTGGAACAGGCATGTCATGATCACCAGCAGCTTGTGGGGTGGAGGAAAGGAAGTTGCAGTGGTGATCCAGGAGAGTGCTTGGAGAAGAGCTGGAGGAGACCTACCTACTGTGGCAGCGAGGTTGGGGTTGAAGCTGTCGGCGTGTAACCGGTACAGGAAGGATGTTTTGCCCACGTGGGAGTCCCCTACGAACAGCACGTTGTAGAGGTGGTCTGGGTCCAGGGGAGCTTTGGGACAATCCTTTGGGGCAGCTTCTGGTCCATCTGCAGTCACAGCCTTTGCTTCTCCTGGGCTGGACTTGCTTTCCTGGCTCATTTTCACACCAAACTCTTGTGGCTTCTCTCCTTGACCAACAGTGAGGTCTTTGCTCTGTTCTCCCAAGAGCTGCCTCTGAGGCTGCACACACAGGTTGGCTGCATCCCCCAGTGAGCTCTCTGCGAGGACCATCCCCAGCTGATCATTCCCAGCATCTTCCTGTGGTTGGGCCCTCATAGGAAGGATTGACACTGGTGGCACCTCTTGCTTTGGAGGCTCAGCAGGTCCGGCAGCCACTTGCTCTGGCTCCATCACACGTGGTGTCTTCCCCTCTGGCTGCTGGGCAGGAGTGTGAATCCTCACCTGATGTCCCTGTGCTGAGACCTGCTCCTGGAGCTCACTTTTCCACACATCTGGAATGAGAACATCCTCCTGCATCATCCTTTCCAGCTTTAGTGTGCCAGTTTGTACGGGCACATTGGAGACAGGGGAGGCCGGTGCAGACACACCGTCATCGTGGCCCTGGTGCAGTCCTAGACCCTGAGTTTTGACTCCACTCCTCACCCCTTCCTCCAGCCTCTCTCCCTGCACCATTTCCAGACCCTGAGCTCCATCCAGGGGCATCCCCCCTGCAGCAGCCCTCTCTCCCTGTGGTAATTTCAGTGCCTGGGTATCCTCTGGGATGTGCCCATCAGGGCCACTGGCTGCTCCCAGCTTTGCTTCCACACCAGGACCCTCTGCAGCAGTGACAGGCTCAGGATATGAACTGGCCTCAGCTGGAGGGGGCACATGTGCAGCAGCAGGTCCCTCCCTTGTGTCTGCAGTGTGAGCTGCACACAGACCTGCCCCCAAACCTGGAGTCAGGCTCTGCTTCCCTTCCCACCTCCCAGCTGCTCCCAGGGGTACCAGACCTGCCTCTTTGCTCCCTCCCGAGGCTGAGCTGAGCCCATCCTCCCCTGTAAACAGCTGTGTACTGGCACCAGTGCTCTGGCCCTCCAGAGTGTCCAGGTGTCCTGCCTCCTCCTCAGGTTGGACTCCTGCACCAGCTCCTGCTCCCTGCCTGGCTCTTGCTCCCTGTGGATCCAGCACAGGATCCTGCAGCAGCCCATGCCCACCCTGTCCTTGGCCCTCATCCTCAGCCTCATCCCTGAGCTGCACAGCTGCACAGTCCCCCTTTTCCTGGAGGGTCTCTGTGCTGACACCCCCACACAGCTCTGTGTCTGTCCTGGAGTCCTGAGTCTCCATTTCCACTAACTCTCCTTTATCCTCCTGATCCAGGGGTTGCACTCCTGGATCCACACTCTCTCCCTGCCCTGTTCCCAGGGAGTCGCTCTTGCTGGAGGGCTTCAGATCTGCCTCTGTGCTTCCTCCTGAGGCTGATTTGAGCTCATCCACCTCTGCCATCAGCTGCACGTTGGCACGAGAGCTCTGGTGCTCCAGTGTGGGCAGCCCAGGCTCGTGTGGCAGCCCAGGCTCCCCCTGTCCCTGTCCCCAGCCCTCAGCCTCCTCCTCTGGCTGCATGGCTGCATGGTCCCCTTCTTGCTGGGGGCCTTCTGGGCTGGCATCTCCACTCAGCTGCTTGTCTACCCAGGACTTCTCTGTCTCCAGCAACTCCACTAATTCTGCTGCATTGACCTGATCCAGGGGTTGCACTCCTGGCTCCACACTCTCTCCCTGCTCTGCTCCCAGGGAGTCAGTCATGCTGGAGGGCTGCAGATCTGCCTCTGTGCTTCCTCCTGGGATCCAAGTGAGCTCATCCACCTCTGTAAGCAGCTGTGCATTGGCATCAGAGCTCTGGTCCTCAGCAGTGTCCAGCCTTTCAGCCACACCAGCACCAGCCTCCTCTCCCTGCCCAGCTGCTGCTCCCTGCGGGTCAAGCACAGGCTCCTGTGGCAGCTCACACTCACCCTGTCCTTGTGCCCCATCCTCTTCCTCCTCCTCCTCCAGCTGAGTGGCTTTTCCACCCTTTGCTCCTGGGCTGAGACCCCCACCCAGCTGAGTTTCTGTCTGGGCATCCTCTGCCTCCATTGCCACTAACACTTGTTCATCCACGTGATCCAGGGGCTGCATATCTGGATCCACACTCCTTCTCTGCTCTTTCCCCGTGGATCCAGCATCACCCATGAGCTGCAGACCTGCCTCTGTGCTCCCTCCTGGGGTCAGTTTGAGCTCATCCACCTCTGCCATCAGCTGCACGTTGGCACGAGAGCTCTGGTGCTCCAGTGTGTGCAGCCCAGGCTCGTGTGGCAGCCCAGGCTCCCCCTGTCCTTGTCCCCAGCCCTCAGCCTCCTCTTCTGGCTGCATGGCTGCATGGCCCCCTTCTTGCTGGGGGCCTTCTGGGCTGGCATCTCCACTCAGCTGCTTGTCTACCCAGGACTTCTCTGTCTCCAGCAACTCCACTAATTCTGCTGCATTGACCTGATCCAGGGGTTGCACTCCTGGCTCCACACTCTCTCCCTGCTCTGCTCCCAGGGAGTCAGTCATGCTGGAGGGCTGCAGATCTGCCTCTGTGCTTCCTCCTGGGATCCAAGTGAGCTCATCCACCTCTGTAAGCAGCTGTGCATTGGCATCAGAGCTCTGGTCCTCAGCAGTGTCCAGCCTTTCAGCCACACCAGCACCAGCCTCCTCTCCCTGCCCAGCTGCTGCTCCCTGTGGGTCAAGCACAGGTTCCTGTGGCAGCTCACACTCCCCCTGTCCTTGTGCCCCATCCTCCTCCTCCTCAGCCTGAATGGCTGTTCCACCCCTGACTCCCAATGGGCCTCCTGGGTTGACACCTCCACATGGTATTGTTTCTTCCTTGGCATTTTCTCCCTCCATTTCCACTAACTCTTCATCATCCACCTGATCCAGAGGTTGCACACCTGGGTCTGCATTTCCTGCCTGCTCTGTCCCTGCCTCACTCAAGAGCTGCAGATCTGCCTCTGTGCTCCCTCCTGGGGTCAGGTTGAGCTCATCCACCTCTGCAAGTGACTGAACAGTGACACCAGTGCTCTGGTCTGTCAGTGTGCCCAGGTTTTCAGCCTCCTCCTCTGGTTGCCTGTCTCCACCAGCCTCTTCTCCCTGCCCAACTGCTGCTCCTTGCACATCAAGGACCGGCTCCTGTGGCAGCTCACACTCACCCTGCTCTTGTGCCCCATTCTCCTCCTCCTCCTCCTCACCCTGAATGGCTGTTCCACCCTCCTCTCCCCACGGGGCTCCTGGGTTGAGATCCCCATGGAGCAGCACATCTGCCTGGGCCTCCTTTGCCTCCACTTCCAAAACCTCTACTTGACTGACTTTATTGAGGGGCTGCACATCTGGATCCAGCCTCCCTCCCTGCCCTGTCCCTGGGGATCCAGCCTTGCCTGAGGCCTGCACATCTGCCTCCCTCTCTGCCAAGAGCTGCATGTTGGTATCGCTGTTCTGGGCCTCCAGCAGTTCCACATCTGCTCCTGCTGCCCCTTTCTGTGCATCAGGGGGTGGCACAGCCACTGTCAGGGGTGGCACAGCCACTGCCAGTGGCACCACAGCCCCTGTGCTGCCTCCCTGCTCCGTGTCCTCCCTCTCAGGCTCACCCTGCAGCTGCACATCTGCCTCCCTGGGCTGGGTTTCCTCCCCCTCCTCTTCCTCCCCCCTGGCTCTGCTGCTCATTCCATGCCCAGCTGGGCCTGGCAGCACTTTGGCATCCGAGGGCTCTCCCTGGGCACTGACACGCTGCTCCTCCAGCGCCCCAGGGCTGGCAGCCACAGTCACCTCCGGGAGGACACTGTCCCCGTGGGCTGCTTCCATTGGCACCTGCCCCCAGGATGGTGGCTCTGGCTCCAGGTGCCCTCCCAGCTCTATTTCCAGTTTCTCAGAGAGCCCCAGTGCTGGATCAGCCCATTCCTGCAGGGCCATGCCCAGGACCTGCACACATTCCCCCGGAGTTGCCCCTGGCTCAAGCTCTTCAATGACAAGGCACTGTCCCACTGCTTGCCCAGCCTCAGGTGGCCCCAGACCTGCCTCCAGACTTTCCCCCTGGCTTATTCCTGTTTCCTCAGCTTCTCCCAGGAGCTGTGCCTTCTCCCAGCCTGTTTTTTCCTGCATCCACCCTGCTCCCTCCACCTCCATCCCTGCCTGCTCTCCTGCCTCCCTGCTCTCTCCCAGGTGCTCTGTCACCTTTAGCACCATCTCCTTCACCCCAGCACCCTTTCCTTGCAGGAATGACATGCCCTGTGCCTTCTCTGGTCTCTGTCCCTGCTCTGCCCCTGCCTCCAGAGCCGTGTGGTGCCCGTCTCCCACGGACCCACCAGCCTGTGGCACATCCCAAGCACGAAGCTCAGCTGTGGCTGCTCCTTCTTTCAGGTCTCCTTCCAACAGCTCGTGGCTGATGTGGCCAGGGTGGGGCTCCTGCAGAATCCCAGGGGTTGTTCCATGGGCTGTGACTGCCTCTGGACCCGCTTGGGGCTCAGCATCATCCTGGGGGTGACTGGAGGTGTCTGCCAGAGCAAGGGGTGCATCTGGTGCCTGTGCCTTCAGATGTTTGCTCAGAGCTGCTATTGCATCATTCATCTCTCTTAGCAAAGAGCTTTGGTCAGAGAAATGTTCCTCTTTCAGAGATTCTGGGAAGGGATCCTCTTCTGCAGAGCTCGCTCTCTGCGGGGCTCCTGAAATGCTGATCTCTGGCAGCATTTCCCAAACCCTGCAAAGGGGGAGAAAATGGTTGGGAGATGAGCCCAATTCCCAGGTCAGGCTCCAGCTCCCTCCCATCCCTGGCCTGTCCCGGGGGTCTCTGATCCGCCCCATCCTTCTCCAACCCTGATTTTATTTACTCTCTGGGTGCACTCGCTGTTCACATAGGCAGAAGTGGGGACATGGGAAGGGAGGATTTAACTCTGTCTGGGTACAAAGTGCCTCCTCCCAGGACCTTTGTAGGTATTATCAGACATGAAAAGACAACTCTCAGCCAGGTACAAGTTCCTGAGCCAAGGGAGGGACGATCTGGGGGAAGGGATGGGATCCCCAGGGTGAGAGATGAGTGGGTGGGAGGGGAGTGTTTAAAGGACTAAATATCATGGTTTGCTTGGGGAGGGTGGAGGAAGGATTTGGGGGCTCAGCACCAGTTTTCAGACCCCAGGGGCACACACTGGAGCAGCAGCTGCTGCCCAGGACACCTTACACTTGGTGGCTGTTCCTGGCTTTGCCCTCTCTGCTCTGGGATCCCAGCCGGATCCGCATCTCCGAACGGAACTTCTCGCTCGCCCCCGGACTCTGCAGGAAAAAGAGTGGGAAGAGGAAAGAGAAAAACACTTGGTGAGGGAGTATATCCACCTGAGGCAATGCTGAGCTCTCCAGCAGGTATCCAGGTGTGCCCACCCAAAATCTTGGGGGTACTAAGGTGCTGCTGCCCACTCCCTTCCCAAGCATCTGCATGGCACCGTGGCAACCCCATTTGAGGCAGCTCTTAGGGGAGGCAGTGCCTCAACTGCAGGAGCACCCCGTGCTCTTGGGCTCCTCAGCAATCCCAAACCAAGGCCCTGGAGCATGGACACCTTGTCCTGTGCCCACACACCCAGCTGAAGTACCTGTGGGGACATTGGCATCTCTCCAGGTAACTCTGCCACCGCTCTGTCCCTGCAAACACAGCACAGGGGTCACAATGGCAATGGCATCCTCTTCACCACACCCACCCCAGCCCCAGGGTTGTCCTCAGCCCCCAGGGCAGTGATAGAGCAGGACAGCAAAACCCACACCCCTTGGATC
Organism: Hafferia zeledoni; assembly: GCA_035583235.1. Taxonomy (NCBI): domain Eukaryota; kingdom Metazoa; phylum Chordata; class Aves; order Passeriformes; family Thamnophilidae; genus Hafferia; species Hafferia zeledoni. Next base: position 1,771,541 of record JAWWEV010000077.1, on the reverse strand, counting down.
AGTCCTAGCTGGGTCCTTCTGGGTGAAGGGCATCCCCATCTCTGCTGGCAGTGCCCTCAAGGGACAGGTTCTGTACACGGTGCTGATAGTCCTGCCTTGTTTTCCTGGTGCTTTTCACACCAAGCCATGATTAATCTGCACCATGAAGACCTCTAAAGCACCACGATGGCTGAGACCCATCCAGGACAAAATCACATCTGTGCACATGTCACTCACTACTTACCCCGGTTCCTCCACATGCTCCCAAGCCACTGTAGCCCTCATTGTCCTCAGGTGCTCCTGGGTCTGCTCCAGCTGCTGGTGGAGGTGCTGCAGGTGCTCCTCCAGCACCCTGTTGCTCTCCTCCAGCTCCCGGTTTTCCGTGCTGGTGACTTGCTGAGTGCTGCGGAGGCTGCGGCACCGCCGCTCCAGCTGGGGGGGACAACCAGGGCACTTACAGCCCACCCAAATCCCCAGGGGGAATAACTCATGGAGAACCACCCCCTCCAGACCTGGGGCTGAGTTTTCCCCCACTATGAGGGTGGTGGGTGGGAAACTCGACTTGTGTCCTCTGGGAATGCAGGGGAATGTGGGGATAGGGGTGGGAAAGGTGACAATGAGTGTCCTGTGTGACAACTTTCTGCAAGGGCTGGTGGGGCAGACTGGGCTCAGCTGTGCCACACTGTGCTGTTGTTGTAGCACAGCCCAGAGACCCCATAACACAAAAAAAGGGGTGGGGGGCGGGGCCAGCCCACCTCCATCTGTGCTGTGACCAAGCGCTGCACCTCCCTCTCGCTGGCATCCAGCACCCGCTGCAGCTCCACCACGTGCTGCTGGCTCCGGGCCATGCTCTGGGATGGCAACAGCGACATTGGCACCCACTCACCTGCCTGGGGGCTGCCAAGGGGGCGTGGGGGTGCTGGGTGCCCCCTGGGGTGGGCAGCAGGGGAGAGGAGCAGCCAGTGACCCACCTTCTGCTCCAGCCACTGCTGCTCCTGCTGGATCTGCTGCTCCAGGACCTCACAGAGCTGCTGCACCTCCTTGTCGTGCTCAGCCACACGTCTGTGGGGACAGAGAGGTGGGGGGTGGGTGGTCAGACCCTGCTGGAGGGGGTGCAGCCCCCTGGGACCCCACATTGCCCACAGGGCCCTCTGGCTGCAGCCAGGTTTGCCAAAAGGGGTTCACCCAGCCCAGATGAGTCCAACAGAGAGTCCAGCCCTTTCGCCATCCCATCCATGACTGTAGAGGGAGCCCCACCCCAAACACCAGTGAAACCTCTGCTCTGGCCACTGATGGAGGTGCTTGAAAGCACCCAGGTTTCTCCCCACAGCTGGGGTGACCCACCCAGAACCCCATCCCTGTCCCCATCCTTTCCATCCCATCCCTCTCCACTCCCCTGGGGTGACTCACTTGTTCAGGGCCACCTCCAAAGCCTCCTTCTTGCTCCTGGCTTCTTGGATGCGGTGCCTCATCTTGGCCAGGAAGTCCTCCAGGTTGCCCAGGAGCTGAGGCTCGTCCTGCCGGAGCTTCACCCAGAGCTGCCAGATCTCCTGTCTGCAGGGAGAGGGGTGGTTTGGGCTCAGCATCCCCCCGGAGCCCCCCAAAGCCTGCCCAGCTGTGGAGTCCTGGGTGATTCAGCTCACACCACTGGGATGAGTGGGGACAGATGAGCATTGGGGTCACTGTGGTCCTGTCCTTTGCTCCTGTGCTTGGCCATAGGTACCTCCAGGACATTTCTGGCCTCCTGGTCTTCACAGGGACCTCCTGCCCCAAGGCTTTCCCACTCTACCCATCCTGCAGGACACCCATGGGTGCTAAGCAGGGCACTTACTCTTCAGAGACATTGTTGGTGCCCAGCTGGCCCATAAAGGCAGCAAAGTGTCTCTGCTCCTCACTGTCCACCCCTTCCAGGGCCGGGATGGGCAGGACCAATCGGACCCTCCGCGGTGCCGTTTTGCGCCGTCGGTGCTCCCTGGCAGCTTTTTGGGAGCTCAGGAACTGCCCTGCTAACAGAGACCACAAACCCTCAGTGCCCAGCTGGGCTGCCAGCAAAGCCTGAGACATCCCACCCCACCCCACGGCTTCAGCTCAACGGGACCCTTCACCAGGTGAGCTGAGACCTGGGTATGGGGCCAATTCCACACCCCTCTGGCAGAGCACTGGCACCGTGCCCAGGATCAGCCTGGGCTGTCTGGGGGCAGCGTGTGGCACTCACGGAGCCCAGCAGTGAACTCCTGGATGCTCAGCCTCCCGGTGCCAGCAGCATCCAGCCCATCGAAGACAAGCTCCAGCTCCTCTGTGCTGCATGGGAAACCTTCCTCCTGGAAGTTCTAAAAGCAAAGCAAACCAGGGTAAAAACCCACCCACCACCCAGTCTCCAACCACCCCCAGAAGAAAACCCCATCCCTCACACCCCCATCTCTCACACGCCCATCTCTTACCTGCACGTCTGAGCGGGTGACAAACCCCTCCTGGTCCTTGTGCTGCTCCCTGAGGAAGTCCTGCACCCTCTGCACTATTTCATCTGCCTGTGGTGGTTCCTCACCTGGGCCAGGTGTTGTTGCTGGTGTCTCACCAGAGCCCTCCCAGACCTGCCTGCGCCGGCTGGAGCCCAAACGCCGGCCCTTGGCGGCCGCCCGGCGCTCGGACATGGCCCTGGCTCTGTCCTGCAGGAGAAACCAGTGGGTGCTGTGCCTTGGGCAGCTCTCTCCTTGCTGGAGAGCTTTGCTCCAGCGTGGTGAGAGATAGCAGAGAAGGACCAAGCTGGAAGTCCATTTTGCTGATGCAAAGGGCTAAAAACCTCATTGCTGAGAAGGGTTTGGCAATAGGAAGAGAAGGTCTTATCTCTGTATGGCGCAAACAGAGCCTGGATCTGCATCAAACAGCAGCCATTCCCACCAGCCATCCCACCAGATCCCAGCCATTCCCACCAGTCATCCCACCAGATTCCAGCCAACCAGCCATCCCACCAGATCCCAGCCATTCCCACCAGCCATCCCACCAGATTCCAGCCATTCCCACCAGATCTCAGCCATTCCCACAGCCATCCCACCAGATCCCAACCATCCCACCAGATTCCAGCCATTCCCACCAGCCATTCCCACCAGATTCCAGCCATTCCCACCAGCCATTCCCACCAGATCCCTGCCATTCCCACCAGCCATTCCCACCAGATTCCAGTCATTCCCACCAGCCATCCCATCAGATTCCAGCCATTCCCACCAGCCATCCCACCAGATTCCAGCCCAGCACCCACTGGGCAAGCAGCTTCTCCTGCCACCAGCCAAAGGCCCATCCCAAACCTCCCCATGCTCTGCCTGTGGGGGATGCACAGGGCCCCAACACCCTCCAAGGCCACCTGGGAGGTGACACAGGCAGGAGGTGACGCCAGCAAAGGACCAGCCAAGGCGATGCTGGAGGTCTGAGCAAGACATGGTGGTTCCACCTGCTTTCTGAGAGCTCAGCAGCAGCTTTTAAAATTCCTCCCCCAGTTTTCACAGGTGTGAGTCACCTCCGGGGAGAGCAGCGAGGCCTGGGGAGGTTTCCATCCATCCCTCACGCCGTGTACTCGCCCCAGCTTGTGGGGTCTGGGCTGGGGAACCCCCCCACTCCCTTCTCCCCACCCGGGGGGGGGTGGCCAACCCCAGCAGCCTCTGTCCCATCCCTTGAGGGGTTGTTCTCTGTGTAGCAAAGCTGAAGCACCGAGGGAAGGAAGCCCCAGCCATGAGAGCTGTGATGACGCAGAGCTGGGGCTGTGTTTGAGCCCAACTTTCCTCTCCCAGCTCAGGGAGACCTCCTGGCTTCTCCAGCCCTCCTTCTATTTGCAATGAGAAAGAGCAATTCTTCTAAATCCCAGCAGGCACCAGAAAAGTGGGAACAGGTCCCAGGACCAGCCCCAACCCCTTAAAACAACTTGTGGAGTTGCTGGAGTTGCACAGGGCACTGTGGGAGGGCAGAAACCAAACGCCTTTATGGTGGTCCCAGCCTCTCAGACAGCAGAGGAGGGAGCTCTGTGGGGCAGGTGGGGATGTTTAAGGCAAGGGGAAGCCCCCAGTTACCTGTCCCAGCCCTGGGGACTGAGCTGAGCCCTCTGCACCACAGAGGCACTGAACAAACAGGGGGGGTGGAGAGGGGATGGTGCACCCATAGCCAAGCAGGGCCCCCCATGGCATCTCCAGCTCCCAGGAATTGCCTCCCCTCCAGAACCCCCCATGCTGCTCCCAGCCATCAGAAAAGGGTCCTCAGACATCAGAAAAGGGTCCCCAGACATCAGAAAAGGGCTCCTAGACATCTGAAAAGGGCCCTCAACCATCAGAAAAGGGATTCCAACCATCAGAAAAGGGCCCTCAGACATCAGAAAAGGGATTCCAGCCACCAGAAAAGGGCCCCCAGCCACCAGAAAAGGGTTCCCAGCCATCAGAAAAGGGCTCCTAGACATCTGAAAAGGGCCCTCAACCATCAGAAAAGGGCCCCCAGCCATCAGAAAAGGGTTCCCAGCCATCAGAAAAGGGCCCTCAGACATCAGAAAAGGGCCCTCAGCCATCAGAAAAGGGCTCCCAGCCATCAGAAAAGGGTCCCCAGCCATCAGAAAAGGGTCCCCAGCCACGGTCCCCCACAGGCAGCAAGAAAAACCCCACAGCTCACCAACAGCAAGAAAAAAACCCCTCATTTCCCCTGCTTTTCTCTCCCTTAAGGTGATGCACACCCCCCCCCCGGGGCCCCAGAACTCACCCTTGCCACGTGCCAAGAGGGCCCCTCAGTTTTGGGGGACAGGAGGCAGTGGAGCCCCCCGGGCCAGGGGGGATGCTGGTGCCACCCCACCCCGTGCCCTGGCTCTCATTTTCTCTTACTCAAGGCACTTTCCGCCCGCGGGTGACACTCAACTGTCGGTGCTCACACGTTTCCTGTTTGCTGAACTGCGAGTGGGGTGTGGGAAGGACCCACACGGAGAGTCCCCGTCCCCCTCAAACCCCTCAGATCCCAAAGCAGCTCTGAAGGACATTGGGAGCTGCAGCAGAAATCTCCATCCTTTCCTTGCCTGTGATGCTCCAGGGCTGGGAGGGGTTTGGGGCAGGGGAAAACAGCAGAAAACCAGCAAATGTTGTTTTAAGACTCCAAATAACCCAAAGTAGTGGATTATGTATCACCCACAGATCAAAACATCCTACCAACAACAGAACAACTTGAAAATACCCCCTGTAGAGGCTCTTTGGCCCCAGAATTTGGAGATCTCCCCCTCCCTCTGTGCTGCTCTCTGATGCTTTTTTCAAGGCTCCTGCCTGAATTATTAAGGCATTTTATAACCCACTGGCTGCCCATGGGCTGCATCCTCTCTGCTTCACAGGGAAAGGGGGATTAGATGGATCACAGGCATTTTTGCTCCACTTCAGCTGCAAAATGGGAAGAGAACCCAAGCAAGGGGAAATACTGTTATCTTTAGGTCATATCTAGAATTAACACCCCCTGGCTCACAGGCAGGACTTAAGAGGTGGAAGCCAAAGTCCTGAATTCTCTGCCCATCTCACAGCTGGTTAATTCCCTCACTGGGGATCAGCCCCATCACACCCTCCCAAACACACCCTGCTCCTTTACAGTTTAACCTACAGAAGGAAGAGCCAGCTGAGGTCCATCTGCTCCACAGGGCATTTCTGGGTCAGAGAGGGCTCAGCTGGTTCTTCACTCTCTGGGCAAAGCTGGTGCTGTTACCCCACACTGAAGCATCCCCACAGCTGGGCTGGGGGGCTGTTTGCAAAGCCCACCCTGAGCTGTTTGTCCCCTCATCTCACAGTCCCTGGTGCTGTTTGATGGTTGAATTTTTGCTTTGCATTTAAGGGGAAACCCCTAAATATCCCTAGACAAGCTTGATTTGTGCCCTCTGCCCAGTAATCGTGTTTCCAGTGGCAGAGCTGTGCCAGCAGCCTGTGCCAGGGTCAGCACAGCCACAGGAGGGTGAGATCCAGGAGGGAGGGTGTGATCCAGCCCTGAGGAGATGCTGGGCAGGTGTCACAGAAAGGGGATTGAACATAGTAGGGAAAGGAGGGAAAGCACCAAACCCTCCTCCTGTGGGAGTTTGAACTCCAACATCCCTGCTCTGTGCCAGGCTGGGATGAGCAGCAAAACACAAACTGGGCTGAAAAAGGGAGGATTCCACCCTTTCCTCAGCTGCTGGAAGCCCAGCACCATTTCATCCCAGAGCTGGGGGGACACAGTCCTGGGGTGTCCCAGGGGCTCAGAGCTCAAGCCCCAGTGCCCAGCTCCCCCTGGCTGTCCCTGGAGCCCCTCAAACAGGGATGTGGAGCTCTCACTGATTGATTTCTCATTTCCTCCATTGTCACTGCTCCTGGCAAACGGGAGGTGACAGCAGAGGGGACAAGTTGGCACAGCCAAGGGGGCTGGAAGGGCTGATGTAAGGGTAGAGATTCCAGGGGCTAAATCTGTAGGGGTTGACTCAGCAGCAGCTCCAAGGCTGCATGAAATGTGCCCCACAGGCACATCCAGGGCCATCAGCTGTGTCACCCCACACTCTGGGGACAGGCAGGTGCCTCAGGGCTCCTCAGCTGAACGATGACATGAGGTTGTTACCACCAAAACTTTATTTTGATCAGGGCTCTTGGCACATCAGGTAATTTCTCACATTAACCAGGACCTGAGGCTGCATCCAAGTGTTGCTGAGTCCTCAGAGGAAGGAGCTGGTGGTGGAGGTACCTCTGTCTCCCAGGGGATCTGTTCCATCTGGGACCTGCTGCTGCACATTCCCATCAGCAGTGACACCACATGTGTCCTCCTGTCACCTTCTGCTCTTCTGTCACCTTCATGGCCACCCACTGCACCCCTTTACAGGAGGAAGGGATGGGACCAGCTCATGGCCACTTGTCCCACAGCAGAGAGCCCTGAGGGTCAGGGGGAGTGGGGTCACAGTGGGGAAAGGGGAATGGTGTGGGCAAGAGGAGTCACCTTCCCTCAGGGCCTGCAGGGAGATCCCACAGTGACTCTGCTGGGGACATCGTGGCAGCACCAGACCCCTGTCCCAAGGGAATGGGGTTAAAAACTCACCATAATGCCTGTGCTTATCCCTCTCAGCTCTCAGGGCTGCACTCCCAGAGGGACCCTCAGCCTCCAGAACCAGGCAGGGCCCCAGAGCACCTCCCTCCCCACAGCCAGACCCTGCTCCCAGATACTCCCATTAACCCAGAGACACCAATTCCCTCACACAAGGCAAGTGTTTATTGAGAATTAACATTTATAGACAAACACATATTTCCCCTGTCCCCACGTACACATAATAGCATTATTTTTAATATAAATAAACATTTAGTGCTGGGAGCTTGGCAGCTTCACCGACAGCAAAGTGCATCGTGGTGCAAGGCCAACCCCACCCTCTTCTGCCTGGGGCCATCTTGCACCAGTTTCCAGAGTCCAAATCCAGCAGAGGAGGAGATGAACCCCATCAAAGTGCCAAGACCTGACAGTGTCGAGTCCCTGTGGAGCAGGAGGGACTCATCCTTCAGTGCTGGGACTGAGCAGCCTTTGCTCCAGGCCATCCCAGAGGTGACCAGAGCTCTGCAGAGCCACGTGAGGGTCCTCTCCCCTCAGCCCCAAAGGAGAAAAAGTCCAGGAAAACAAGCTACAATTCCTTATTTCAGAATGATCCCCTCCTCTGAATTGCTGGAGGAGCCCCACAGGGGCTGCCCAGCCCGGGGTCAGTGCTGAAGGAGGCAGAAATGGAAGAGCAAACAGCACCACTCAAGCCAACAACAAGGTAAGGAAGTGGGATTTGGGGCCAGCACAGCACAGGGGATCTCAAAGCCTCCCAGACAGTGTTGGGCCCCCAGTTACTGCTCCAAGCTGGGGGCCCCCAGTGGGTTTGTCACCTCCTGCCAGTGACAGCCCCGGTGAGTCACTCCAAGGAAGGGCTGTCCAGGGAGCAGCTTCCTCTCCTGGGCAGCCGTGGGAAGGAGCAGCCTCCAGGTCACTCTGCTTGGCACTGCTGGGCCCGAGGGCCACCCCCAAGTGCCAGCAGCCGGGGTGTCCTCAGGGCCAGGCTGTCCCAGGACTCTCCAATCCACATCAGTGACGTCTTCTTAACGTTATCTGGTGCCACCAGGTGGTTGGGACACAAGTGTCCCCCAGGCCAGAGCATGGCTGGACAGCAGGATGGTGCAGGGACGATGCTTGACCCCATTTCTCCACAGGCAGGGCAGTGCCTTAGTCCCACCAGGCCCACCTCAGTCCTCCTCCATCCCCAGCGTGGGGCTCCAAACCTCACCAGGGGTTCCTCCTCTACATTGCACACAGTGAAGGTCCCTCAGGACCCCAGAGCTACTCATAAATTAAATAGGGAACTACAGACTCTACATTGCTTCATACAGAGCAGCTTGCACAGCACAGGGTGGGGGGCAAGCCACAGACACCCCCAGAGCAGCATCAGCAGCTGGCCCTGATGGCAGAGGAGCCACCAACGTGTCACGGCTTCGGCTTGGCAGGGACGATCCTCCTCTTGGCACTGTAGAAGTCTGGAGGGCAGAAGGAAAGGGTTGGAAAGTGCCTCCAGCCTGGTGAGAGCAGTTGGGCAGGAAGAGGGAGGTGTCCCCAGAGTGACACCCCAAAATCATGTGGGTTCCATCCTAGAGCTCCCCCACCCAAAGCTCCTGGAGAGAAGCTCTTGTAGGTCTCCACCATCTCTTCTGTTTGGTCTCACCTGTCTTTCCACTCCAGGCCCTGACCTTAGAGCACAGAAATTTCTTAGGAAGGCATTTTTTTACTGTGAGGGTGGTGAGACTCTGGCACAGGTTGCCCAGAGAAGCTGTGGCTGCTCCATCCCTGGAAGTGTCTAAAGCCAGGATGGAAAAGGCCTTTGAGCAACCTGGTCTAGTGGGAGGTGTCCCTGTCCATGAGAGGCAGGGTTGGAACTTTATGATCTTTAAGGTCCATTCCAACCTCTTAGTGTTCTATGATTGTGTCAGCCCATCAGAACTGAAGGGGCTGAACTATTTTGGGGGCATATTCAGCTGTAAAACCCACCAGCCCAATGCAATTCCTCTGCCTCACCCCCAGCAACCAGAAGGCACCCAATTTGTGGCCTTTTTCCCCTTAGAAATACGGGCTCTGCTCCCCCAGGAGAGGGGCATGGAGGGTGGTCCCCTGGCACTGATGCCACCAAGCCCCCAGCACTCACCTTTGATGGTGGTCTGCCCACGTTTCAAGCTCTTTGAGGAACCAGCCTTGTCAACCTCCAAGCTCTGCTGAGACTCCTCGGGGCAAATCCTGCCAACACGGGCCTTGGAGGGGACCTTGTGGACCAAGGAGCTCCTGCTGTCACTGCTGATGACAGCCCTGACCAGGCTGTGAACTTCCTGGGGTGGCTGCTCAGCCAGGAAGACCCTCTCCCACTTGAATGGTCCTTCCAAGGGAGTGTCTGTCTCAAAGTTGAAGTTCCAGCGTTGCTGAGCCTCTTCCAGTTGTTGCCTCAACTTGTCCTCAAAGTCATTCTGGAGCTGCTCTTGGTCCACGGGGCCAAAGAGGTTCCTGCAGACTTTGCTGCTGCAGGGGGTCTGCCCAGCCCTGCTGTGGGACAGGGGCATTGTGGTGGCTGGGAGGAAACAAGGGAGAGTTACTGGGGTTGGGAAAGCAGGAGCAAACTCCAGGGAAGCATGTTGGCTACCAGAGCAAAGGTGGGACAAGCTGGGCTGGGCTTCATCTGGACTTTGACTTTTGGGATTGTAGTGGCATCTTAGGCAGAGGCTTGAGCATGGCTGAGGTCAAACACAGCCCACTGAGATGCAGAAGGATGGAGAAGGTGCAGGTGTCAACACTCCCCATCCCTCCTTCAGCAGGTAAAGCCCTTCCAGGGCAGGGCACGTGGCACCTCTGATGCTGCCACAGGCTCCATCCCCAACCCCACTGCATTCCCACTTCACACAGGCACAAGGCAAGTTGGCACATGGGCAAGTGAAGCAACAGGATGTTTTTCTGGCCAGTTTCTTCATCTCAAGAACCCATAGCCAGGGGTAAGGAAACCTTTAAGCAACTGCAAGAACGTGCCACAATCTTGACCACTGTGCTAACCACCCTCCTTATCTGCAAGGAGCTGTTGGGTAACCAGAGACAAGACCTTGTTTGTTTTTTTTCAAATCGGTGCCAAAAGCCTTGACCTTCAGAGTAAAGTGGCAAAGCCTTTCCTTCCGAGCAATCCTTCCCCTGCCACATGTGTGGGGATAATGGATCCCTCACACCACCCACAATTATGGGCAACCTCCACACAGAATCAGAATTGTTAAGGTTGGAAAAGATCTGCAAGATCATCGAGTCCAACTGATAAGACAAGCAATGCTCTGGGACTTGAGAGCTTTCCAGGCTAAGGGTTGCTCCTGCTGGGACAGCCACGCTCAATAAAATTGCTTAAGAAAGAAAGATCACAGGAAAAAAAATCCCTGCAACACAGCTCTAATTGCCCACCCAAACTAGGACCCCCAAAGCTGGACCACAAAAGACCCCTCACCCCCAAACTCACCCCCCTCAAACTTCCACAAGGATGGGGTTCTCAGCCTCCTCCAGGGAGGATTTCTGCCCAAATTCAGGCCCTGCAGCCCCTCTGGATCACCTGTGCCACATTGCCTTTCCCAGATTCCATCCCTGAAAATTCCCAAGAAAGGCTGGATGTGGGATTAGTGCTCTGGTTTAGTTCTCAAGGTGCTGTTTGGTCAGAGGTTGGGCTTGACCTTGAAGATCTTTTCCACCCTGAATGATTCCACAATTCGATGATTCTATGCCCACTCACGCTGTGCCAGTGGGCACCTGAAGAGCCACCCCACGACTGTGCCCACTCAGCATCCCCGAGTAAAAATAGCCCTCCAGCTTCCCTATCTCCTGGCAGTCTGAGCTCACAAACAGAGTGACCTCACTGCAAGGCAAGTCCCAGCATGTCCAGGCAAGCCCTGGCAGGTGGAGGGAGGAGGGACGTGTTCCCACCCCCCGCCCCGAGCAGAGCCCCCCCAGCGCTCCCCGCCTGTGTCACACGCCGATGTCCCCATCCTCAGGTCAGCGACACGGCCCAGGTGCCACCCGGAGCCTCCAGATAACACCTCGGCCCTGACTCACGGCTGCCCGAGCCACCAATGGGGGAAGGACCGGGGGCCGGGTCATCGTCCCCTCCCTCGGTCGGCACTGGCGCCGCTTCCAGCGACCTCTGCCCAGCGAGAGCTTCGAGGCTCCCCGTGCCCGGTGGGAACCCCGAGATTGGGGTGAAGAAGTGGCAGGTGCAGGGCTGCGTTCGAGCCGCACCCGACAGGGGACACACTTGGGGTCCACAGACACCTGCGACACCCAGGACCAGTCACACCAGTCCGGGGAGGGCAGGAGGGACCGGGGCGGGGTGGGGGATGAAGGAGGTGACCCCGCGCGGAGAACGCCCCGCTCATGACACCGATGGGGTCGGGTGGGGGCTGGCACGGGGATGACACGGGGGGAATGACACGGGGGGAATGACACGGGGGGAATGACACGGGGGTGGCCGGTCCCCGCGGGACGGCGCCCACGAAGGATGCTCGGGGTGGGACCGCGCCCCGCACCGCGCTCCGCTCCGCGCCCCTCTCCGCTGCCACCGGGGGGCGAGCGCGGCCCGGCGGCGGCTCCACGTCCGCCCGGGGGGCTCCGGGTGCTCCCGGGGGTCCGCAGCGACACCCCCGGCACTGGCACCGGCTCCGGGCGCGGCCCCGCTCCCTCCCCGCGCTGGGGACGCGGCCCCGACGGAGCCGCCCCCGCTGCGGCGCTTCCCCCGCTCCCCGCACCGGCGCTTCCCCGGTGGAACCGGCCCTTCCCCGGTGCAACCGGCTCCTCCCTGCCCGGCCATAGAAGCACCGGAGCCACCAGGACCGGGGGGCGGTCGGAGACCACCAGCACCGACATCGCCGCACTCACCGTCGCGTCCCGCCGCGTCTCTCCCGGAGCCGGTCCCGCTCTCCGCCTTTAGCCCGCAGAGCCGGGGCGGGGCCAGGCGGGGCTGCCGCTCCCCGCGTCGCCCGGGATTTCCCTCCCGCCCCGCCCCGCCCGGCAAGGCTCGGGTATACCCATATTGCACATACCCCGGCCCCGTATGTGACCCCCCCGCCGCCGTCCCGGTCCCTCTGTACCCGGGGGGGTGCGCGGTGCCAGGGGGAGCGGGACGTGCCAGCACCCCGGGCACAGGGAACGGGGACCCCCCTCTAGGGAGTGCGGGGTCTGGTATTAGGGGCTACAGGGACCCCCCGTTAGGAGATACAGGGCCCCCCTTCCTTAGGGGGTGCAGGGACATCCTTACAGTAGGAAACGGAGGGATGTCCCCATCATGGGATATTTGGGGAATCCCTTCCTAAGGGGGCACAGGGACCCTCCAGTTAGGACATACAGGGACCTCCTGCCCAGAGGGGTGCTGGGATCCCTCCACCAGGGAATACAGGGACCCCTTTCCTTGGAGGGGCTCAGGGACCCCCTCAGGAGGGGATGGAGGGACCCCCTATCAGGGGATGAGGGACCCCCTTCCGAGGGGGTTGCAAGGAGCTCCCCATGAGGGGATACAGGGACACCCCTGATAGGAGATCAGGGACCCCCTTTCCTGGAGGGGAGGCAGGAGATGGAGGGACCCCCACCAGGGATGCAGGGGGATAAAGGATACAGGATGGAGGGCACAGGGCCCCCCAGCAATGGATACAGGAGTGCCCCATCCCAGCTGGGGTTAGTTGGCTTGAGGGGGGGGGGTCCTGCCCAGCAGGTCACTGTGGGGAGGGGGATAATGGATTAGGGAAGGGGCAGCTCAGCCCCTCAAGGTGCCCACCTGGGGTGGTGCTCCCCTGGTGCTGCCCCACCCACCCTGGGCCACCCCTGGCCTCTCCAGCTGTATTTTCTCCCTTGGGCCTGGACCTCTGGCACATGATGTGGCCAGAGAAAATGTGCGGGGAAGGATCTGCTGCTCTGAGTCCTGCAGGGATGATGAGGAGAAACAAGTCTGTGCATGTCCTGGAGGAACCTGGGGTGAGGATTTGGGGGCGTCTGTGGCATCCAAGTCCACAGGCAGCAGAGATGTGAAGCCAGGGCAGCTCCTGCTGGGGTTGCACTGCAGGGCTGGAGGGCACCTACCCCTGAGCCTGGTTTTTGGTCCATGCCTGCCCTGTGGCAGGACAAATGATGCCCTTGCTCCTGTGGGCACAAGAAGGTGACAGCACAGCTCACTTCTAAGTGACAAAGACCATGTTTAAGTGATCCCTCGGGAATGCCAGGCCTCTGTCAAAGGTCCCTGGAGAGAACATTCCTGCTTCTCCCAGCTGGACCAGCAGCTTCCCGCTGGCTGGAGCAGCTGGAGAATATGTTTGGGCATGTCTGGCTGGAGGCTGCCACACACTGCAGGAGGGTTTTGCCATCACTGGTCCCACTCAGTGGTGCTGGGCCAGGCCAAGCTGCTGGAATTTGGGTGGGTGGTGCCTGCTCAGCCCTTTGGCTGCCTCCAGACAGGCACGGTGGGGTGGGCAGGAAAGGTGAAAGGAGAATATAAAGCATCTTAAATTAATAATACACACCCCAGAAAATCCATCCTGGAAAGGTGCAGTCTGGACCCAAACACTCCCAAACTCGTCCTGCCTTTCCATTTGTACCATGCAGAGAGAGGAGGGGACGAGCTGGGACAGCGAAACTGCTGCTGGTTTTCCACCTGGGAATGGTTTTTGCTGCTGACTGCAAGGAGCAGCTTTCACTGCAGAGGGTGGATGTGGCACTGGGGGGTGGGGGATCATTTCTTTGCCAAGCTCCAGCTCTACTCCAGCTGCAGGTGTGGGTTTGCTCCCTCTGGATGTGAGGGATGTGATGGGCACTGAAGGCAATGTCGGGACATCCCCTGGGACATCCCAGCCTCCAGCTGGGGCTCTGAGATGGAGCAGCATTTACCAGAGGATGTTCCCTGCTTAAACCAGCTCTTTTGTTAACCCCATAAAAAGGGTTGGGAAGGGAGTGGGAACATCAAACCAGCAGCTTTTTGAAGTGGCAGAGGAAGGAGTTTGTGCAACCTGGAGCAGCTCTGGAGCTGCTGATGCAACAGTGAGGGATTCAAAAAGCAGAGTGACGTGAGATAACCGACCAGCCTGGCTGCTGAGAACATCCCAGTTCCACCAGGGATTCATCCCAGGGCTAAACCAGCCAGAAAGTCAATCAGACACAGATTTTCTCTTAGGAAAGTAACTCTAAAATTCTCTCAGTGATTTTTTTTTTTTTGGTGGAGTGGGTTCCACTCCCTGAGCCCTGGGATGGGGGGAGCAGGTTTCTGGCTGTAGCAAACTCCACTCTCGCTTCCCTTCCTCTGGGAACTGGGAAGCTCTGGCTGGAAACCTCAGCCAAGTGGGTTGTTGGAAATGGGAAGTGGGCAGAGATGGCGTCAGGGTCTGGGTCAGGGAGTCCACGGGCATGTCTGCAGTGGCATCACCAGAGGAAAAGAGGAGGGGAAAAGAGTGATTAAGACAGAATGTGGTACAGGAACTTTAAAAAAAATTAAAAAAAATCCTTAGGGTGACTCATGTTTGGTCCCAAAACAAGAAGGAGGAGGATGAAGGCAAAGACAGAGAGCTGGGGACCAGGATCGGTGCCCAGGGCTGATGGGCTATTTCCTTCTCACCATTTATAGCCACCGTGTGGGATCTGTCACCTCCCCTGTGCCCCTCCCTGAGGAGTCCCAAACCCCCACCCAGGAGGGGTGTGATCGTGGGAGAATCAGTCTTTATACTTTCCTTGAATAGCTCATCCTAAAGCCTGGAAGCAAAAGGAATATATTAAATCCTGCACATTTGCAAGGAACCTCAAGGGCACCCAGACACTGAGTGGCAGCCACTGCCTTGGCCAGGGAGGTCTCAGGAGTGTTTCATTCCCAGGGGATGTCCCCAGGTGGGTCCAGCAGACACTGAAGGGAGTGGAAGTCTCTGCAGACAAGGATGCAAACACATTACTCACAGCAGGAGTGACTCAGTCAGTGCTCAGCCCCCGCCAGGGAACGTGCCAGGGCACAGAACTTCTGCCTCCCAACCTCCCCCCTGCCCCGTGTCCTCCTCTGACATGGGGAGCAGCACCCCCAAAAGCCAAGGGGACGTGGGTGGGAGTTCCAGAATGGAGCAAGGAATGGCTGGAGCTGGGTGAATGAATCAGGATTTGAATGCTCCAGCCTTGGATGGGATGGAAAATGGGGAAATGTGGCTTTGTGGAGCCACATTTGATGGGAATCACGTGCTGAGGTCCAACTTATCCTCATAAAAATTGTTTTAAATGCACACAAATACCTACTTATATGGATTTTAGATGGTTTCAGCTTTAGTGGTCAAAGGTGTATTTGAAGTGGATTTTGTTTTAGGGGATAAATATAATCCTTCTTTTAGATCAACCAATGTAAAGGGAAAAGCAGCAAAGACTTGGGCAGATGAGCATCCCTCAGGTCTTTTGGGATGGAGCTGGCAGAGATCAAGGCACACATTTCTTTTTCAAGGTGGGTTAAACATAAACTCTGCAAAAACCCTGAAGTTTTTACCCAGGAAAACAATGTGAGAATGAAGGGAACCAACACGGGACCTCCATCCCAGCACAGAGAGCAGGACAAGCCCATGGGGCTGGGGCTCAGTCCTGCAAAACACACCATCCTACACCCCAAAGTCCAGCCAGGGCTTTGCTTCCCCCTCGGTGGGGCATCAGGGCGACTTTTCCCCTCCTCAAACAGCTTTTACTCAACAAAAGACCTCGGGCAGGTGTGAAATCATTTGAGTTGGGACAGCAGATCGACAGGGGCTCACTGGAGGTGTAGGAGGCTCTGCTGGGACAAAGTCCTGAGTATTCTGGAAAAAAACACCTCTTCAGCAACATTCAAATCACCAAGGATTTTTTTGTGTGTGTTTTTTTTTATTATCTCTACTAACAAGCTTTTTTCTTTTAAGTGGGAAACGTGAAGGGTCTTAATGAAAGGCTCACGCTCCAGCAGAAATCTAAATCTAAATGAGCCCAGTGTTCGGCTGGAGGGCGTTTATATCCCAGCAAAGCCTGTTTTCCCATCAGCTCTTTGAAGTGCCCAATTAAGTGATTTTATACTAATAGGATTTTCCCAGGAAAGAAAGACAAGAATGACAAAACGCTGAATGCTTGATTAACTCTGCCCCTAAAAGAACTCGGATCGTGTTAATTGACTGTTTCCCTGCCATATCCAGCCCTTGTTTGCCCCATTTATGAAGGCATTTTGATGAGACACCGGACCCAGCAGAGTGGAAATACAGTCCCACCAGGCACAAATGGGGGATGAGACAGTCCCTAAAACAAGGCCTTTGCTTACTGGAAATATTCCTGGTTTGGGAGCAGGGCTATGAATCGGTCGCTTCATTCGGCCCCTCACTCATTTTCATCCCAGATTGTTTTTAGCCCCATTCATGGTCATTAACGTAATTGCTTCACTGACTTTCCATGAGCAGCTTGGAAGCTTTGTGGGTTTTTTTTGCTGGCAGCAAAGGCCTCATTGTTCAGGGCATGGCTGGAGTACCTGGCCCCAAACCCCGTGCCCGTCTGCCCCTTTATGCACTCGCTGCTCCACCTCATTGCCCACGGCCCCGGAGCAGCACAGGGCAGAGCCCTGGCACCACAGAGGGGGCATGGACACCTGCTGGGAACCAGGGCAGGTGGCTCCAACCCCTTGCAAAGCTTCCTGCAGGGAATAAGGTCCATCCAAAGCGTCCACAGGGGGTTCTTTTACACTCAGCAATTCCCCACAGGCATCACAGCGAGGGTGAGGTTGGCAGCGGGCAGGGAGAGGACAGGGAGTGCTCCAGGAACACCAGGATCTGCCACAGCAGGATTCACCCTGTGGGTGGGAATAGGGAAGGGGAGCATGGGGTGGGATTCCTTCCATCCATGCAGCTCCTGGTGGCCCCAGCCCTCGGCAGCTCTGGGTGCAGCCAGGCCCCTGGACGCTGTCACTGATGGAACTTCTTCCTACGTGTGGCAGGTGCTGCTGACAAGGGATTTGCTGCTCCCCGGGCCATGGGATGGTTTGGATGGTTTGAAATCCATCAAGAGCTCGATCTGGCCCTTTATAGCCCTGTGTGAGAAGGAGGTGATGGTGGGGAGCTGCTGACTATACACTTGCTCATGATGTCACCTCTAAAACAGACCCAATCTGGTGGAGCAGCCTCTGCTCAGAGCACTCAGACAGGAGGATGGAAGGCAAGTCCCTCCACTCCACTCCAAAACAAGTATATTGGTGATCCCAAACCCCAAACCCTGGAAGTGTTATCCTTGGAAGTGTTAGAAAAGCATGGATATGGCACCTGGGGACATGGGTGAGTGGTGAACACAGCAGTGCTGGGTTGGACTTGATCTTAGAGGGCTTTTCCAACCTAAATGACTCCCTGATTCTATGAAACATGAAAATATGTCTATAGGTCAAAACCCCTGGGTTTGGGGTGGTCCCACAGCAACCTGTGCCCCAGGAGGCACGTGCTGGCCCGCTCGACCATCCCATCCCAGCCCAGCCCAGCCCAGCCCAGCCCAATCCCTTCCCAGCCCAGCCCAGCGGCTCACCGTGTGTCACCCTCCCCTGGGGTCTCCCTGTCCATGTCACCCATTTTGGGAATGCCACCACTCCAGGTGAGGGAGGGCACAGGGTTGTGACTCATTTCTCCCTTGTGCTGGGGGGCAAGGAGTAGGGCTGGGTGTGGGGAGAGGGGGAAGAGCCATGGGCAGATCAGCCCTGATCACACCATGTAGGAGGGCAGGACTCAGTCTTGGACAGACAGACAGATCCATCTTGCACAGTGACTTGTGCTGGTGCCCAGCCTGGTGTGGAGCAGCAGGAATGGGAGGGGACAGCTGAGATGGCAATAAAGCCATCAGTGCTGATATGAGAGCCACCACCTTGGCACCAGGGTAAGGGTCAATTGCTCTTTCCCTCCTCTGTGCAGAGCAGGATTTCCGGGAGTGGGGCTGGAGCAGCAGCTTTCACTCCACACTGAGCCCAACTGGCCTCGGCCCCAGTGCTGACCCAGGGCTGGGCAGTGGGGATGGACACGCCCCACACTCTGTGGTGGGAGCTCTGCCCAGGTCCACCAAACAGGGATCAAAGTCAGGGAGTCCCAGGGGCCAAAATAAACCTTTTCCTTTCAGTTTCAGCCACCCTCGCTGGTTTCTCGGCATTGCCTTTGAGAAGTCACGTCTGCACCAGGTTCAGAACGTTGGCTGGGACTTGGAGCTGCTCTCAGCAGGGCCAGAGGATGGAAAGAGGTTTAAAATGTCCTGTGCTTCACCCACCAGCAGCAATGCTGCCCCAGAGCCCTTCCCGCCTCCATAACAAACCTGGGCTTTGCAGAACACCAGAAAATTTATAGGTGATCAACTGTGGATCCACGAAGGGAGCAGGAGGGAGACAAAGAGGGAGGTTATGAAAATGGGAAGTGACTGTCCCTCTGTGCTGGGCTCTGCTGAGGCACCTGGAATCCTGGGGGCAGTTCTGGGCCCCTCAGGACAAGACAGACATGGAGGCGCTGGAGCACGTCCAGAGAAGGGAACAGAGCTGGGGAAAGGTCTGGAGCACCAGGAGCAGCTGAGGGAGCTGGAGGAGCTCAACCTGGAGAAAAGGAGGCTCAGGGGGGACCTTCTTGCTCTCTGCAACTCCCTGACAGGAGGGGGGACCCATGGGGAGGTCGGACTCTGATCTCAGGGAACAAGGGACAGGACAAGAGGCTTCAAGCTGTGCCAGGGAAGTTCAGGTTGGATATTAGGGAAAATTTCTTCCCCAAAGAGGGGGTCAGGCATTGGAATAGTGGAATCACCACCCTTGGAGTGTTAGAAAAGCATGGATATGGCACTTGGGGACATGGGTGAGTGGTGAACTCATGGGGAAATGGTTGGACTTGAACTTAGAGGGCTTTTCCAACCTAAATGACTCCCTGATTCTAAGAAACGTGGAAATACATCTATAGGTCAAAAAATCCCCCTCGGGTCCCTGTGAGATGCCCCCTGGGCAGGGGAATTCCTGGGTCGGGCTCTGGTGAACTCCCATGCCCGAGTTTCCAAGTGGCACGTGTCAGCCAGGCAGCTGAGGGACAGCTTGGCAGGAGTGGCAGTGGCCACACCTGGAGCCAGCCTATCTCTCCAGCTGGGGCAGCCTCCTCCCACAAAGTTTATAGTGCAAGTGCATGAAAAGCTGATCAATCCAGGAAGGTGTGGCCCCAGTGCAGGTGGAGTAAAACCACCAGTGTTAGCCAGAAATCCTTGGAGAACTCACAGTACCTTCCAGTGCCTGAAGCAGCTACAAGGAAGGGGACTCTTCATCAGGAACTGGAGTGACAGGACAAGGGGAATGGCTTCCCACTGACAGAGGGCAGGGTTAGGTGGGATATTGGGAAGAATGTGCCCTGTGAGGGCGATTTGGCCCTGGCACAGGTTGTCCAGAGAAGCTGTGGCTGCCCCATCCCTGGAAGTGTCCAAGGCCAGGCTGGATGAAGCTCTGAGCAACCTGGGACAGTGGAAGGGCAGGGCAGTGGAATGAGATGAGCTTTAAGGTTCCTTCCCACTCAAACCAGTCTGGGATTTTATGAAACAGTGACCACAAACACTGTGTATCAAACACTGACGTTGAGCTGTCAGTCAGTGGGGAAGGCTGGGGCAATGCTGGGTCTTCCTGATGAATATTGTTGAATATTCATGTTGTGAGCAGCCTCTGCCCGCAGGGAGATAACGCCTCTCACAGCTGGCAGGGGTGATTTCCCCCAGTGACACCCAGGGTGACACAGAGCCCCACCCCGATACCACTGCCCCACCCTGATAGCACCGAGGGCTGGGGCTGCCGGGGGCCTGGCACGTCCTCATCATCCTCAGGATGTTTTGGGGGTGGTGTCGGGCAGTGGGGCCGTGTCTGCACGTGCCATCAGCACATCACAACCCGTCAGTGTCTGTGTTGTCCAGCAAAGTGCCCAAGGAAACAACCAGAAGGATGAATCCTGTGGTAGTCAGGGAGTAACATCACTGTAATCAGTGACAAAATCTATCCATGAAGGACACACATTTCCCTTTCCTGGCTGGGATCACTCCCACAGAAAGTCTTACTTAGAGGACTGAGCACAAACACCACCCGAATCAATGTGAAGATTTGTTCAACTCCCAAGTTATGTCAGCCACTAAAATTATTAAATAATAGCCAGATGAATCACTTGGGAATGAACATAGTGTTCCTCTTGCATCGTCTACTTTATATTTGTCTGGAGCCCGTGTTTATTTTAGTCCCCAACAGTGTTTGTTTGAAGGGCACTAACAGAGGGAACTCGGGAGGTGCCCCAGTGAAGCTGCAGAAATGAAAGTGCAACCCCAGACAGGGACTGTTTCTAGGAAGGCAGAACACTCCCCTCACCCGGGGGAGATGCAGCTTCAGCTCTACCGACTGACTGTGAATGTTGCCAAGCGAAAATTGGCTTTATTTTGCTTCTCTCTGGCAGGTTGAGGTGTGAACTGGGAGCCAGCTGCATTCCAGCAGCAGGGAAATGCAGCCCCACCCCTTCAGGACAGGTCCCAGTGCTGTGCCAGCAACTCGTGTGTGGGAGCTGAGGTCGAACCGGAGCGACTGGAATTGCACTCCTGCCCTTGGGCCTCCTGTTTGCAAAAGGGGTTGATGCCCCGGTTTTTTCAGTGTTTTTTGTTTCCCAGCCAAGAGTCTGTGCTCTAGAACAGCACCAGAGCAGGGTGATTCACAGTGGGGAGTGCAGCTCAGGTTTGGGGTGGCATTTCTGGTGTAGGGTTTGAATGTGGATACAGGAAAGGGATTAAATCCGGCAGAAATTGGCAAGTTTGTCAAATGTTCAGGCACTCTGAAGATCTTTATGTCAGGAGACACTGGGGCATCTCATGGTGATGAGATAAAGGCAAATAAAACTGGAAGGTGAAAAGAGGTGATAACAGCAGCAAAAAGCTGCAGAACTGCTCGGGCACTGTCGGGGCCAGAGGTGGGTTCTGCTGGCAGGACCCCACAGAAGCACAAAGGTGGTCAGAGATAAGAACCTGTCACCTGCTCCAGGCTGGTGCAGAACATCTACAGACACTTATTTATGTGTGGTTCTCTCTGATCTCCTCTGACTTCAAACAAAAGGAAACGCAAAAGCAGAGAAAAGATGAAACACAACAATCTTCCATCAGTAACATATTTTAGTTCCTGGTATGGGAGGACAAGGAGGGCAGAGCTCCAGAAGCAGGTGAGGTTTGGGGGAAGGGTGGGGATAACACAGCACACCTGCTTGTCCAAGAGAAAAAAAGCTACAACATTTGGCTCTGGACTTCGGAAGTTCTTTTCTCCTCTTTTAGCAAGGAGACAAATGGATTTAATTGTAGAGAAAGCAGAAATTGCCAGGCTCTCCTCCTGAACGGGGCTTTGGCACAGGGAGGCTGCAACTCTTCCCAAGGCTCAGCTTTGAAACCAACACTGGATATGACCCACAATGGTTCCCTTTCAGCTTCCCAAAGAGGGTCACTTGTAGCCCAAAACCTGGTGAATTTGAGTGGAACAGACAAAAACTAATGTTGCAAATAGCCACCTCTGTTCTTCAAGGAGATCTTTTACCTTGGTTTTCTGCCATTGTCAGCATTCCTTTTCTAGTTTTCTGTCACAACTGCCATATGGATGAGGACATCTCATCCTGCACACTGAACTCCAGCAGCTCCCCAAAGCAGCTGAAATACATTTTTTTTTTTAACCAGAAGCAGTGTTGTTGTTGTTGGGGAGGGTCACAGCTCCTCACCCAAATACGAAACATCAGTGAAACAAATCCCAGCAAAAGCAAGAACATCCTTAACCTCTCCCTTTTCTAAGTGCAAGGCACATTCTTTACATGATCTTCTGTCATAAACAAGGAGCAGCATGGACATAAAAAGAAAAAAACCAAGATCCTTTTCTTCACAAACCCATTTGCACACAATGATCTCCCTGGGGAGAGTGTGAGAAGAGAACTGGGATGTGCTCAGGCACTGCTGAGGAGCACGAGAGGAACTCAGGATTAACCCCAGGATGCTCCTGCCTGAAGCAGCAGCAAATCCTCTCCTCAAATTAGAAACACAGCTGAAATCATTGTCAACACCATGAACAGGGCCCTGAAACACTGTGGAAGGTGTCAGGCAGCAGTGACTGCCCCATCACCCCTGGGGTGTCTGGAGCAGGGCTGTGGCTGAGGATGGGGTGCTGCCAACGAGCCTTGGGTAGTGTCCCTTTGTCCCTCTGTCCTCTCCTGTCCGCTCCTTGGTGGCTCTTCCTGCTTTCAGAACCTTTGAGGAGAGGCAAGGGATGTCCCTTGTCTTAGAACACCAACACCTCTCCTTGTACATTTAATTTCAGAGGATTAAACACAAGCCAGAAGGCTCTACCTGTAAATCACACTCAGGCCAGTCACTCCCTCAGAGACAGGAATGGGAAGCCTGAAATCCATGAATGTGTTGCTGCATTAAAAATAACTCTTGCTAATTACACCCTGAGGGAAGGGCTGATCAGTCAGCATTTATACATATTTATGTATTTCCCACCTTTCTCTAAAGCTGCTTAGTTTCCCCCTTCAGTCCCTCTGATAACCTAAAACCAGTACAAGTCTGACTTGAGAAGCAACTTCCTTATTCAGCTGAGGAGTAAAACAGTCAGAAAACTGAAGCTGAAACACTTCCAGTTCCGCAGACTGGTGTGTATGAAACCCAAAACCCGCTTCCCCCCCTGGCACTTCAGATTCCTCTCCCTGCAGCAGCAGTGACTGAAGGCTCATGGTCCCCCCACGAAACCACAGGAGGAACAGCTGTGCCAGCAGAGACACCACGAGCTGTGACCCTTCAAATTTAAGTTGGATATCAGAAAGAAATTCTTTCCAGAGAGTGCTCAGGCATTGGAATGGGCTGCCCAGAGAGGGGGTGGATTCCCCATCCCTGGAGGTTTTTCACCTGAGCTTGGCCGTGGCACTGAGTGCCATGATCTGGTAACAGGACTGGAGTTGGACCAAGGGTTGGGCTTGATGATCTGGGAGGTCTTTTCCAACCCAACTGATTCTATGATTCCACGCATCAGGCACTGTCAGAAGCGTGTAGGGAAAGGGAACAGAGCTGTGCAGGGCCCTGGGCAGCACACCCAGACTCCAGGAGTTGGGCTGTGGCGTTTCGGAAGCAACCGCGGCTCCTCCGTGCTGGAGCCGGGCCCGCCCTGACCTCTGCCGGGGGCCCGCGGCACTGCACGGCCCCGGCCCGGCTCCCTCATCCTCGTGAAGGGAAAAACAAGGTCCTCCTCATTCTCCTCAGAGAAAACACGGTCTGAGAAGAGCCACGGAATCTGCCTGCACCTTCCCAGCTCACCGCTGAAAGCAGCTCCAGGTGAGTCAGGGCTGTGAGTGCCTCGGGCAGCACCTGCAGCTGTCCAGCGTTTCAGTGACACAGCACACAGGGCTGAAATGCACAAGAGAATCGGCATTTGGGTCGGAAAAGACCTGCAAAGTCCAACCACAAACAGTACCAAGTAATTAAAAACTAAGATCAATCCAGACACTGAACTCAGCAGCCAAGGTTAGGTCCTTTGCTTGCAGCTTCACCATCACCTGGTTCTTGCTTGGACAGCACCAGTGAAAGAAATTCCATCAGCAGACTGTTCAGTGTGAGGGATTCAATCTAAACCACACAACTGAACCAATGGGGCACATCTCTGGGACACAGGACCAAGGAAGAAGGGCACTGTGGGACATCCACCTGCTCTCCAGCTGTGCCAGTTTTACAGGGAGTGAATCTTCATGCAAAGCTCTGGTTTCCAGACCAGCAATTCCCAAACTGAGAAAGGAAGAATACCCTCAATGCTGTGCCCAACCCACACCCAAGATGCAAAGCCAGTAAACCTCAGCATCTCCAGCTGTTTTTCCAAGGAAACACTACAGGGATCACTGCTGGGCAAGCAGTGCCATGAGCTCCTGAGCCCTCCGTGGCTGTAGCACAGGGAGTGGATTCCCATGGAAGAGCAAGGCCCTGCAACTCCCCGAGGAGCAGAGGTGAGCACAGACCTGCAGGTACAGCCTTGCTGGACAGTTCAGGTGAGCCACAGCCAGGTGAGGTGTCACAGTCAGGTACGAGTTAAATACTGAACAACGAGTTGTAACCAAAACTTTAATCCCAAGGATCTCACAAAAAGACATTTTACAAGTGACATGAAAAGTCTTGTACAGTAAAGAAATGTTTAATTCTAAAGTTTACAATGTACCATTAGACACTCAACACATCCACTCCAGGTGTCAGTTCTGCTGTCGATTTGGTCTATTTAGAGGTTCTGGAATAGATGGTCAATCAACAATTGGCTAATTAAGGACTCTACTCACATCAAGTAAAAAATTAACTGATCCTACAGCTAAAAATTTATATTTCATGGAATATAGAGCAGCTCAGTTCCAGGTAATGCAGTAGGAACTGCAGCTGGATGAAGCTGAAGCCCAGCCCTTCCCTTTCCACTGGGGCTCACTGATCTGACTATTCCCATGAGAACCCACATCCCGGCTCTGCTCCCAGTGATTCCACACCCAAGGAACACACCATCCCTGCACACCTCCCTGAGAGCTGAGCCCCAGCAACCCCCCAGCCCAGCAGAGCTGTCCCAGCTATGGGACACAGACCAGTTACTGTTCCACACACACACAAACCGTGTCTAATGGTACACTGGAAAACCATTAATAATACAAATCAAAGGATCTGCTCAGAACCATATACAGATTCACATCTTTACATTTGCCAGCTGTTACAAGATACAAGGAACAAAGCAAGTTCAACAGCTAAAACATTTTAAAAACGCACCAAGCTTTATGAAGTTTCAAAACAAAGCAATGTTCTGTACATACTCCTGAACTCGGATCTCCTGACTTCCTGTACACAGCTCCTTCCCACAGTCCTATTTCCTCTCATTTGACCTGGAACGACTGCAGAGCAACAGACAGGTTGGGTTAGGTCAAGATCCAGGTGCCAAGAGCAGATTTTCCTTCAAACCCCTCAGCACAAATCACCAGGTATTTAAACATTTTAAAAATATTGTTGCTTTAATAAAGCTGAGTATTTAGAGTTGAAGAACCTTGCAAGATACTAGAGATGGTCTCCAGCACCACCTTTATCAGTATTGCCAAGGCACAGAAAGCCATTTTTACATATATACTCAGAACACACAAGTACTGAAGACTCTTCTTACCTGCGAGACCTGGAGAAGGAGCGAGAAGGCTTGTGGTTCCTCTCCCGTGAGAGTGACCTTTCTCTTCTTCTGTCTCTGGAGAGGGACCTGGTACAGATCACAGCAGATGATCAGAGCAAAGCTCAGTTAGGCCAACAAGGCTCCTGCAGCTTCCCTGCAGAACTTAATTTTTTAACTATTCAACTTGTTTCAGATGCTGCCATTAACCTTCCCTTCAGGAAATAATGATCAGCTTGAGCCAAAAGTTTATGCTGTGCTGTGAACAGCCATCTAGTCCTTTGCAGAAGGTTTTTTTTTGCAGAATCCAACCTCACCATCCCCCAGTTTATGGTTGGATTTAATCCTGAAGGTCTTTTCCCACCCAAATGGCTCTATGATTCCAGATTTCTGGAAGAGAGCAGCACATTAACACAAAAACTTCACAGAAAAACTGACAGAAAACCCTGGGCAACTGGAAATTACTTCCATTCCTAATATCCTTCCATTCTTAATATCCTTCCACTGCTAACCTTGGAATCCCAAATAGCTGAGAATTCCAAGCAAAGGACATGGCAGAAACAAACCTGTGTCCTTTTTACCAAACTACAGCCTGAATGTGCACAGTCCACACGTGGGGCTGTTCCTGTTCAACCTCCCAGGCCAGAGCAGTCCCTGGGGTAAGGAAGGAAGGAAGGGGTTTGTACCTGCTGCGGCTCCGGGAGAAGCTTCTCCTTCGTGGTGATCTAAAACCAGAAAACCAGATGTGAGGCACTTTATCCATTCTTTGAGCATTACTGGGGTGAGGCATTTCCCAACTTGTCAAACTCAGTGTTGGGCCCAGGGAACGTGCCAAGAATAACTGGCATCCATCATCCAGTAAAAGGCATGGAAAGATTAGGCAGTAAAACCAAGCTCAGGGTGAACAGCACGTTTCCAACCACGAATTCACTTTAACTAAGAACGCGTCAGAGCAGAGTTGTCCAATGCAACACTTTCCATTTCAACTAAATACACTGCCCAGAACACCACACCAAAGTCCCACAAGTGGTTCCAAAAAAAAAAAAAAAAATAGCACAGAGCAAATGTTTTGGAACCCATGCAAGCCAAAAAGGTCCGTAACAAGGCACAAGAGATATCAAGTGGAAAAAAAAAGTGAAAATGCGCTCAGTGTCAATTTGATAATGCCATTAAGTGCTACATTAGAACTGCATATTTGTGATTGTCATTTTTAATGCCATAGAGTGTGTTTAGACTATTTTCTTATAAAAAATAAAAAATTAAAAATATAACCTTAGCTCGGCCCAGTTCATCCCAAAAAGTAATTGTTTTTAAGTTTTGAAAACTGTTAGTAAAACCATTTAAAGGTGATAGGATTTTTCTGGCAAGGAAAAGCTACATTTGTTAGAGCTTTATCAAAAATTTAGTTTGGCATCTCACATGCAAATATCCTGTTTTTTTACGTTATTCACAGTGTAAGAGCTTCCGTATCACCCTTAAAAGTTTTCTCAAGCAACATATGTACGTTACCACTCAATTATGCACAGCCAGCCTTTGATTGAGAAAAGTAATTACTTATAAGCCGCTTACTCCTTATTTTAACCAGCAGTAAACTGTATAAGCAGGAAAAACTTACAAGTCTTTGGTTTCAACAAGCTAGAAATGGTGAGGTGAGGCTGCCGGACTGACTGCCAAGAAGAATTTGCTGAAAAGGTTTTGCCAGATGTTGCGTTGTATTTAGTTGGTTGGCGAAGGGGGTGTTGTGGATTTTTCCTGCTTTTTTGTTAGCCGAAGGCTGCTGCTGTAGTTGTTGTGAAGACATTTGGTAAATAAACAGCTGAGCTGATTGGCCGGGAATGTGTGGGCGGTCGAGGTGGCTGCTGCCGATTTGGTTAAGGTTGGAGAGAAGGCTGAGAGAAAACAGCATGCTCGGGAACCAAAGGGCGGTGCAACCTGACGACTGGCCATGCCTGGGTCATGTGAAACGACACCAGCCAAGCTGCATGGGGCGCGCTGGTCACATGACGCTGAAAGGGCTAGTTGGCTAATGCAGACTCAGAGGGTGGTGAGAAGAGACATGATGGTGACTCTGTAACGGGTTCATTTTTATTAATAGATGGACCAAAAAGCATAAAAAAAATGAAAAACAAGCCATCAGTACAACCATCTATTAGCTAACAATACTCCTAATGTGTTATTTTTTTTTTTCTCTCAAGGTAAGCTCGAAACCCTGACTTGGGAGGACTTCACTCACCTGCCACAGGTAAATTCAGTCCTGTAAAAACCAGGCTGCACATCTGAACTGCCAGACTAACTAGTCTGGGTCCAAGAACGTGCCAGTTCCCAAAAATCCTGCTATATATTAGAGCTGACTTTGCAAACCTCAACTGACAGGATCATCACACGATGCTTTAATACTAACACTAAAGTGTAAAGATTCCAGATGTTTAAAGCAACTGTTACTTGATCCATTATTACACAGCTGCCTGTTTGGGAAGGATTTAAATTCTGCAAACAAAGTGGAGAAACCCATCGGTATGGAAATGCTAAACTGCTGTATGTCATGTTCTGCCATTATGGAATAAAGGAAAGGAACAGCCTAAGTTGAAGTATGGGGAAGAAAGGCAAAGTGTGACTGGAAGATGAGCAGAATTTAGGAGGAATGAGGATATGCCCAGGACAGAGGGCACTGACTACCAACAGTCACCTAAGGACAAAAGCCAACATTCAACACAGCTTAAAAGTTCACCTCGATTTTGTGGGGAAGGGGAGGGGTTGGTTTGGGGATTTTTTGTTTTGTTTTTATAAGCATTTGTCATCTCCAAATCATGGTCAGATAGATGAATGTTATCCATCAACATGCCTTTAACAAGCCTGCTTTTCTAGGATGCTACAGTGCCAAGAGCTCTCGGGGTGTGCCCTGCCCGCGGTACCTGCGCCGAGGGGGAGGACTCCTCCTGCGATAGTCATCGCGAGGGCGCCGGCCCCACGAGGGAGGGGGGCCGCGGTTCCGGCTCCGCTTCTCCCCATTGGAGAGCTCCACTCTGACCCGGCACCCACACAGCGTTCTGGGGAGAGACACAGACACGGACACGGGTCAGCATTCCAGGGAAAAGGCAGCACGGAATAGAATCTCCACAGTGCACAGAAGGAAAATGAGTGGGTAAGGCCAAAAACATTCTGTCTACAGTCAAAAGTAAAGCATTCAGGAACGAGTTCAGCGTGACACCATCCCATCCCTGGAAGTGTTCCAAGGCCAGGCTGGACGGAGCTCTGAGCAACCCGCTCTAATGGAAGGTGTTCCCTGCCCATGGCAAGGGGTGGCATGAAATGTGTTTGTTTTAATGGTCCTTCCTCCCCAAACCAGCCCGGGATTCCATGACAGAAAAAAGGTTTGGCTGGTTCTGAAAGCTGCTGGGGCAGTAAAAGAGGCAGGGAAGTTTCCCTAAGCAGTTTTGCCTCTTTAGTTTAGCACACACAAAGACATCCAAGTAATTTCTAACTTGAGAGTCCAACTCTGAAATGCAAAATTAACCCGCCCTTCTTCCTGAACAGCATCAGGGTGGTTTTGATTGGACATTGGGAAGAAATTCTTCCCTGTGAGGGTGGGCAGGCCCTGGCACAGGGTGCCCCATCCTTGGGAGTGTCCAAGTCCACTTTGGATGGGGCTTGGAGCAACCTGGGCTAGTGGAAGGTGTTCCCGTTCATAGCAGAGGGTAGAAAGGGATGAATTTTAAGCTCTCTTCCACCTCAAACCATTCTGAGATTCTCCTTCTGCACTATTAAGCAAGCCCTTATATCACACAAACACTCCATAACAAACATGTCAAGTCCTCGGCGCTGCAGCTGAAACTTTCCAGTTTCAAAAGCACCACTACCCACAGCTTTTCTTTTCCACCACCCAAGCCAAACATGTAAGAAACACATTTTACCTTCCATCTAGTTCTCTTACTGCATCAGCTGCATCTCGTGGATCCTCAAACTCCACAAAGGCAAAACCGGGAGGATTTCTCGCCACCCACACACTGCGCAGTGGTCCGTAGTAGCCAAAGGCTCGCTCTAACTCCGTTTTGTTGCCATTGTTTCCAAGGTTACCCACATAAACCTTGCAGTCCAGCGGACAAGAGTCACGATGCATTGCTAGGACAAGAAAGAAAGACGTTCACGCCTATTTAAACACAAAGGGTGCGCTTTTCACTTTCAAGAAAGCCCTTTTGTTGTGGCCTCCGACTAAAACTTCAGCAGCCATACGATCTGATGAGATGCAAACATCAACCTGTGTGCAAGGGGCGGGCAGGAGGGTGTTAAAACCGAACAAAAAAACCTAGTTGCTTTGTCGCACTGTGATTAAAACTCACTATTTTGGGGCATTTCTGTTACTTTGGCAGTGTGTGTGTGGGGGGGGGGGGTCCCGGTGCCCTTTCGCTGCTTGGTAAGGGGGGCCCCGCAGGGGGCGCAGCGCTGGGGACGCCCCATTGTTCCCGGATCGGGATCAGGATCCGGATCTGGATCAGGGGGATCCGGACATGGAGGGGGGCAGCGCCATCCTCAGCCGAGCCCCGCCGGCAGCGCCCGGGGGTGAATACCTATGGAGCGGCTCCTCGGAATTCCAATGGAGCGGCCTGAGGGCCCAGAGAGCCACAGACGGGCAGGATGGCCCCATTCCGCCCCCGCGGCACCTCCCGCCCCGTCCCGCCTCGCCCCATGGACGGCCGAGATCGCGCTGAGAACGGGCTCCTCCTCAGGCACCACGAGGCCTCCCCGCTCAGCGCCGCGCCCGCGGCCCGGCCCCACAAAATGGCGGCTGCTCTTTGTCCGCCGCCGCTTCCTCCGCCCCGCCGCGGCCCGACCCCACGGGCGCCGCCTCCCCCCCAAGCCCTGCAGGATGAAGCTCCTCACCGGTGCTCAGAGGGAGGGCCCGCGAAGGGAGCCCGCGTTAAACTCCGCCGACTCGACCCTCAGCCAGACCCCGGCTCCGCTTTTCCTCACTGGACAAAATGGCGGCGGGCGCGTACGCCGCCCGCCTTATATACAGTCAGCTCCCCCACGTGATGCGAGGCAGTAGCCAATCAGAGGGCGCCGTTGCGCTGATTGACAGGTGTCGTCACGCTGTGGGCGGGGCCGGGGAATGGCGGGAGCGCTGAGGGGGCTCCGGCCCCGCCCGGGCCCTGCGGCGGAAACACCCCCAGAAATGGGGATTTTCTGCCCAAAATGAGAAATTAAGTTGTGTTTCCTCGTGTGTCCAGCCCGGTCGGGTCCATCCAGGCTCCCATCACATCACACACACTTCAAACAGGATTTAAGATTTGCAATAATGAACATTAAAAAAAAAAAAGCAAACCCACAACAAAAAACAAACAGAGCAACTCGGACAGCCTTGTAATCTTAACAGAACTTTTATCTTCATACCAAAGTTACACATGATACATGCAGGTAATTCCAGATGACAGATTTGGGAACAAAGGATTTATTCAGGAGTAAATTCCCCTCTTGCCAAGCCAACCCAGCTCTCAGCACTCCCCCAGGACGTGCCACCTGCTCTGCTCAAGGTGCTTCTTACCCAGGGCCAAGCCCATCACCATGTTTTATAAACCACAGCTCATAAAAATGATATCTTATAAACATAATCCATTTTCAGTTTGCTTTTTGGCATTATAAAGAAACTAAACGAAAGGCCTGTTGGAATATTCAGCTCAATTCCCCCAGTCAAGGCTGGAATTAACTCACAGACTATTCTGAGTTGGAAGGGACCCACAAGGATCATCAAGTCCAACTGTCCCAGCACAGCCACACAGCTCTTCTGTCATTCCAAAATCAGCATTTTGACTGTCCCCTCCCAAAGTCAGTCCCTGAACCAGCTCTGAATGTGTTTGTTACACACACACGGAGCCTGAATTGTGTTGGGTTATTTTCTTCTTCATTCCAAGTTGGGAAAATCCTGCTGTGTTGAATTCTCTGGCTGTCCCTGTAAGAAAATGCTGTTCATGTCCAATATATGAGATTACAGAACCATAGAATCGATTGGGTTGGAAAAGACCTCCAAGATCATCAAGTCCAACCCTTGGGCCAACTCCAGTCCCTTTACCA
>JAWWEV010000077.1:1716476-1729181 GCA_035583235.1 Hafferia zeledoni | reverse complement strand
CTCCCATCCCAGACCCCCTGCACTGATACACCACCCCTGTCCCCCATCCCGGACCCCCATCCCAGACCCCCAGCACTGATACCCCGCCCCCGACCCCCACCCCGCACCCCCATCCCAGGGGCGGTCCCGGCGCAGGCGCTGCGGGCGGGGGCGGTCGGTGCGTGGCTGGTCCCGCCCGGACGGGGCGGGCCGGGCTCGGGGCGCCTGCGCTGCCGGAGCGGTGCCTGGGCCGCCTGTCCCGGCCGGGTCGCCGTCCGAGCGGGGGGCGGCGGTGCCCCCGGTCCGCCCGGTGCCCCCCACCCGCCTCCCCGAGCCCCGCCGGGCCCCGTCTCGCCTTCAGCTCGCCCCTCCCGGAGGTCCCGGTAAGCCGCTCCCTCCTGGTACCGCCCGCTGCTCCGTATCCTGGACTCCCATCCCGAACCCCCAGCACAGAACCCCCATCCCGAACCCCCAGCACAGATCCCTCATCCTGGACTCCCATCCTGGCCCCCCAGCACAGAATGCCCACCCTGGACCCCCAGCACTGATGCCCTTCCTCGCCCTCCCCATCCCTCGCTCCTGCCCCCGTGCCCGTCGCCGCTGCGGGGGGAGCGCAGCGGGTGCGGCTCCCCCAGAGCCCCCGGGCCCGGCGGGGCTGGCAGCGGGGGTGCTGCGGGCCAGGGTCTCCCCGGAGGCGAGTTCCCTCCTCTTCTTGGTCTGGGGGGCTCGGGCCCCCTTTGTCCGCTGCCGGAGATGCTGCCGCGCCCGTCGGGCCGCGGAGCCACCGCCCCCCGTGCCCTCTCCGGCCGCGGGGGATCCGGACCCCGTGGGGTCGGTGGGCTCTGAGCGCCCACCCCCATGGAAGGGGCCGCGAACACCAACAGGTGGTTCGACACCAATGCTTTTGTTTTCTTTTCCTTTTTTTTCCCCCCCGCACCCTCTTCTATCAGATGGTTTTCCTGGTTTGATCTCGAGGAAGTGAGAACCGCTCATGGCTTTCACACCTCCTGCTTAGGGCCACAGGTGTGACAATCCCATCTACAGGGTGTGACACCCCATTTACGGGGGTGTAGCAACCCCATCTCCGGGGGTGTAACAGCCCTTTTCTGTAGGGTATAACAGCCCCATCTCCGGGGGTGTAACAGCCCCATCTCTGCAGGGTTTAACAGCCCCATCTCCGGGGGTGTAACAATCCCATCTCTGCAGGGTTTAACAGCCCCATCTCTAGGGGTGTAACATCCCCATATCCGGGGGTGAAACAGCCCCTTTTCTGTAGGGTTTAACAGCCCCATCTCTGCAGGGTTTAACAGCCCCATCTCTGGGGTGTAACAGCCCCATCTCTGGGGTGTAACAGCCCCATCTCTGGGGTGTAACAGCCCCATCTCTAGGGGTGAAACAGCCCCATCTCTGGGGGTATAACAGCCCATTTCTGCAGGCTGTGACACTCTATCTCCAGGAGTGTAGCAACCCCATCTCCGGGGGTGTAACAACCCCATCTCTGTAGGGTTTAACTGCCCCATCTCTGCAGGATGTGTAACAACCCCATCTCTGGGAGTGAGTGCAGAATGTGCCCCTCCATTTCCGTGGTGTCACTCAGACCTGCTCCTCCTCAAAGCCACAGCCCCACCTCACACAAAGACACAGTTCCATCCCAGAAATCATCCATTTGGAGCTCTTTCCCCACTCCTGTTCCACAAGGACCCTGCAAAGGCAGCACAGAGGGAGGTGGTGTCTGTAAAGGACGTGGTTTGCAGGGGCCCAGCAGTGACACCTCATAAACAGCTACAAAAAGAGTCACTCAGAGCTGGTTGGCAGCACCCAGGGTTGTACAGAGGGGAAGTGTCTCACCTATATTTGTCTGCAACTTCTAGTAATAATTGCAGAACTCTGTTACTCACTGTGAGTTACGTGATGCTCAGGAGAACCAGGTTATGGGGTAGTTGTACACTTGAAATCTTTGTTTTAAATGATTTTAGGAAGTAGAGTTGGGTTGTCAGATATGCCCTGAAACTGATGCCAGTTGGAAGTGGCATACTCCAGTATTTACATATTGGATTCTCAGAAACAGAAATGAAGATATGAAAATATGTATTTTTCTCAGAAATAAATATGTAGGATACTGACATTAGGGTTTGGTTTTCTGGGTATTTTTTAAACTGCAACGTGTTAAAGGCAGTGATCCTCTGCATTGGGCCAAATTACTGGGTGAAAACATGGAGGAAAAGTGCTTAGAGGCAACTCAATGCCCTTTTTTGTTCCTTCCTCAGTTGTTCCCTGATTGGGATGACTTTGAGGATTTTGATGAATTCCACAGCAGAAGAACCAGCAGGCAATGATGGAGCTACTTCTGCAGGGGTTGTAGGAAAAGAAACTTCTGGATTAGGTGTTTCAGTGTGATTCCTGACTTTTGAACATTTCCTAAAGTCAGAACATGTTGGGAGCAATAAACATGTGCAGTACTGGCTGAAATTGTGGTTTTTGAGGCACCACGTTTCTTAAGTTTCCTTCCCTCTTATTTTCAGATCAAACATGTTCAAAACAGGAAGTTTGACTTGTACCTTTTATTTTGTAAGACTTTTTCCTACTTGGTCTTAGTTAAAGCCTGAACTCTGTGATTCAGCCTCACTTAATTGACTGCAGCTCCTGTTGGAAGGTTGTTTGGCATTTATAATGTTTAATTTTCCCTCCCTTTTCCTCTCCCAGCAGCCATGGCCATGACAGGCCCCACTCCCTGCTCATCCATGAGCAATCACACCAAGGAGAGAGTCACAATGACAAAGGTGACGTTGGAAAACTTCTACAGCAACCTCATTGCACAGCACGAGGAGAGAGAGATGAGGTAAAGACCTTTCTTGTTTCCTTTCCAAACAGGTTAAAAGCCAAAATTTATGTTAACTGCATTTAACTTTCTTGAGCCAAAGCAAAAATCATAAAGTCACAGGATGGGTTGGGTTGGAGGGGAAGTTAAAGCTCAGCTTGTTCCATCCCTGCCATGGACAGGGACACCTCCCACCAGCCCAGGTTGCTCCAAGCCCTGTCCAGTCTGGCCTTGGACACTCCCAGGGATGGGGCAGCCACAGCTTCTCTGCCCAACCTGTGTCAGGGCCTGCCCACCCTCACAGGGAAGAATTCCTTCCCAATATCCCATCTATCCCTGCCCTCTGACAGTGGGAAACCATTCCCTGTGTCCTGTCCCTCCATCCCTTGTCCCCAGTCCCTTTCCAGCTCTCCTGGAGCCCCTTTCGGCCCTGGAAGGGGCTCTCAGGTATCTCTGGAGCCTTCCCTTCTCCAGGTGAACATTCCCAGCTCTCCAGCCTGGCTCCAGAGCAGAGGGGCTCCAGCCCTTGGACCATCTCCATGACCTCCTCTGGATTCTCTCCAGCAGCTCCATGTCCTTCTGATGTTGGACCCAGAGCTGGAGCAGCTCTGCAGGGGGGTCTCACCGGAGTTGGGCAGAGGGGCAGAATCCCCCCTGCCCTTCTGCCCACATTGTGGGATCAGCCCAGCACAAGGAGGGGTTTCTGGGCTGGCTCATGTCCAGCCTTTCATCCACCAACACCCCTGAGTCCTTTTCCCAGAGGCTGCTCCCAATCCCTTCACTGCCCAGCCTGTGCTGGGCTGGGATTGCCCTGATCCATGGGCAGGACCTGCAGGAAGACAATCCTTCCAGGGATGGGGAGGGGTTGCTGTGAGGAGTCCCTCAGTGCTGCCTGAACCTGTGGCACCTCTTTCAATCCATCACTCCAACATAACATGGGATTGGACTGAGCTGTGTGACCTTCCTTTGGCTGGAACCTCCTGATTTTCAGAATACCCTCAAGCTGTAGCTCTGGGACTTCTGCTGCTCTCCCAACTTGCCATGGAGTCTGTAACCAGAATTTGGTTGGTTGACTTTTGGCCTTGCT
Organism: Hafferia zeledoni; assembly: GCA_035583235.1. Classification (NCBI taxonomy): domain Eukaryota; kingdom Metazoa; phylum Chordata; class Aves; order Passeriformes; family Thamnophilidae; genus Hafferia; species Hafferia zeledoni. The sequence goes on along the minus strand of JAWWEV010000077.1, from coordinate 1,725,297 downwards.
CCCAGAGCAAGGAATGTCAACTCACTGCAGGAGCTGCAGAAATCAGGCAGCAATTCAGAAATAAATCCCAACTTGCAGAGGTGTTTTCTTCAAAGCTTCAAATTAGGGAAGATTAAGGTTTAATTCAAACAGAAAATATCACTGATTTAGTTACTTTCTTTCTCTTTGCCCAGCTCTTGCTTTTTAGATCTATTTATTTATTATAAACACTATTGTCTACTCCCCAAAATCTCAATGTTTGGGGGTTTTTTCCTGTTTAGGACCAAGACCTTGAACAAACAAACTGGACTTTATAAGTTACATGTTTTTTGTAACAACAGATGTTTGTGGTTGTGCAATTTGGAGTTTAATTGGTGTTGACACCATACCCTGATGTGCAGATTGGGCCTGTTTAGGATATTTGGGGCAATTCTGGCATCACCTTGTCCTGCTGAGCTCTTTAGTTCTGTGCTTTGCTACTGGAGTCACTGGTGTGAGTGGACTGGGATGACTGGAGAGGGTTCAGTGGGTTCCTGAACGAGGGCAGAGCAATTTAAATGTGCCCAATGGCCAAGTGAAACCCCAAATGTTATCACTTTGCAGCAGCTGCACCGGAGACAGGAAGAGGATCTTGCAAAGAATGACTTGCAGAAAGAGAAGGAATTTTTTAGTGCATTTGTAATGTTAGACTATAAACCCCCCCAAACCACCAATCCCATGTAAATATGGTTGGCAGTAGGAAAGAATTCCCAGAGGAAAATCATTGCCAGTGTCCCCTGAAGCCATTCCCTTTCTGAGCTCTTGCTTCCTTCTTTCTTTTCTCCCAAATAACCCTTTGGGACTAAGGCTGTAAATATTCTGAATTCTTTAAAGAGGAGAACATGTACAGACACATTTCCTCTTCCCAAATATTTTGAGTATCTCAGGTATTGGGAAATCAAAAGTAACTTTTCTCCTCTTGCATATGATGAGTTTGAGATGCAGAAAAATTTTAAACGTGTTTAAACAGCCAGTTCCCCCTGGAGTAGGTGAGACTTTGGTGTATAAATATTTATTACGGCCCTGGCCTGAAGTGACTTGTCCAGCTGTCAGAGAGAGAGACAAAAACTGAACCCAGATCTGCTCAATTTGGGTTTGAGTACAACAAAAATGTTCAGCTGTGAAATTCAAGGCAGGTTTAGATTATTAAAATTAGAGAGGACAAGGCTGGAATTGTAAATTTGGATAGTAGATTCTTCAAAATTAATCTGTCTGAGTCTCCTTTGCACATAATAAACTTGTTATTTGCCTGCAAAGACCAGAGGTGGTGGATCTGTGCACATGATTAAGGAACAACGTTAATGATTCAAGCTTTATTTTTCTGATTTGATTAAAAAACAAGGTTAATGATTCAACCTTTATTTCTCTAATTTGTCTCTGCTTTAGACAAAAGAAACTAGAACAAATGATGGAAGAAGAAGGCTTGAAAGATGAAGAGGTAATAAATATGAAAAAATCATCTTAATGCTTAAATACAAGTAATTTTCTTTTCTAAATGGAGATCTGGGATCTTTCCTTGGGATTGCTGTGATCCCTGTGGACCCCACCTGCAGAATTCTCACTGGGGCTTCTTAAATTCTAGAAAAGAATCAGGAGATCAGCCCATGCACAAAAGGAAACGGAGTTTCTTCGCCTGAAGAGAACAAGGCTTGGATTGGAGGACTTTGAGTCTTTAAAAGTAATAGGCAGAGGAGCATTTGGAGAGGTGAGTCCAGAAAAAAAATGAGGTTTTAACTGGCTCTGATGTTTGTTAGCAAGTCTTGCTTAGTTTATACAAGCAAAAGGCAAATGTAACAACCAGAGACTGATTTTTGGCTGAGCAGTCACCTGCATCTTTTTACCTCATCAGTGCTGGTTTAAAACATCCTGTGCTTTGGAGGAACCTGAATGGTGTTGGAAAGGACTTGGTGGGCAGGTTTGGAGTGGGTTTTAGTGGTGAACTCCTGGGGCTGGACTTGGGGAGAGCTGGAAGGTCTCTCCTGGTGGCCTTTAGGTGTGAATTGCTCAGTGTTCCAATTATTGCAACAGGACCTTTTGCCACTGCTGTGGCTTTTGGGATTTATCATCTGATGTTTTCAGTGAGTGGAAACCAAGGGCTGGACCCCCAGGTTTGTGCTGGTGGTGCTGGGTGTGACCCCTCTCTCTGTGTGCCCCCAGGTGCGACTGGTGCAGAAAAAGGACACGGGGCACGTTTATGCCATGAAGATACTGAGAAAGGCTGATATGCTTGAGAAGGAGCAGGTAAATCACCCCCCTGAGCAGCACTTGGTGGCTCTGGGAGGTCACTGGGATGTGCAGAGGAAGAACAGGCATCTCTGGTTTAGCTTTAGAAGCTAAACAATTGTGGGGTTTTTTCCCTTCCTTTTTTATGGAGGAAATAAATCAGAAAAACCTCTGAATTTATAAGGACTTGTCTCTAGTGGGTCTTTCAACACAAAGTTGTGCAAATGATTCAGTGTAGGCTTCAAGATCAGTGTTTTCCTGCATTTCTGACTTATGGGATCAGTGTAGGCTTCAAGATCAGGGTTTTCCTGCATTTCTGACTCATGGGATCAGATATATATATGTATATATGTGTATATATATATATATATATATTAAAGTGATACAGCTCCTGGAATTCAGACTCAGAGAGACATAAAGCATCAGCATTTTTTAAGGCTTTCCTTTAGTACTTCTGGGAATATAATGGTCTGAGACAATCACTTCTTGTTCAGCACTGGGGTGAAGCTCTGTGTGTATTTTCAAAAAGAGATCTAATGGTTAAATAGTTTTGTGTAAAGGATTTATACAATATATAATAGGTATAATATATTAGATATAAAATATATGTGTGTAATCCACCCTACATTGAAGTTCTGATGGTGTTTCTGCCCCTGTGTAGAAGTTTGGCTTTGTCTTCTCAATATTTGATGCTTTCCAGTGTAATACTTGAATTGCCTGTGCAGTAAATTCTTCTAATAAAACTAACCCAGGGCATCTCTGTGTGCAGGTTGGCCATATCCGTGCAGAGAGGGACATCCTGGTGGAGGCTGACAGCCTGTGGGTGGTCAAGATGTTCTACAGTTTCCAGGATAAGCTAAACCTCTACCTGATCATGGAGTTCCTGCCTGGAGGTAACTGGAATCCAAAGGCTGCTTTCCTGTTGTTTGGGGTTGCTGATTTCTGCATTTCAGATGTAGCCTTTGGGTAACCTGTGTTTGGACATCTGTGAGGGAACAAATATTTGTAAAGGTTTCTGATTTTTTGGGGTATTGAGATGTTTGGGGCAAGCTCGAGGTTTCCTGCTTGGGTTTCACCTGCAGGTGTTTAAACTTGGCCTAAATATTCTTTTGGTCCCTGCCTGTCAGTAGAACCACCACATAACCAGGTTTGGATTCTCTAATCTGTTGGGTTTAGCTGAGTGCAGCAGAAATAGCTTTTTTTCTATAAATGTCTTACAAGGTCCATTTCTTTCCTCATAACAACCTGGGCTGCCCACATGGACTGATAAACCCCCAAATCTGGTTTTCCTTATTAAATATTCCCAGTGGTGGTGGGACAGGGAGGCTGCAGGGGGAGAAGTTCCAGTGGGAACTGGCCAGAAGGTCCCAATTCTTCCCTCATAACAACCTGGACTGTTAATTAATGCCTTAAATGAGTGGGAGTGGAGCCTGTGTGTCACCCTTGGGGGGTTTCCAGGTGACATGATGACACTGCTGATGAAGAAGGACACTCTGACAGAGGAGGAGACGCAGTTCTACATCGCCGAGACGGTGCTGGCCATCGATTCCATCCACCAGCTGGGCTTCATCCATCGGGACATAAAGCCAGACAACCTCCTCCTGGACAGCAAGGTGTGCCCTGGCCACTGCCTGGGGAGGGGAAACAGGCCTTGGGATTTTTAGTATTCACCTGAACTCGTGTTGAGGGTTGTGAAAGAAGATGGTGCTGCTTTTTTTGAGGGTGTATCTTCCATAATCCTGGGAAAAACCCAAGCCAGGAAAGGCCTCCCTTCCACCCCAGCTGTACTCAGACCTCGAGCTCTGACAGCTGTTTAAGCTATTTTTGGCTATTTCAGCTGCAGTTTCAGTTCTCCCCATGCAGACAAAGCTGTTTCCTTTTGCTCTCACATCTGTTCCACTCCCCCTTGCCAGCCTGGGGGGAGATGGTGCCATCAGACGTGAAGGATGTGGCTGTTCCAGACTGAGAATGGAGATGGGATCTCCCTCAGGATCAGGAGCTGTTCCTGGTTATTGCAGGCAGTTTGCAGAAATCCTGGTTGTCTCAGTATCCTCCTGTTGCTCTCTCCAAATCTCCCTAAAATCAAGCTTGCTTGGAAAAATTAGCCAGCCATAAATAATTACTTTCCCCTTACCAGGTTGTAATTACTGATGTAATTAATAGAATCACAGGATCCCAGACTGGTTTGAGTTGGAAGGGACCACAGAGATCTGGTTCCACCCCTGCCATGGGCAGGGACACCTTCCACTGTCCCAGGTTGCTCCAAGCCCTGTCCAGCCTGGCCTTGGACACTTCAGGGATGGGGCAGCCACAGCTTCTCTGTGTCCAATTCAGTTGTTTCCCTCTAGATGTAGATAAATTTAGGACTTTGGAAAGGATGTGTATTTTAGATACACTTCTAAAAATTGCAGTTAGTGGGGTCATGTTTGCACCAGGACAGATCCAATCACTGAATTGAAGGTGTTTCTCTCTTGAGGTCAGTTCACAGCCCGGGGGCTTCAGCTGCCTCTGGAGGTGTTTCCTTCCACCCTGAAGGGATGGGGAGCTCACAGGAGCACAGGGTTCTTGAAGGGCTCTCTCTGTGGAGTAGGGATGAAAGCATCAATAGCTTCAGTCCAGGTACACATCCAGTGTTAGGCTAAAACAAGGAATGCAGAGGACCTGGAGGTGCTGGAGTGTGTCCAGGCAAGGAAATGGAGCTGGGAAGGGGCTGGAGCAGCAGGAGGGGCTGAGGGAGCTGGGGGGGCTCAGCCTGGAGAAAAGGAGCCTCAGGGAGGACCTTCTGGCTCTGCAATCCCTGCCAGGATGGGGGATCCGGGGAGGGGTCGGGCTCTGCTCCAGGAACAGGGACAGGAGGAGAGGGAAGGGCCTCAGGCTGTGCCAGAGGAGGTTCAGATTTGTTATTAGAAAAGATTCTTTCCTGGAAAATGTGATCAGGCATTGGAATAAGTTGCCCAGGGAAGTGGTGGAGTCACTGTCTCTGGAAGTGTTCAAGAGGCACCTGGGAACACAGTTCAAGGGGATGAGGGTGGTGCTGGGTTCTCCTCCAGCCTTGCTGATTCTGTGATTTGCTCTGATGATGTCTTAGATTGGTTCTGTATTTTGGTTGGTTTGTTCATTCCTAGGGCCACGTGAAACTCTCAGACTTTGGTCTGTGTACTGGACTGAAGAAAGCTCACAGGACAGAATTTTACAGAAACTTGAACCACAGCCTTCCCAGTGACTTCAGTAAGTTCTTTGGCTCCAAAGGGTATCTGGGTGGTTGCTCTCAGTGCCTGACATAAACTCATTTGGTGTGAGGGTAAAAGGCTGTAGTGGGGGGTTTAATAATCAAATTACATCTTGGGGTGTAATTTTGATTTTATTTAAAATAATTTCAGTTACTTTAATGTCCAAACCCATCTTCACTTCCAGAAGTTTGTCTGTGAAACAGACTCTGTTGTGTAATTAAACCTGGAATGAAAAGATGGTGGCTGGATCTCCAGTGTTACTTAAATTAATGAGTGAGGGGGCAGTCTCTTTGAGTATTCAGGAATTTTCTCATGGGGAATAACTTGGATAATGGATTTAAATAAACCCTGAAAGTGTGGTTCAATAATAAAAGGCTTGATAAGATGTCAGTATTACACAGGTTTGGTTGGTAGGTTTAGGTTTAGGGTATTGACACCTCTTAAATGAGATCTTTAATGTAACAGTTTGGGGGTAAAAATATCTATTGGGTGACCATTAGGATTGAGTCACAAATACTGAATCTCTTTTAGCTTTTCAGAACATGAATTCCAAAAGGAAAGCAGAGACTTGGAAGAGGAACCGCCGGCAGTTGGTAAGTAGGTCCTACCTGGTTGGGAATGTTCCTGCTGAGCTGCTGCATCCAAAAGGCACAAGGATTTACATGGAAGGGGTTCAGGCACTCCAGAGTTCTGAACAATCCTGGAAGGAAAAGATTCTCCTTTTTAAAAAAAAAAAAAAAAGAGGAATGACCCTTAATTTGCCCTTCATCCATCTGCTGAACAGCTGGTGCCACGTGTGCCTGAGATGGCACTGCCAGAATTATTTACATGGATATTTGATTCCTCCAAGCCAAAACTGACAGTTCTTGCCACTTCCAATCTAAGAAAGAGCTGCTGACCCATTCCAGGGTGTATATGGACAGTGGTACCTTTCCCCCCATTCCTGATGGTGTTTTAGGACACCTGCACATGAACATGTTGATTTTGTCTCTATAAAGCTTTACACAGCTTTGTTAAAGGATCTCAAAGACAGTTGGGTGGTGTCTTCCCTAAAATAATCAGTGTTGTGAAGTCCCCACTTCCGTGTCAAGCACTTTTCCCTAAAGATGCTTAACTGGTGGTGTTTGTTGCAGGCTTTTTCTACTGTGGGAACTCCAGATTACATTGCTCCTGAAGTTTTCATGCAGACTGGGTACAACAAGCTCTGTGACTGGTGGTCCCTGGGGGTCATCATGTATGAGATGTTGATCGGTAAGGAACGGGCAGTGCAGGGGTTGGACACAGGGATTGGGGAGTATCTCAGCTGTGTTTCGTGGAATTCCAGACTGGTTTGGCTTGGGAGAGACCTTAAAGCTCATCCAGTCCCACCCCCTGCCATGGGCAGGGACACCTTTTACTATCCCAGGTTGCTCCAAGCCCTGTCCAGCCTGGCCTTGGACACTCCCAGGGATGGGGCAGCCACAGCTTCTCTGCCCAACCTGTTTATGTGCTCAGAGCATCTACTCCTTCCCTGGTCTGTGAGGTGGGTTCTGACCAGCACATTGTAAACTTCAGGAACTAGTTTTGCTTCCTCCAAGATTGTATTTTTGTTTCTTTTCAGGTTACCCACCGTTCTGTTCTGAGACTCCTCAAGAGACCTACAAGAAGGTGATGAACTGGAAAGAGACCCTGACGTTTCCTCCAGAAGTTCCCATCTCTGATAAAGCAAAGGATCTTATTTTAAGGTGCCAGCCACATGGTTTGCCAGTTTATATAGCACTGATTTTCTTGTCTTGCTGACTGTTCTGTACCTCTCATGGCTTATTTCACATGGCAAACCCTGATGCTACAAACTGTTGTGCACGTGCATTGCATGCTGAACTCCCTTGTCAAATACTTTTGTCTCTCAGGTCATTTAGTTGTTCCCTGACTGCTCTGGCAAAATGTTTCTGCTCCTTATTTTGCCTGCAAGCTTCTCATGGAATCAACTTGAATCCTTTTGTCAGAGCTGGCTTCTTACAAGAGGAATTATTTTGCCATTGTGTGCACTGGAACATACAAATGTCTCCCAGTGTTTGCTGACTCATTTGTATGTCCAATCACTGTCTGTTCTCAGGACAGAAATATAAAGGTCTATAATTTTAGGCTTTATATGTTCTCCTGCTCTGCCCTGTCCTGAGATAGAAAGGCCACATTATCCTGTTGTGAAGGGATAGCACATCTTAACTGTGGCATTGGACACGACATTCCTGAGCATAACTTTGTGTGTTGGTTTTGCTGTGGGAGTTCTTAGTCTGCTCCATTTATATGTTAAGAAACTGTAGCAGTATCAGTCCAGAAAGCTGTTCCATTTCTGTATGGAATGCTTTCATTTTCATTCTCCCTTCATTTTCATTCTTCCTTCCATCCCAGATTTTGCTGTGAATGGGAGCACAGAATTGGTGCATCTGGTGTGGAGGAAATAAAGAGTAACCCATTCTTTGAAGGGGTTGATTGGGAGCACATCAGGTAAGATGCTTTGCAGAAAAGGAAGCTGCTCTTCCCTAGGGACTGTCCAGGCCAGTCCTGGTCAGCAGCTGACTGGAATTTATCATATCCAGGTGTGGGTGAGAGTATTTTGTTCCCTACCTGAAGCTTGCTGAGATTTGGGCACCTTCAGTCTTGATTCTGTTAAAAAAGGAAAAGTGGCTGAATCCTTTTGCCTTTGAAATCTTAACACTCTATTTGCTCCTCTTGGCAGAGAGAGACCTGCTGCAATTTCCATAGAAATTAAAAGCATTGATGATACCTCAAACTTTGATGAATTTCCAGAATCTGATATCCTTAAACCAACAGGTAAATGATTGTTTGATTCTGCATGTAAACAATCCTTTTCCACTGAAATCATCTTTCCTGTTAATCAGAGAAAGGATCTTACCAGATGCTGATTTCTTTTTATCATCACCGAATAGTTTGGCAGGTTGTGCAAACTGGAATTAAATTCCAGGAGATGAAGGATGGAAATGTTTGGGGAGTTATCTGAGAAAGGGCATCTCTGAGGCAACAAAGCTCCTCAAGTTCTGCAGGTTCAGATCTCAGCAGGACCTGAGCCCAGCCCTGCACGTTCCCCTTGTCACTGGCTGCTTCCTCTGGCACAGCTGACTCTGGAGCAGGGGGAGGGAAGGGTGGGACAGAAGGGGATGTTTTGGTGTAAATCTCTGAAGGATCACAGCATAGTCACACATTTGCTCCATGAGTTTAAATACAGAATCCCAGAATGGTTTGGGTTGGAAGGGACCTTAAAGCTCAGCTCATAGGCTGGAGAAGGGACTGGAGCACAAGTGCTGTGGGGAGAGGCTGAGGGAGCTGGGGGTGTTTTAGCCTGGAGAAGA
>JAWWEV010000077.1:1641735-1652133 GCA_035583235.1 Hafferia zeledoni | reverse complement strand
AGAGGGGGTGGATTCCCCATCCCTGGAGGTTTTTCAAGTGAGCTTGGCCGTGGCACTGAGTGCCATGATCTGGTAAAAGGAGTGGAGTTGGCCCAAGGGTTGGACTTGATGATCTCAGAGGTCTTTTCCAATCCATTCAATTCTATGATTCTGTGAACCCAGAGGCTGTGCTTTTCCCTGAAAGCAAACTCTCAGGGAGAGTGGGCATGGCTGGTGGCAACACCACAGAATCACACGGCCTTGGAAAATATTATTACAATGTTAATTACTGTTACCACCCTCCCCTTTTGCTGCCTTGGCCCATCATTTGACTCAGCCTCTTTATTTTGCTTTGCAGGGCTAAGAAGGTGTGGGGGCTGCTGGAAAGTGTCACCTCCCTGGTCCAACGACTCCACAAGCTCCTCCAAACCCTGGTGCCTGCTTTGCCCAAGAGAGCTGTGGACAGGAGGTGAGGGGCTTGGGGGGTGCAAACCCTGGGGGACTTCACCCATGAGTCACTGGCTAAAAACACCAAATCTGGAGCAGCCCACATTAAAGTAGCTCTTTTTTTCCCCCCTGTGATATTATTCTGATATCTCAAAGGAGCTCTGAGCCAGCTCAGTGCCACTTCCCTACTGCCATATATTCATGTTCCAGGTATCTGTCTGCTGGGCTTTGCCCTGGCAGGACATCAGGCACGTTAACCAAGATCCTGAGAGACATTTTGGCACTAAGCCCTGAGGATTTAAGGCATTTAACTCATCACACCGACAGCTTCTAAGTTGTACCTCCCTAAAACCTTCTTGCAAGTTCCTTCACGAGCAGCTGTGAAGAGACTGGCACAGAGTGATTTCACCCAGCTACAAACCCCTCAGCACGAGAAAGCCCTTTGGTGCCCAGCCCTCCAGGGGCTGCTCATCCCTGTTGGTCCCTGGATCCTGACCCAGCTGTCCCCTTGTTCCCACAGGTGACAGTCCCTGCCAGCCCTGGGGGTCTCCGTTCTGCTGCCTCGGGAAGGGAGGGATGAAATCAGAGCTCATCCCACACACCAGCCCAGCTGTTGCTTTCCTATGGAATATTTTGGAGGGTTCTTTCTCCCATGGGAGCTGCCTCTGCCTCCAGGGCTGCTGCCTCTGCCCAGGCCTGACCAGCTTTGATGTGATGCTCGAGGCAAAGCTCTGGTGCTGCTCCTGTGACCCACCCCGGGCTGCAGGGCCAGTGGGCACCTTCCCCTGCAGGCACCCAGGTTTCCCTCTCATCCTCACCAGCAGCATCCTTTCCCCTTTCCCCTTTCCCCTTTCCCCTGCTTTCATGCAGATTCCAGGGCAGGAATTCACCAGGAAACCGCATTTTAAGTGTTTTCCTCCCACTCAAAAACTTTCAGAGCGTTTCATCAGAGTGAGGGAGAAGCCTTAGGGAGCATCACACTGGGCAGGAACTCATTTTTGTCCAGTTCTCTGAAGTTATTTTACTAATTAGCCATTCTTGAGCTTCACCCCCCTCCCATAGCTCTGCTTCCTCTGCCTGTGGAGGTGGGAGCACATTTGGATCCCCCTCAAATTTCCAGTAGGATGGAGAAACCTAAAGATGAACCTCCTCCTACTTCAGACTCTGCATCTCCCACATTTCACCAATAAATTAGTTCTTTGCTTGCAATTGTCTGTAATTTGCAGCCACACACAGTGTGGGGCCCAGGCAAACACTCCCCATGTCTCTGGTCTGTACACAGAATTAATTGGCAGCTCTCTTAATTATCCTAAATTCCTGCTGCACATCAATGGATTGGCTTCACCCCAAGAGAGTCTCCCCTGTTTGCTGGTTCCTGATGGGCAACAAATGGATCCCAACGGCACAAGCTGCTAATTTGAATGAAGAGCTTGTTTAATTGCTCAGAAGGAAATGGAACAGAGGGAAGTTTAATCCAAAGGGCCCTGGAGACTGCAGGAATGAGTGTGGGGAGCAGCTGCTTTGATGGAAACAGCTCCAAAGTTAACTCAGAATGCTCTGTGAAAGATCAGCACAGCAGGTTCTGCTGTCTCTGGTTGACATCAGAATCCTGGGAATATTTTATCTGGAATGAGCTTGCTAAAGGAAACCTGGATGGTTATTTCATAGAATCATGGAGTGGTTTGGGTGGGAAAGGTCTCCTGAGGTTCCTAGTAAGCACCAGCACCACCTCCAGGTAGTATATTCCCATTCCAGTCAGTCTCAGACAGCTGCACTTCCAATGGGAATTAAAACACCCAAAGAAAATTCTCATCCAGGAGTTTGACACCCAAATCCACTAAATGGGTCTGTAAATCTCAGGCACAATCAGGAGCACAGTTTGAACTGCTCAGAGTGCCCCTGATGCTTAGTCACAAAAAGTCAGTAAAACATTGGGAACTTTAATAAAAAACAACCTACGAGAAACACCCAAACCAAAACAGTCCCAGCCAAGGCCCCTCCTGCTCCAAAACTGCAGGGATTTGCTGGGAGAGAAACATGTGACAACTCAATCTTCAAATCAGCTGGGTTTTGCTTTATTAATCCCTCACCTTTTCAAGGAAGCACAGCTGGTGCTGCCTCCTCTGTGTGAGGCTGGAGCTGAGGGCACCAGGAGGCTTTGCCAGAGGAATGGGCAAAGCTTGGCATCGACTGGAATCACCTGGTGCAGGAGGTGATGCCCAAGACATCAGGCTGGAAACCCAGCTGGGACAGATCCAGCCTGAAATGCCTCCCTTAAAGGTGGGTCATGGGAAGCACCAGGGTCTGGGGAGGGGATGGAAGGGGCTGTGGCCCTGTCTGTGCTGGAGATGTCACTGTCACTGTCACTGTCACATCCTTGTGCTCCTCAGTGCAGGTGAGGCTTTGCCTTCAGACTGGGCTGCACGTTTTTCATTCTCTCTTTAAAATATAAACTGAGGCCAGAGGCAGCAGCAGGGCCAAAAATGCTCTTCTGTGGCTGGCCTGGCCCTGAAGAGAATAAAACCACACTGGTCAGTGTGACAGACACTCCTGGCAGGTCCTGTGAGACAAACTGGATTTAAGCCCCTGAGCAGAGCTGTTCCCTCCCTCCTGTTGTCCAACAGGCAACAGGATAAGCAGGTTTTGATTTCCTACAAATATTGCCCTCCCACCTCTGTGCTGTTGCTTGTCCCATCGAGCTCAGCAGAAATGTGAAGCCTGAGGTGGATGGGATGAGAGTTTGGAGACATCCCCAGGCAGCAGGAGCTCCCACTGCAGGGCTAGAGGGAAGAATCCCAGAACCTGATCCAAGAAATAGAGCCAAAAAAACCCTCCAACCCTGTGCCCAGTCCTGGCTGTGGCTCTGGCTGTTGGCTCAGGTATTTTATGCCACACTCTGCCTCTAGTCCAAGAACTAGAGAGGGTGCAACTCCTTGTGCCATTGTCCTGCTGGGCACATGGAGAGAGAGGCAAATCCTCGTGGATTGTGTCCTTTGGAAACAAGAAATCAGGTACAAGTTGTTCCCAAGTTTATCCTCCTGTTGATTTAGCAACATCAGTGATATTGCACAGATAAACAACAAACCAGCCTTTTCCTGGCCTAGATCATCAGGGGTTTTTTTATCCAAGATCTGGGAAATCTGAAGTGCTTCTCTGCAGGCTGAGAGCCTGGACTCGCCCCTTGGTGATCTGATCCCACAGGTGAGCTGATTTTGGTGAAACCAGAGGCAGAGACTCCTGATAGCTCAGGAGCCCAAAGAAACCTCATTCCTACTGTGTTGCTTCCAAAAGCTCCACGTGGCTCAGAGTGATGGAGCCTCTAAAGAAGCAACAGCCTCAGACTGTGTCCTGCACTTCTTAGTGGGCCTAGAATTGGTTTGTTTTCAGTGGAAAGACCTTCCTTGCTTTTATTTTTTATGTTTTTTAAGCTTTTATTTTTAGATCTGGAATGGTAATGGTCCTGTTCTTCCCCCTTTATATTCCCCATTAAGTGTGGTCCTCCTAGAACAACATTGGTGTCCTTTTCACTTTTTATTTGAGTTATGTGGCAACATTTTAAATAATCAGCATGTTGAGAAAAGCTGTGTCGTTGTTCCTAACCTGACAAATTCTGAAATGTGGAGAGAATCAGAAAGAAAAAGGAGATAAATAATAAAATTGGAAGAAATGTGGCATTCCAGCAGATACTTCTTGGTATTTCTCTGGTAACAATAACACAAACTGGGAAGTGAAATGCTGAGGATTCATCCCAGTTTTCATTGCAAAACCAAGAGGGGGAATTACCTTGCACTGGATTGCAGAAAACTTTTTTTTTTTAGTTATTTAAACCTGCCTTGTGTTGCTAAAAATGATAGAGTAGAGGTTTCCCTGCAGCCCTGCTGTGCTTTCCTGGTGCTCAGTATTTCTCTGCCTGCAACCAGAGCTGCTAAGGAGAAATTTGGGGTTGAACCTGGAACCCTTGAGACCCTTAACAAAAGGATGTGTGGGCAGAACCTGTTATTACCTTGCAAGGTGAGTAAATAAATCACTTTCTCCATGGAAAAAGCTGCTTTTCCAAAGAGCTCTTCTGACCTGGCCACAAGTCCTCAATCCTCACCTAAATTTAACTTAGCATGAGGCTTCACTGGTAACCCCTGGCCCAAGGGGGACTTTGTCCCTTCCTGATGTTCTCACATCTTTGCTGGAGCCTGCAAAGACCCACAGAGCCTCCTTTGGCAGTGACAGCCCTGGGCAAGTGTCACTCAGCTCCTGAAAACATGTGGAATAAAGAATTCTTTACCTTTTTGGGGGTGCAGAAGGTGGTGTGGGGCTTCCTCTTCTTCTGCTGCTGGGATAGTCCCTGGATTCTCCTCAGTGACATCCTCAGGGTCTGTGGCTCTGATGCGAAGTCCTCTCAGTTCTGGCTTCAGGTCCAAGGTGTCCTCACCTTTCTGCTGGGATCCATCAGTGAATGAAAGTGTAAAGCCCTCAAAGTAATCCATAGGGAAATCAACTGGGGGAAGAGAATGCAGCTCTCACCCAACTGCTGTGGGAGGCATGGCCAGACTGGAAAACAGGGACAGTGGTGCCCCCATGGCCAACTGGACTTGGGTTGGGGGGTCAGGGATCACCAATTGCTGCTTTGGGGTCAGTGGGTTATCAAACACCACACAGGGTTCCTAAGCCTGCACTTCTGGGGGTCCTGGGGGTCTGTGCTCCCTGGGAGAAAGCTCTACCATGCCCACTGTGGCAGAGAAAGGGGGATATCACATCACCAGAGGGTGAACAGGGAGCTTCAGGAGGGGCTAGGACTCAAGTAGTTCTGGCAGTGCCAGGGATGCAGGGATGTCTCTGTCTGGGACACTCTGGGTGCACTTGGTGGCATCTCTTACATTCTATCAGCAACCCAACAGTGTAAGAGAAGCTGCCAGCCCTCCTGCTCCTCATTCCCAATCCATCTCTTACCTTCTATCAGCAACCCAACAAGGTAAGAGAAGCTGCCAACCCTCCTGCTCCTCACTCCCAGTCACTTACTCAGTCTTTTGAAGAAGGAGACCGTGTCCTGGTAGCCTTGGGCAAAAAACCGATCCTGGACCTGCCGAGGGAGATGCCAGTCAGGGCAGCTGGGCCAGAGGGAGGGGGCTCAGGGCTCTGGGTACCTGCAGGAGCAGCTCACCTGCCGTGAGGGGAGCTGGAAGATGTGCAGCAGGCGGCAGAGGTTCCTCTTGGAGATGTGCAGGATGCAGTCAGCCACCTGGAAGGTGAGGAAGGCGGCGGGGCTGTCCTTGGGGCAGATGTCGTACTCGCCCCCGAACGCCGACACCGTGATGGTGGTGCGGGACACGAAGTCAGCCCTCCACAAGGCCAGTTCTCCATCCATATAGCGCTGGGGGGGGAAACAGGGAATCCTGAGCCCTCCTGGTGCCAGGGAGAGCTGGGCTGTGCCCCCTCCAGGGGTTATTCCCAGCCAGAATCAGGCTCTGGGGTACAGAGATCCCATTCCAAGGGTTCCGTGCGCTCCAGGTTCACACCCATCACCACCTCCCTTCCACCCACAAAATCACTCGTTAGTAAAACTGGGAGGAGAGAGGAGCAGAAAGGTGTTGAGCCAACCCTGGGGGCAGGGAGAGGATGGACAGCTTTGGGAGGAGGTCAATCCTATTTGCAGTAAGGTCAGACTTTGGGACATCTTCTTTCCCATGCAGGCACTGTGGGAACACGACATTGAGCAGCTTTGGTGGCAAACACAGGTATAAACATCCTTAATGCCACCACTGGAGAAAGAACATGGACCAGAGGGGCCCTTGGCCTGACCTGAGACAGGTCAGGGTCTCCAGATCACAAGGTACTCACCACCCCGTGGTATTTAGGAGGGAGAAGTCCAAAATACATTGGGATGAAGCAGCTGCACATCACGGCCTGTGGGGGAGATGGGAAGGGCAGAGCTGAGCAAAGAACCACCAAACCTGGTGCCTTTGGGTGTGGTGGCTCACCTGGGAATGCCAAAACAGGGACCCCCAGCTGGGTTATTGGGCACCACTGACTTCTGTGCACCAGATCTCCACAGTCAGGGGTGGAGAAGCAGGAAGGGAAGCTGTGAAATGCCTCCATTTGCTCCCTGAATCCTCAGGATAACTCAGCCAGCAAACCAAAAGGGCTGATATTTTGCATTATTTCACCCATGTCTGGATTCAGAGGGTGACAAAGCCAGAAATTCTGGCATGGGCCCCATGGGCCAGTTGGGATAAGACATGGAGGGATGGATTTAAAGTAAAAAGGGTGAGATTTGGGTTAGACACAAGGAAGAAGTTTGTTACAGTGAGGCCCTGGCACAAGTGCCCAGAGAAGCTGTGGCTGCCCCATCCCTGGGAGTGTCCAAGGCCAGGTTGGACAGGGCTTGGAGCACCCTGGGCTGATGGAAACTGACCCTGCCCATGGGATAAGATGAGCTTTAAGGTTCCTTCAAACCCAACCCGTTCCATGACTCACGGCCAGGCAGCAAATCCCACCCATCTCCTCCCTCCCTCTCTGTGGCTGCTCCCACCTGGATCAGATCCTCCTTGGAGGAAAACTCGGACACGGTGACGCTTTGCCAGTCGTGCACTCGGGTGAGGACAATGTGCAGCTTCCCAGACACCAGCTCATGGGCATTGGGAGGCAGGTACTTCTCCAGCATACTCCTCACCAGTCTGAGGACTCTTCCTCCAGGAATGAACCCCCAAAAGCAGTCTTTGATACCATTGAAGAAGGCCTCCTTCACCTCCTCTGAAGCAAAGCAGAGCAATCATTCCACATCCCTTAGAATGTTATTTATGTGCTCTTACATATCATTTCTGTACTTTCTGAGCTGCTCTTCTACCCTGGAAAGGGGCATTTTGCCATGCCATGAAATACTCACATACACCCATTACTTTCACTTTCATGAGTGAACTCAAATTTTCCAAAGCTTTTCAATATTGCAGGATCAGAAGTGTTTTGTTTTCCCATTTCTCTCCGTTTTCACCACAAGGCATCTTAAAAAATTGTGGAGATATGGGAGAAGACTGACAGGAAGCCTTTGTATAACATTTCCTGCTGTTGGTTCCTGCCTCTTTGTCCCCACTAAGGTATTTTCTTTCTCCTCTGTGTCTTGGGAATCTACAAACAACCCCAAATGCCTTAATAGGGAGAGAACTTCTGTTTCTTATATTAGCCATGCTTACCATTAATTAAAATTAATAAGATGCAGTTCTTATTTAATAACTGCATCTAGTCTGCTTTCTCTGTGTTGATTAATTTAACCATGTTTTCAACTCTTTGAGGAGCATTCAAAGTAACATTCTGAGGAATTAACCACTGATTAATTAAAAAAAAGTCTTTTGCAACTCCAGAATTCCAAGCTATTCGATCTCTTTAGACTCAGAATGAACAGAAGTGCCCAGCCCTTACCTACATCACATCCACACAATCCACCTGCAGCTATAATTGATCCTGAGGATGATCCATAGATCCTGGATGCAGATTGGAGCACATCAGGAGACAAGTCCAGCAGAGCAGACAACACTCCAGCTTCATAAATGATCATGAAGCTGCAGCCTCGAAACAATATAGAGTAAGGTCGTCCTTCTTTTCCACTTATCCTCATCATCTCTGCAAACACCAAGCACAGCAGCCCCAAGAAAGCAGCTCCAAAGGGTTTTGCACAGCCAGCCAGCCCTTAGCTCTGTCTCTCTGCCTTATATCCCTGTGTTGGACATAAATCTCCAAGTCAAATGTCCAGTCAAACAGCAGCAGTGGTGTCTCAATAGCCAAGGCCACTCATTAAAATCAGATTATTGCATTGCAGAGTGTGTGAGGTGAGCTCTGAGCTGCTGGGCAGGCCCAGGGCATGGGGACATGGCACACCAATGTGTTGGTCCAGGAGGGCCCAAAAGGAGGTCCTTGGGAGGGAAAAGCTGCCTCCCCAAGTGGTGAACTCCTCCAGTGGTACCCTGAGGTCCCAACCCAAAATTCCAGCCTCCTGGGAGGAAGGAATCAGCAAATATTCCCTGGGATAAGAGTCTTGCAAGGTGTTGCTCAAAGCTCTCTTTCCCCATTTGTCACAGGTTGCCAAACCCCATCCCAGGGAGTGAAGAGGGTGCTTGGATTACTAAAGAAATCACAGCTGAAGCTGGAGAAAGTCATTGGGTTGCTGAAGAAATTGCAGCCCAGGCTGTTTTCCTTGTTTCACAATTTCTGGGTCTGAGTTTGCTTAAGAAAGGGTAAAAACACAGTCCAGGTAACAACTCGTGGCTTCACCTGCTTCCTGAATGGCTGAGGCTGCAGGAGAGCAACAGGGGAGCAAAAAAGGAGTAAAGAGAGTGGGCAAAAAGGTTTGACAAATTTACTGATTATCCACCCCAAAATGCCAAGTCTTAGCCCTGCAGATGGGTGAGACACTGGGAACTCCCCCAGGAAAAGGCAGCACTGAGCTGGGCAAGGGCAGGGGCAACTGGCCAACAACATCAACAACAACCTGGACACATTTCTCTGAGATACGTGGAAATCCACCCAGAATCTTCAGGTCAAAAGGTTTCCAAACCCACTTTGGAGACACTTCTCTCCCTTTTGCTGTTTTGAGGCAGTGCTGGAGGAGTTTGGTGGTGGATCAGCCCTGAATTAGGCAAAGGGGCTGCAAAACACCCCTGGGAGGGGGACAAAGCAGCTGGGCTGGGTCTCCAGTAACCCCCAAACCACTGCCCAGTTAATCCAGCCCCAATTCCACCCAGGAGTTGTGTCTGTCACCACCCAGGAGCTCCTGGCACACACCTGGTGGGGCCACTGCAGGTGCCACTGCTGGGCTGCAAAGAGCAAAACTAAACTAAATATATTCCATGACTAGTGAGGAGAGCAAATGCACTGGAAACGATTTTCCAGCTCCTCTTTAGTGCAAGGAATTAAGTGCAGTGAGAAAATCGATCCCAGATGTTGTTTATGGGGTGCAAGAGGGACGTGGCATTTGAAACCTGCTGGGGAGGCACACAAAGCTGCTGAGCTTCAAACTCTGATGCCCAACTCCACAACCTGGGGGTAAAAACCAGCACCAGCCCTGCAGAAGCACCAGCTTTCCCTCTGCTTCCAACCTTGGGTTCAAACCCTCCTCCTCTAAGTCATCATCATGAACAGGAGGGAGCCACAAACGTGATGCATCATTGTGTTGTTTTCCAAACACAACTCTGCTACTCCAATCCCAAACCAAACCCACAGATCAGGCCACACAGCCCAGGTTTTACTCTTAATTGCATCTCTGCACTGCTGAGGTGGTTTGTAAATCCATGTGTTGTGCCTTCTCATCCAGTCTTGCAGCATCAAGAAGCAAACAGTGTTTATTGAAGCACTAGAAAAAAAGTGCTTAGGAAAAGCAGAGGGAAGCCAAGTCTCCACCTACTTATTCCCTCCCTGCCACATCTCCCTGGCTTTGAAACCCTTGGACTGTTCCCTCATGACCAAGGAATGAGAAAAAAACTGAATTGGAAACTTGTCACAGAGCCCTGGGTGAACTTTGTGTCAGAGTGAGGTACCCAGAGCTCCAAGGTGGGGCCTGAAATGGAGATGAAATTCAGGTGATCTGAGTAGGAGTGGCCCAGGTGGCACAAACAGGGGTTGGGAAATCCTGCTGTGGAAATGCAGAAGCTGTTTCTCAGCCCCTCTCTGCCCTGTCCAGGGATGGGACACACAGAATGTGTGTCCCTGAGTGATGCCCTGAGTTTAGGTGGGTGGTTTTACCTCGTGCCCTTTGGCACTTGTCCTGTCTCCATCACTGGGTCAGAAACATCTCCAAGCAGAGGGACCCTGTTCATCTCTCCCTCCTCTCTCCATCCCAGCTTTGGGGACAAAGCCAAGCTTGGCCTTGAGCAGACAGAGCATCCAAGGTGGGCCAGAGTGAAGCTCCATCAGCCAAAAGAAACAAAGGGATCCCAGGCACTCAGCAATAGGACAAGGGGGCACGATGGGCTCAAGCTCTGCCAGGGGAAA
>JAWWEV010000077.1:1555350-1571973 GCA_035583235.1 Hafferia zeledoni | reverse complement strand
GGATCAAGACGTGGTGGATTCTCACTCAGTGCCACATCCAGAGAATCACAGAATGGATTGGGTTGGAAAAGACCTCCCAGATCATCAAGTCCAACCCTTGGACTTGATCTCCATCCCACCCCATCTCCCCCAGCAGATCCAGGCTATTACCAAGGATCTGGCATGGATTGGAGCCACAAGGAGCAGCATCCTGTATCCAGGGCTATGATTATTTCCCAGTGGTTGAAATCTAGGTCTCTTGCTTGGGAGGAGGGGTGCGGAGAGGGGGGAGGTGGTGTTGGAGAGGGGGGGGGAAGATGCTCATATTAATCTTATGAATATTCATGGATGGAGAAGCTGTGCCGTCTTCGGAGGTTGAGGCCGGGGTAGAGTTTTGGGGGCCGGGGGTGAGAGGTGCCGGCAGCGGCGCAGAGCAGCTGTTTGTGCATTCGCCGCATGCCTGACTGCAGAGCCGAGTGTAAGTTGGTGCCTTTTTCTCTCCCCCCCAACCCCATCCCCGCATCCTTCCCCCTCTTCCCGCTGTTCCCCTGCTTGAATAATCCCGTCCGGGAATGGTGCAAAGGGAGGGATTTTTGATTTAGTGGCAAACACGACCCCAAATCTCACCCCTCTGAGATGCGGCCATGGCTCCTGCCTGCAGTGCGGGCAGGGAGGGAACTCAGGGGCTTTGGGCAAATCTTTGGCTCCTTCATCCCCCATCCCCTCCACCCAGCCCTCAACTCCTAAATTTGCATGAATTAACCCTAAAGGTGCTTGAGGGAGGGCGGGGGTTGTTTGCCCAGGAAGCAGGTGATGGGGAGAAAGTGGGAGAAACAGCGCTGGGCTGGGTGATGTTAACTCAGATGATGCTGTAGCTCTCTCTGTTGAGCATCACTCCTTGCGTTTGGAGTCAGAGGGAGAAGCCCAGAGCCAAATAAAAACCAGCATGTTAAAATAAAAAAAAAAAAAAGTAAATTTCTATGTTGTTAAACAAACCGGGAGTGTTTTGGGAAGGGAGAAAGGGGAGGGGAGTGTTTATGGGCAGGACAAAAACTGTTTATTAAAAAAAAAAAAAACCAAACCAAAACCAAACCAAAACCAAACCAACAAAAAAAAACCATTGAAGGCTGGTTGATTTTTTTTTTTTGTGAAATGGGGTTTTGTGACTGCCAGATCTTTCCTGCAGCAGCAGAAAGGTGGTGTTTGTGGTGTTCTGGTGTGATGCTGGAGGAGCCAGGGAAGGTCAAATCCAGCTGAACTCCTGAGAGAGCCACTGGGGAGTGAATGGTGGGGAGGAAAACGCAGGAAAAGGAGAAAAACTGGGACAAATGCAATCCCCTCTCCTCTGGGCCTGGCAGAAAAGGGTTAAGAGAAGCGGTTGAATGCTGCAAGCCTCGTCAGGGTTGTACTATTTTTTCTAGTGCATAAGGAGAAGGGAGAGGAGGGTTGCACGGAAAAGGGAAATTTCCAAGAAAAGAGGGATCTGCGGCAATATCTGCACCTCGGGGGCTGAAGAGAGGAACCAACAGGCATAAATGGCCTGGAGATGGCTGAAATCTTTGCCGAGGAGATTGGGACCGTGGGGTTATTATCCACCTGCCTCCCCTACCCGGTTCTGTAATCCTGGCTCAAAGTAGACAAGTCGAGTTGGAACTGAAGAAGGGAGGTTAGAAGGGGTTTTATTTCATTTGGGAGGGGGAAAAAAAAAAAAAAAGGCAAAAATGAGAGCCTGGTTGGCCCTCTCCGGGTTGAGCATCTCCGTGGCGCGAGGCAATGCAGGATGATCCGAAGAAGCGCTCGCCGGGAGCGGGGATGTGAGGACCCGGCACCCACCGGGGTCACCAATCGCAGCATCCCCGGGAGAAATTTCACCCAGCGGAGTCGAATTCCCACGGGGGTGGGTCGGCCCTGCTGGAGGGGAGGATGGGGAGGGTGGATGGAGGTCGTGTGGGTCGGGGCCCACAATGCGGGTCCTCGGAGCCACCAGTGGGGGGCAGGTGGCGTTGCGGGGGGACAGACAAGGACCGGTGCGGGGTTCAGAGCAGAACCTCCTGAATCACCGGGGGACGCCACGCAGCGCCGGGGATGCTCTGCCCGCTGCGTGCTGTGCCCGGTGAGTCCCATCGACTCCGGGGGTCTTGTGGCTCTCAGCGGCCGGGAAAGCTGCATCGTTCCCCCTCCCTCCTCTGCCTGGCACCGGCTCCTCCGGGCAGCGGCCCCGCGGTGCGGAGCAGAGCGCAGGGAGATGGGGCTCGGGGTTTTTCCGCCCTGGCTCTAACGCGCTTTCGCCCTCGCCTCTCGTTGCAGTGCGGGGCGGGCGGGCAGAGGGCAAACACCTCGCGGGGAGGGAAAAAGCGGGTGCCTGGGGGAACAGCGGCTTTGCAGATGCTACTCCGGGACCCCCGACAGCTCGTTACCTTCTCGGTGTTTTTTCCAGGCGATGCCACACCTCCCGAGGACACTGGGGACATCGGGTTTTGCTGAGCTTAGCAGCTTCTCACCGTCGTACCGAAGGCATCAGCCAGTCGCTCATCTGCCCTGAAGTGCAGATCTGCAACAGCTCCCGGGAAGACTCTGTCTCTCTGTCTCTCTGTCTCTCTTTTCTCTCTCTCTCCAGTCCAAACCATTACAAGACCTGACTTCCATCATCTGGAAATCTAACCCCTCTTATGTCCCTTCTCCTTTTGCTACGGTGACTCACCATTATTTTTAACTTTGAAGAGAGAGGAAATTATGGGGATCTTGGAAGTCCGTATTTCTCTCTAGGATTTCCCCAGGGTCAGATAATCGGTGTTACTAAGACACACTAAGATTTGGCTTCTCCAGGTAATGTGATTTGTTTTCTGTGTGCCAGGGTGGTTTGCAGAGGATGACAAGAGCCGGGACACCAGCGGCCGAGGAGGGGGACTGCGGTGGTCCACGGGGAATCGCCAGCTCCACATTCCAGAGCTTGGCTGCAGGCAGGGACAGGGAGGGCAGCATGTCGCCGAGCCGCTGCTTCGTGGCCAGGGCAAGAGGATTGGGAAGGTGTTGAACTTAAAAGCCGAGTTGGAGCTTTCCTAGAGGGTTGATTGCCGCAGATCGCACGGTTAAATGTTAATTAACACTTCGCTGCATGCCTGGGAATGAGCTGAGCCCGGCACCCCGTGGGGTCCCCTCACCACTTCAGGGCTAGATGGGGTTATTTTTCTTCCTGCCTTTCTCTTCCATTCCCCCTCTGCTTTTTTTTTTCTTTTTTTTTCTTTTTTTTTTTTTTTCGGGTTTAGGCAAAAAATAAGCCCTGCTTTGCCAATGCCAGGTTTTTCCATGCTGGTTTTGAACAGGTGATGGTTCCTCAGGTGTTTTCTCTGTTCCACCTAATGGGTTTAGATGGGAGTGATTGAACTCTGTCCCAAGGAAGGCAATTTAACCCTCTAAGGAAAGGAGTAGACGTACAAGTGAAGGGATCTGCTCTCCTCCCCCCAACTTTATTCCATCTCTCTCTTTCTCAGCAGGGGCGATTTTCTTTCTTCTTCTTTTGGTTTTTATTTTTTTTATTTTCTCTTTTTTAACCTCATCCCTTCGCCTTTTCATGAGACTCTTCCAACCCTACGTACCTGTCCTTCTGCAGGATAGTAGCCCTGCCCTGAACCCGACCCCACCACCAGGCCCTGGGAAGAGTTTAGCATAAGGATTTCTTTGAAACCCCAATATGACAGTTGCTACTGGAGATCCTGCAGATGAAGCTGCAGCTCTTCCCGGTCATCCGCAGGACACGTACAACCCTGAGACCGACCATGAGTGCTGTGAGAGGGTGGTCATTAATATCTCAGGGCTGCGCTTCGAGACGCAGCTCAAGACACTCGCCCAGTTTCCAGAGACCTTATTAGGGGATCCTAAAAAGAGGATGAGATATTTCGACCCTCTCCGAAACGAGTATTTCTTTGACCGGAACAGACCCAGCTTCGATGCAATTTTGTACTATTACCAGTCCGGTGGGAGGTTGAGGAGGCCGGTTAACGTGCCCTTAGACATCTTCTCAGAAGAGATTCGATTCTATGAACTGGGGGAAGAGGCAATGGAGATGTTCCGGGAGGACGAAGGTTACATCAAAGAAGAGGAGAGGCCGTTGCCTGAGAACGAGTTCCAGAGACAAGTGTGGTTGCTCTTTGAGTACCCCGAGAGCTCAGGCCCGGCCAGGATTATCGCTATTGTCTCCGTCATGGTGATTTTAATCTCCATCGTCAGCTTTTGCCTGGAAACATTGCCCATTTTTCGGGATGAGAACGAAGATATGCATGGCAGTGGTCTGAGCCACCCCCCCTACTCCAACAGCAGCATGGGGTACCAGCAGTCCACTTCCTTCACAGACCCCTTCTTCATTGTGGAGACACTTTGCATCATCTGGTTCTCCTTTGAGTTCTTGGTGAGGTTTTTCGCCTGCCCTAGCAAGGCTGGGTTTTTTACCAACATCATGAACATCATAGACATCGTAGCCATCATTCCCTACTTCATCACCTTGGGGACGGAGCTGGCCGAGAAGCCAGAGGATGGTCAGCAAGGCCAGCAA
The DNA here is from genome assembly GCA_035583235.1 of Hafferia zeledoni. NCBI lineage: Eukaryota > Metazoa > Chordata > Aves > Passeriformes > Thamnophilidae > Hafferia > Hafferia zeledoni. The sequence continues at coordinate 1,567,445 of JAWWEV010000077.1, read as the reverse complement.
GCCATGTCCTTGGCCATCCTCCGAGTCATCCGCTTGGTGCGGGTCTTCAGGATCTTCAAGCTCTCCCGGCACTCCAAGGGCCTGCAGATCCTGGGCCAGACTCTCAAGGCCAGCATGAGGGAGCTGGGCCTCTTGATATTTTTCCTCTTCATCGGCGTCATCCTCTTCTCCAGCGCCGTTTACTTCGCCGAGGCTGACGAGAGCGAGTCCCAGTTCCCGAGCATCCCCGATGCCTTCTGGTGGGCTGTGGTTTCCATGACGACTGTTGGCTACGGAGACATGGTCCCCACCACCATCGGGGGGAAAATAGTGGGTTCCTTGTGTGCCATCGCTGGCGTATTAACGATTGCCTTACCAGTGCCCGTCATAGTGTCCAACTTCAACTACTTCTACCACCGGGAGACAGAGGGAGAGGAGCAGGCTCAGTATCTGCAAGTAACCAGCTGCCCAAAGATCCCCTCTTCCCCTGACCTAAAGAAAAGCAGAAGTGCCTCTACTATTAGTAAGTCTGATTATATGGAGATTCAGGAAGGTGTAAACAATAGCAATGAGGATTTTAGGGAGGAGAACTTGAAGACAGCCAATTGCACCCTAGCTAACACAAACTATGTGAATATCACCAAAATGCTAACTGATGTCTAGTTGCTAAAATCTAGTGATGTATTTAAAGCTGAAGTGGAACAACTGCAGATATTGAGCTCTGCTCTGCATTGTAGTTAACACAGTATTTTCTACGGTGTCTATTTGGTTCTGCATGGGAAGCAATAGTTGTGTAAGTGACTTTTAACCTTTGATTTCCACACTGAATAAGCATCCATGCAAAACAAAACAAACAAAAAAAAATCCCCAAACCAACAAACCCAAACCATTTTATTGCCCTTCTCCCATCCCAGTGGGTTTCCAAAGGCACAGAGGGGATTTGGAGCAGTTGGATAGGGATGTGATGGGCAGCTCCAGGCTGTGCCAAGTCCCTGTCCTGGGTGACAATCAGCTTCCAGGGAATGGCTGGGAGAGGTCAGGCAGAACTTAATGAAGGGACGATGCGGGCGAAGTGTCCGAATGGTTGGAAGGCTCCGGTTTCCGCCCTGGGAATGCCAAGCCCGGACGCGTCGCCCAAGCTCATGTTTCATAACTGAAAATGCTGCATGCTGCAATAGTTTCAGCCACTGCAGTGTGCCTGTGTGAGGCCCAGGGGAGGGATAATTAGTGTGACAGCACATTATTTATTAAGTCTTAAATTTTCTATGCCAGGCATCAGGAGGGCCGAGTAAATAAATCAAGCACTTGGATTTTATGTATTTCTTTAGATGAAGCTTCCATCCCCAATAATTCCAGGCTCACCAAAGACACCTCCACTGACACATTGAAAATGAGTTGGAAAAGCATCTTTTTTTATATCTATATATAAAACAGGAGCAACTATGCTGTGGCCTATAATATATTTATACTGCAGTGAAATTTAACCAGTAATCCAGTACAGCTGCATGGATATTTGTTGCATGAATCTGAATATTTAATACACACACAAATATATATTTTCTTAGTAGACTATACAGTATTCATGTTTATAGTGTTTATAGATTCTCCTGTGGCTTGAAGGAGATTCATGGAAGTTCCAAAAAAATCTCAATTCTAGTTAAAAATAGGATGGGGAAGGCAAGTGCTGACAACAGTTGGAGAGATAACAAGGCAAAGCCTGAGTGTCCGAGCATTGAGGCACAAGAGCCAACCAAGAGAGGGAAGGTGAGCTGAAAGTTAAACACCTGCACTCATTATGGGGCTAGTAATTAGTCATCAGTCTTGGTGTCAGGAGCAGAAACCCCAGCAGATCAGAGAGGGCAGGAGGAGCAGGTGGAATTGCAGGTTCTGGCTCTTCTGGCTTGTTTGTTCAGCAGTTTTCAGCTGTTCCCGTGTAATCCTTACGTGTGTGTGTATGTAGATATTTAGAGAGCGACTACAAGGCCAAATCCTCAGCAAACAGAGTTCTTGGGACATTGGGGACTTCCCAGTTTAGGAGTGCTGGGATGGTGGGACATGGGCTGGGGCAGGATAACCCACCCTGTGGAGCCCAGGGGATGTTTTGGGCTGGAAAACTCCTTTTCAACCATGTAGAGCCCCAGGGATGGGGGTTTATTCCTTTATGATGAAGAGAGCATGTGCTGAGGGAGGGCTGGGTCCAAGCTGGTGCCTTTGCTTTGCCTTCTTCCAGGGTTTTCAGAGCAATGATCTGGGGTTCAGAGAGCCTGAGGTTTTCTCTGCTTCTTCCTCCCCGATGGTATTTGGGGATGGGAGCTTTTGATTCAGGGGGATCTCATCTGCTTTCCCAGCCCCATCTGGGTTTCCCTGTTTTTCTCCCACTGCTGACAATCCCCAGGGACAGGTGCCCTGTTCCTTTGCCAGGTCAGGGGGACAGGAATGCAAAGGTCTGTCAAGGTCATGGTTGATCAAAGCCTCCCTGGGCTGTGGAACAGGGTTCAGTTGGGGTGAATTTGGTCAGAATTGGGGCATGATCAGTGCTGTGCCCCTGCATAAAGTGTGGGCACGAGGAGGGAATCCCCCAGCAGGGCACATGGAGGAGGTCAGAGACCCTTCCTGAGCTGAGAGAGGAAAACCCCACTCAAGAACAATAAACCAACCGGTGCTAACACATTCTACAGCAATGGCTCCAAATGCTGCTCCAGGGCCAGATCCATCTGGTGCTGAGGTGGCTTCACTCAGCCAGGTGGAATCACTCCTCAGTTTTATTGGATTGATTGACTGATTCTGGCCTGGCTATAATTAATACCATGGCTTGTGCATGAAAGTCCTGCCTTCTGCTTGGGGCAGAGGACCAGCAGAATCCACAGGTTGGGGCTCAGGGGTCCTCAGAGCCCCTGGCCTATCTCTAATCTCTTTATTTTGGGAGCCCTCTGCTCCCACTTTCCTGGGGCAGCTCAGGAATGGAAACCCCTGAAACCCCCCATATACACATAAAAAAATCAACACAAGCAAAAGCAATAAATTTTGGCCCCTGAAGCTCATCCTGTTGGATGAGACAGGGCTGGCAGGAGTTGCCATCTTGGGCACAATTCCCAGGGCAGTTGGCCAAGTTCCTTTGCTCTGGCTTGTGGTGGGTCTGTGGGGACCTGAGCTTGCACAGGGATGTGCTGGGATGGTGCTTGCCCACCTCTGGGTGCTCCTAATCCAAGTGATCCCATTCCTGATCGAGGTTGCTGCTGGTTTTTTGGGAGGATTCTGGCACTTGGTGAGACTTTGTGAAGCACCCAGTTGTTTAGTGCCTGTGGACTTGGGATGGTTTGGGATGATGGGCCAAAGCCTCAGGTGCTGTTGTGTCTTGGTGAGGAGGAAGGTTGTGTTTTCCTCTGGGGAGGGGGTGTTTTGGTGTCCCTGTGGGCTCTCCAAGGCTGAGGGATCCCAGCTGCCTCTGGAAGCCCCAGAGATGCATTGCAGAGATAAATGGGCACGAGGAGCAAGAGGCCACTCTCCTGTTGTCACCAATATGAGCTGACATCTGTCCTCATGGCAGGGCCAGCACGGCCAGGCCCTTCCCTAGGACAGATCCTGCACCTCCCACACTGACCCTGGCAGATGTTCCTGGGCAGGACAAGTCCTGGTGGGAGACTGGCTCAATGCTGCGCTTGTTTGGAAAAGAGGGAGAATGCCCAGATTGGTGCTCAGATGTTTGTTCAGGGTGGCAAAGGTCAGTGGGGGCCATGGCTGGAAGGGATCCGTCCGTCTGCACGAAGCAGAAGGGTCCAGATTTCTCTCTCTTGCACAGAGAAATGGTTCCCCTATAGCTTTTAATGGGATTTGTGCCTGCAGGTCGGAGCTCCAGTGCTATTTCTAGCTTTGCTTCTGACTCATTGATGTGATCTTGAACCAGTTTTTCAGGAGACTGTTATATTTTTTTTTCTTTTTTTTTCTTTTTTTTTTTTTTTTTCTTAAGGAATTTGGTTTTAAGAGGCTCTGGGCCTGTTTCTGTGGAGATGCTGAGCATCCCAACCTCCTCTTGACTCTGAAGGGGTGGAAAAATGAGCTGCAAAATGGCTCAGACTGAGGATGTTAAATTAGGGACCGGGGAAGGGTGGAGTCCCACCATCAATGTCTCATTGCATGAGGCCACTTAATGGAGGTGCTCTGGTTCCTTTCCTCCTCCTGAGGAGAAACTTGCCCTCCTCAGGACTGGGATGGAGGACTGGAGCTCTCTGGCCTGTGCTCCTGGAGGAGACAGCAACTCTATTTTAGTTTTATCCTTTGTGTCACCATTTTGGAGAAATGGAAATCAGGGCTTAAAGGCAGGTTGTCTTCTACACCCAACCTCACACCCAAACCTTCAAGCAACCCATCAATCCTTCCAAAATCTCTGCTAAGGGCAAGGGGGTGAGGCTCAAACAGCAGCTGGATACTACCAAAGGATTAGGAAAGAATGATCTCTGTGGGGCACTGTTTGATTGGGAAAATTAATCTCTGCCAAGAAATTCTGTGTCAAAGTCCTCCAGATCTGAATAGTGAGCTGTGAGAAGAAAAGGATCTCTAGATTGGCACGTGGGTGTATAAATATGGGCATATTTGTGCATAAATACACAGAAGGAGAGAAAAAGACAGGGGAGGAGGAGGCATTTCAGGAAGGGCCTTGCTTTGTTATCAGATAATTCCAGGGTCAGCCCTTGAAATCGCTGCCAAAGTCTTGTAGATTTTTCCAGAGCTTGGAAAACACTTGAGGATGGGTGGAAGTGAAGGAGGGCTGGATGTGGCTTTGGGAACTGGAGCATCCTGAGGGGCTGGGGGCATTCAGCTCCTTTCAGCCCTCTGCAAACCAGCAGCTTTGCATTGTCTGTCTTTCCTCCTGATCCCAAATCCCCATTTTGGGTCCATCCCAACCGTTTCTGTGACTGTGCAGGGATAGCCAAGACTAAGCTGAAGGGATTTGGTGGTGGTGCCAATGCTGTGCTGCACCAGGCAGGGGTTTGAGGTTGTTTTTTGTAATGGCTGGATTTTAAGTCCCTTGAACCCCTTTTGGTCCCAGTGTGACACCTATTTGAAGCCAGGGTAGGTTTATCAGGGAATCATGGAATGGTTTGGGTTGGAAGGGACCTTAAAGATCATCTTGTTCCTCTCCCTGCCATGGGCAGAGACACCTTCCACTAGACCAGGTTGCTCCAAGCCCTGTCCAACCTGGCCTTGAAATATCTCTCAAGGTCTGTACTGTGAGACCTCATTCTCTGTCTCCATCCATAGGGTTAATTATCCATGATGGGTATCCATAATTGTTATCCATGGTGGGTATCCATAATTGTTATCCATGATGGGTACCCATAATTGTTATCCATGGTGGGTATCCATGCTGATTATCCATGGTGGGTATCCATGCTGATTATCCATGGTGGGTATCCATGCTGATTATCCATGGTAGTCATCTATGGAAGGTGGTCCTTGTGCTGCCAGGCTAAAAGGGGCTGAGGAAAGCCCCAAACCCTTTTGTTCTGCACCCAAAACAAGGTTGTGGCTCCCTCCTGTTTGGGAGCAGCTGCTGCCCCTCCCAGGAGCCCTGAAGGGAACAAGGATGCCCCCCCAAGTCCAGTTTCTGTCCAGTTTCTGCCCTTCCCCAGCCCTCTGTGAGCAGCACCCCATGGCCTTGGCCTTGACCTGTGATGTTACTCCATTTGGCTGCCCAGATTTCATCCCCCAGTTCAGAACTGGCTGCTCTGATCCTGCTGCATCCCATGCTCGGGGGAGAGGGATGGGCCTGCAGTGACATGAATCATCCCTGGGAGTACAGAACTAATTTACACCCAGACACAACATCCCCCAGCTCAGTTGTGCACGATGAGAGAGGAATTCCTTATCCAGGTTTTATCTCCAGAGTGGGGCTGGTTTGGCTTGTAGGAGCCACATTGTTTAACCACACAAGGTCCAGGAATGGACCCTTAGGGGACAATTTCCCCTCCCTAACTCTGCCTGGCTGTCCTGAGCTTGGGGTTGGTCTTTTGGGGTTTGGGGTTTTTATTAATTACTATTAATTTTTAATCTTTTTCTGCTGCCTCTAAGCCTGTAATTCTCTGTTTGCACTCGCTCCCTCATTGCTTGAGACCGTCCTCTTGTCCTCCAATGTCACCCCCAAAGAGCAAGGGGAGAAAATGGGTATTGGATCAGCTCTGCATGTGGTGCCTAATTTGAGCCAATCGATAGGAAGAGGAAACCCAAGGACTCATCCTAAGGATGCTGGAGCTGAACCTTTTGTTTCCATGGTTACAGGAGAAATGGGACCAGGAGTGGAGAGAGGCCGATAAACTGTTAAAGGAGGACTCGTGGGAATTTCAAGTCATTTAACCATTCATTTGCTAGACAAAAATTTAGACACCAGCTGTACTTGAATTGCACAGTGTTTATAGACGTTCCTGCTCTTATTGACAATGTGGGGGGGTCTGAGGGATCGGGTGGAAAGGGGCTGGGGGACCCCCAAGTCAATAAGGCTGCCCATTGTATATAGGTATATAGATCTGTGTACATACATATCCCAAATGAGCATTTGCTGTCTGGTTTATCATGAGTGTATATAATTTATTCTTCACAGAGTATCACGATTTTTGTAAATATCGGCACTAATGAAGAGAAAATAAATATGTATATTATTGAGGAGTTGTTTTGATACCAGTTCTGTGGAGGGTGGGAGAGGAAAAGACAAGTGGTTGTATTTTTGGTGTGTTTTTTTTTTCTCTGCAACTAAACCTTCTGCCAGAACAGGAAGAATCAGTGTGAGCCACGGAAAAAATCAGTTTGTGCTCTGCCATCAGCCAGTTGGCAGGGCCTGGTGGAGGGGGAGATGCTCTGGGAGGAGCTGATGGATCTTGGTGATGGACACCAGGACTTATGGACTTGCTGCACGGTGTGTATGACATTCCTATGGGATTTGCTCCAAAAAAGCTTCCAGCTCCAAGGAAAGGGGCTGAAATTGGGGTCAAACCCACTTTCCCCATCATTCTCCACTCTTCCAAATTGAATATCAGCCATTTCCATGCAGCTAAAAGGGTGCTGGGGGATAAACCAGCTCTTGGAAACTTCATGAGCACCCGATGGTTTGGGGTTTTTTTAAAGCCAGTGATTCCTCTTGGAAGGGATCCCTCTTGGAAGGCAGGGAGGGTGCAGGTAGCACATCCAATGCGGAGTTACAAACCTTGAGACATCCCTGGTGATGTCTCCTGGTAGGATCTCCACCAGGCAATGGGGATGGAGTCCCCAGGATGGCCTCAAATCTGGCAAAGGAGTGGTTTGGTTTTCCATCCCAAGGGAACAGCTGTAATAACATTTTCTCTTGATGTTTGTCTCCTCTCCCACGAGTGTCTTGGGGCAGCAAAGGGCAGGGGAGGCATTAGGGGCCCTTGGGATTTGTGTTTTGGGGCTTGCCCATTTGCCTGGTGGCTTTGACAGGCAATGAGGGTGCTCTGGGCTTCTCTTCTCATGGGGCAGAGCCAAGAAAACTCCCCCTACTCTGTGTTCATGGGGTGGAGAGGAAACACAAGGAGAACAAAGAGATTCTCCTTCTGCCATGGATGGGCAGGTCCTGCTCAGCTCTGGGAGGTGGCACCACCTGGTAAACCAAGGGTTAGTGCTACACCTACATCTCAGCCACCCCAAATCCCCTCATGGAGGAGCCCCTGGTGTGGGCTCAGAGTTTTAGGTTCAAGTATCACTCATGTCAGTGTGGCCACTGTGTGACCCAGGGATGTCATGGCCCAATCTGTGCCTCAGTTTCCCCATCTTTAACAGCTTCCTAAGCTGCCCCAAGGTCCCAGCAAACTGCAAGTTGTAATATTAGGGCAGTGAAAATGCATAAATGGGTGGCTGAACCTGTGGCTGGACGTTGTTGGGCAGAGAGGAGCAGCCAATCATGAACATTTAAATGTGGAAAACCATCTGAGTGCACAAAAAAGAAGCATTTATGTGTAATTGTACCTTGAGCAAAATGCCAGTGTTTGCCATAATGCTGAGTGGAAGTGGCCCCCAAACTGGCCCAGTTTCTGCTCCTCAGATCCATTTCCAAGCCCAGGAGATGCTCCAGCCACCTCCAGCAGGTGCCAAACCTTTGCCTTATCGGTGTCCTGTTGGTTGTGGGCTCTTAAATACCTAAACACCAAGTGGCACAAGGAGTTTGCCTGCTCTGCACGGGCTCTCCGGAGCCGTGGCAGGAGGAGGCTGCGAGGCAGACACGGTAATTATTTTTAATTGCCAGAATGTCAGCGTGCAGTGCCATCCCAGCCACGCTGCGAGGATGCAGGAGGTGCCATCAGGGGTGTTGCCTCCTCCTCCAGCCGAGCTGCTTGTGCTTTTGCACCCTCCAAAGAGACATGGAGGAATCACCCCATCCTACAGGAGATCTCCACATGCCTGGACAGCCCTTTTGCCACCACACTGGAGGCTCCCAGCCTGTGATCCCGACTGTGGAGAGCAGCTGATCCCACTGAGTGCAGCCTGGCTGGTTCTGCCTGTGCTAACTGACCTACTTTCCACCACTTCATTTGCTGAGTGTCACCTCTGCCAAGCCAAACCCCATGAAATTCCTCATGGATCCACTCCAGAGCTCGTAAGTCAGAGCCCTCCAAGGTGGCACAGTGATGCTCCCCATCATGGGAAGACCCCAGCGCACACATTTGCAGAAGCTCCTCTCCCTGCTGAGGGGCTGAATCCCTCCAAATCCTGCTTGTTTCCATCGAGGAAGGCAAGGATTCAATGCCAAGAAAGCACTACCTGTGTTACTCCTCCTGGAAAGCTCAGGGTGCTCAAACCCCATTACAGCCCATCGCAGGTTCCTCAGGGACCAGCAGGAGTTTTTAGCTCCCAGTGAGTCCAATTCCATTTGGCAAAGTGGGTACTTGGATCCTGAAAGCACCTCCCAGAGTGGAGCTGGCAGGAGGCCATTAAGTGAGATGCTGAAAACGGGGAAGGGAAAATGATCCCACACTTGAGATGCTGCTGCTCTCCTGGTGATGCTCTGTGGGTGCTTGGGGTGGTGGGACCCAGGTGGGAGCTGGGGCTGAGTTGAACCATCCCTGCTGCAGTGCTGGTGATTCCACAGAGCCTCCACCAGGCAGCTGGGAAAACAAAATTTGCAAGGGTGGGCGTGTGAAGCAGGGCCCCCACAGTCTATCTTTAGGTAACCTCCAGGCAAAGGGTTGTAGCTTGCACAGCTCCAAGATGCACATTTATCCCACAGCTCTGTAAATCAGGCCAGGTCTCTCTTTTTCCTTCCCACTTCCTCCTTGCTCCTTCTTCTCTCTCCTTTGCATTTGTGTGGGGTGTTGAAAAACCTATTCCTGGCAGCAGAGCTCTCCTCTACACCCTGGAACAGTGTCCAGGGTGGGAGAAGGGGGAGGTTAAGCAAAGAAAAGTGAATTTGTGTGTATTAAAATCTGAATTTCACAGAGTCATAAGTGAGTCTGCTGAGGCCCCACATCTACGAAGCTTTAGGGCAGACAAATAAGACCCAAGGACTAAAGTCAGCTCTTCCCAAATGTTTATTTAGACCCCAATATTTAGTCTCCCATCTCCAATGCTTCCAGGATTTCCCAGGGAAGACACCTTCCTCATCCCAGAGATACTTGGACTTCTCAGTTCTTTGTGCCTAGGTAAAACTGCCTCAACTTTTTACACTAAAAATACAGTGGGAGAATCCGAGTTCAGTTTCCCAAAGGCTCAGCAGAAGGTTTGCCCCCTCCCCTTCTGCCCTCTCTGCTTTGTTATCGTTGGGGCAAAGCTCCCTCACCACCCTGGGTGGGCACAGGAGCTGGGGAATGAATCCATGCCAGAATTCCATGATGCTCCTCAGAGGAGTCTCTGGGAGGTTGTTGGTTTAGAGGAGTCCACAGGCACCCAAAGGGATGGGAACTGCAGCCCTCGGGTTGGCAGAGAAACCCCAGGGCCTCTGACAGCTCTGAGTTTGTTTTGCTGCTTCTTTAAAGCCTCTGAAACCACCTCCCAGCAAGAGCAGCGATGGGGTTTGGGGAGCTGGAGATTCCAAGGTCATCCTGCTCTTCACATCCACATGGAGACCAGCTTGGCACAACCCACCGGCTGCCCCCGCATCTGTGACCTCCCTCCTGCATCTCCCTCCCCTCAGATCCACAGGCAGGATGAAGCCCCAGGAGTGGGTTTTTTGGTGTATTTTTTTTTTTTTACCCAGCAAGAGGTGAAGGTTTGGGGCGGGGAAGGGAAGCAGAACAAATCCCTTCTGCCAGGCACCTGCTCCCTGCCCGGGCAGAAACGCCGAGGGCGCAACGTTTGAGAGCGGAGCCTTTTCCGCTTAGGAGAGGGGTTGTCTTCCACTGTCCTTTTATCCGTGGCTAATTAAAGGCAAATCTCTGCTGAAGGAGCACAGCTCTTCATAGCTGAGCTTAAATAACTAGAAAGTGGCTGCAAATGCTTGGAGGCAGCTGCAGAAATCCTGGGCAGAAATAGCATTTTTATCTCACAGCTTTACCGGCTTTGGCTCCGGGGATAATAAAATTTCTGAGTTGTGGAAGGAGGAAACAGCAGATACTGCCCTGTATTGTCCGAGTTTACAAAGGGATTCATTGGATGGATCCCCTAAACTCCCAAGTCTTCCCTGAGCAGGACATCAGAGATCTCGTGGGCAGGGGGGATTTGGAACAAGAGGATATTTAAAGTTCCTTCCAACCCGAACCATTCTGTGATTCCATGAGATTGCATGGCCATGGTGAGGTCCCACCAATCTCTGAGTCATGTCTCAAGAAACAAAGGTGTTCACTGGTCTCTGGGCAGCTGTTTTTAGATCGAAGCCCTCTCATCCCCAGGGAAATGTTTGCAAGCAGCTGGATCCCATCTGGAAGGGGCCTGACTCTGCTCTGGGGGCTCTAGAGGAAGGTGAGCAAAGCTGGTCCCACATCCTGGGTGTTGAGTCCTGTGGAGCTCAAAATCAGGCTGGGAGGATGGAAAGGGTGGAGGGAAGATGGATCAGGGCTCTTTCCTTCCCAATTTGCTTCAGCAGCTCCCCACCCACCACCAGTCCCTCTTTGCTCCAAACCTCCTATTTTATCCCTGTGGGAGAGCTGGGCAGGCCCAGGGGAAAGGAGAGGGGCTGGAAGTTGTTTTTGCAGCTTCAGATGTCTAAACCCAAGCAGTTTGATCTGCTGGGGTCACCTGGGCTCAGTTTGCTCCGTGGAGAGACTGGCACATCCAAGGGATGGAGGGATGAGGCTCCCCTTGGCTTTTGGCCTCCCTCCAGCAACTGCACAGATGGCTGCAAGTTCTTCCACTTCCAGACTAGTCTGATCCACTCTCTTGAACATTCACAGGCTGGTTATTTCCACTCTTTAAAAGGCAGAAGGAGGATTTAACCCTGAAGGACCTCCATCAAATCAGAAAGAAGGATGCCCTGCACTTGTATAACATCTCCCAGCCAGGCAGCCCAAAGCACTTTATTCACAAATGTTTTTAAAGGGTTTGAGTTACTGTAATGCCCTGAAACTCTTAAGGATGAAAAAAAACCCCAACAACAACAGAGCATTTGGTATAACAGGGCATGATTTCACAGACAGACAGAAAAAAAAAAAAAGGTTGTGGCATCCAGTTAGGCTGGCAAGAAACAGGCACAGGGAGCAACTATTATTATTCTGGAGCTGTTGTTCCATGGCTCTCACACAGTGCTTTTCATTAGGAGCTCTAAAGTGCTTTAGGAAAGAGGAGATTCAGATGTCTGGTCTGTCTGCAGCGACTCAAGCAGAGGAGAACAGGCAATGGTCTTACAAAGAAGCTCTTGCTGCAGTTTGGTTGAAGGGCAAGGGCCTTGTCTGCTCAGCCCCCAATGGCGTTTTAGTGACTCTTCAGCTTCCAGAAGTCTCTCTGTGCTGCACACAGGGCTGTGGTCCTGAAAAACCCCTCTCCATCAGCACCTTTCACCCCACCCAGCACTCCCATTCCACCTGCAGTGAATGCAGCAGACGTGGATCATTTGGATATTCATGTGAGAAGGAGCCTCCTCAGGGTGGGGAGAGATCTGAGAATCACAGAATCATAGAATGGATTGGGTTGGAAAAGACCTCCAAGATCATCAAGTCCAACCCTTGATCCAACCCCACTGT
>JAWWEV010000077.1:1504057-1515313 GCA_035583235.1 Hafferia zeledoni | reverse complement strand
ACTGGAGTTGGCCCAAGGGTTGGACTTGATGATCTCAGAGGTCTTTTCCAACCCAATCCATTCTATGATTCTGTGGTGGGAGTGAGTTCTCCCGGAGCATTTGCCATTTAGTAGAACATCAGCAGCACGAGGCCAACATAAGCCTGTTATTGGCCAAGAGCAGAATCTGGGCCATCTGATGTCTGAGACTTATTAATTCAGCTGAAGCTGAGAAAAGCACAGCCCTCCAAAAACGTGTGAATTCCAATAACTGGTTCCCGACTAATCCGCTCTCTGCTGCAGTGCAGTTAATTAAATGGTGCTCGTTATAAATCCACTTTCCCCAGAAGTCTCATTAGCCAAATTAATATGGTGCATATAGAGCACTTAACCCTTCCAAGAGACTGTTTTAACATCAGGCTGGAGGTTGGAACATCCCTGGAACCCACTCGGAATGCAGACCCATCACCCGACAAACAACTCGTGACCACAGAGGATTCATCCCACACCACAACCCACGATCCCTCCAAGTCTCTGGAATAAATACATCATGTAAAGGAGACAGGGAATAATCTCCCACTTAAACACACAATGAAAGCTGAGGCAGAGAGGCAGAAATCTTCTGGAACAGCCACTGACACATCAAAGCTTAACCAAAAAGTGGGAGAGTACCCAAGGTCTGACACACACACACACCTGGATATGGGAGCAGGTGCCAGAAACTCCCCTTTTTTGGGGTTACACTGAGAGATCACTCATCTGACCATCACCCCCCAGGCCAGGCAGAGGTTGAAACACAGCTCCCATTATTGCCACCAGCCCCAAACCTCCTGTACAACACTCCAGGTGAGACTCAGAGGTTGGACTTCAACAGCACATGGAACACACCAGAAAAAATACAATTTTTAACTGCTCGACTCCTTCCTCTCATTACCAGCAACAGCTCCAATTGCTCCCATTTCCAACAAACAGCTTCATTTCCAACATTACACCACCAGCAGCCCATAAACACAGACCATTTGCCAAATTCATTGGCTTGGCTCTTCCTTAGCAACACACACAGATTGCAAACACTGTGCTGGGTTAAAGCTCTGTTAATTCAAGCAACTCAGGAAGTCCAAGAGCAGCTCCAGCTTGCCAAGCTGAGGACCCTCAGTTGGGATCTACAGGGCACCATTTGCTAATGGGACCCCCCCCAAACAAACACAGAGACACATCCAAGAACTGGACCCACTGCTGCCATTCCCAGAGCAGCACATTGATGGGATAAAACACGTTAGTAAGAGTTAAGTCAAACTGGAGAATCAAGATTAAAAAAGAACAATCTTCTTGTACATTACAATTCAGTCCAATCTCTTCCACCCCCCTTACCTGTTTCAGAGATTTACACAGCGCTTTGCTTTGCCCCGGGAAGAGACACCTTGCAGAGCATCCGTAGGGTGGAAGGCACTGCATCCTAGCCAAGATCCTGCACTAGGACAGCACTAGGTTCGTTATCCACGGAGGTTTTAAGCATGTCAAGGCAATCAGGGCAAAGTGCAACTCGAGGCGTCTTCACGGCACGTCACGGTTATTTTTTAACACAACACCACGAGAGGGTCTGGAGCCAACGATGCGACGGCGGCAACTTCCTCGTGCCGATGGGTCCTCCAACAAACACAACTCCTGCAGCAAACATGGGGTCGGGAACAGCTTCCACGGCCCAGGAGCCCCCAAAATTTCGGGATTTTCAGGATGCCTCTGGTTTTTTCCTGACACCAGGAGGCGGCTGCAAGGGGACCCTGGGGTGGCAACAGGGTGCATGCACATCCGAGGCGTGCTGGCTTCAACACTGGTCAAAATAAGGCACTGAGACACCAACTCAAGGGTTTAAATTACCGCCTCCAGCTCTCAGGAACTCTTCATCCATTCAGCACTAAACCCACAACTGCTGAAAAGCCCCTGGAGATGGAGGAGCGCCTCGTTTTATTAACAGCACTTAAACACTCTTAAGGACTCACTTCTCTTTTTTTTCTTTTGGCAATTTTGGTGCAAAGGTGTTTGTTTGTTTGGTTTTTTTTTTTAACGTGCAAAGATTCAAAGCAATCTCGGAACTCTTTTTTTTTTTTTTTTTTTCTTCTAAATTAACGGAAAAAAACCCCAAAAAAACCAACAACCAAGAATGGAAACTAAAGGCAAAAAAACGCGTCAGGTGAACGAAACAAATCAAGCAAAACTTAAACAATTCCGCAACTCCGGCTCTTCCAACCAGCGAAGGCCCAAGACTTGGCCAAGGTGGTGCTTCCCTGCTCCATGTGTGCCACCAGCAGGACCGTTCCCTGTCCCGGAGAGGAGTGAATGAGGCAGCGAGTGACCCCCTTTTTCCACCACAAACCAGGGGGGGGTCACAGCAAGGCAATGAACCAGAAATTCCTCCGTTTTGGCACAACAGGTCGGTCAAACAGGAAAAGCTGTGGGTTCCTCTGCCCTGTTCTTGCTCCAGCCCCACAGCCACGAGCTCAGGGTGGGGCAGCAGCAGCAGCAATGGGGACCCTCCTCTGCTCACACCGGGGCCAAACGTTTGTCGTCAATTCAACTCCCAGGCAGAAAAAACATTTTTTTCTTTTTTTTTTTTCCTCAAAAGAAACAATTTATTTAGAATGAAACAAAATCAGCTCAACTGTGAGCGCATGTTTTGAGTGACAGCTACTTTCAAGCTGTGTGAGCCATAAAAAGGGTATTCCTTTACTTTTTTTTTCCAGCAATCTTGTGTACACAGCACAAAGCAAAGAGGTCATTTTTTTTTTTTTCCACTTAAAACACGGGCATTGGCATCACAATAGCAGATACACAACTTTTTTTTTTTTTTTTTAAAGCTGCCATTTTTAGTAAAATGCACAAATACTAAAACAGATAAGCTTTCTTCCATCAGGTGGCCTATGGAAATTCCACATAAGCCACAGCTTTCTCTTCCCAAAGGTCCATTTAGAGCTTGGTATCCATCCCATGTCTTCTGCAGTCCACCAGATTTGCTTGCAGGAGGAAAGAAAATGTTATTTCAATACAAATGTTTACACCAGATTTGGGGTTGTTTTTTTCCCCCCCCTTTCCCTACATTATACAGATGAACATAAAGAGCTACGAGGCCTTTCTGAATATTCTACTTGGGTTTCAAAGAGCACCAATTCCACCCACGGGCACAAAACCTGGGAATGAAGTTGCCTTTTAGGGAGAGATGCAAAACAAGTAGTGCAGGGCTTTGTTTTGGACCAAGGTCAAACTGGGCTTAACAGTCCTGAGCATTCCCCAACTTGCAGGAACAGTTGATGGGACCCACTGAAATCTTTAACCACGAGAAAAACCAACCCAACGATGGCTAATTGGGTTGATTTTCCTCCCAGGGTTATTTCCTGAAGGCAACTTATCACCAAACCCATGAAATGTAGTGTTGTTACACAGCTTTTCTGCTCTCCTTTGGCTGTGCCAATAGTAAAGGAAAGGCCAAATCAAAGACACACCCAACAGAATTTCCAGTGGTTACTATTCAAGTCGTATTTTCTTGGACACAACGGGAACTGCAGGAAGGTGAATACTCAACAAACCATTCTCTGAACCAGCTGGGCCCTTTTCAGCCTGATACAAAAATCACCTCATGGTTCAGCCCATGAATCATTGGAATATCTGTCCTTCAATGCTACAAAGGGGGGGACAAAGGGCAAAGAACCCCAAAAGCTCTAGAGCCACATGGTATCACTTCTTCCCCTCTGGGCACACAGACTCCCCAGGAGCCCCTCAACAGTTTCACTTAGAGCCAGGAATTACCATTTTCCAAGCTGTTTTTTCCCTGAGTTCTCAGAGTTTTTTTTGAACCTGTCTTCACAATTTTGATTCACTCCTCCTTCCCCATTACCACTTCAGGCCTTTCACCTCAGTTACCAACAACCAGAAGGTTCCCAAACCCATGGAAGAAATTTCAACTCGTTCTCTGCTCTCCACAAGAGCTGAGAAAGTCACCAAAATATTCCATCTTTAACATCCTTGGGGTAAAAGCAAAAGAGAGAAGGCAAGATTTGTTTGCCTGGCCTTTCCCTCTGCAGTGCTGACAAGCACATGTCAGTATTTCTGATCTCTAAAACCTCTGGATTGAGGGTAACTGGTGTTCCCACCACAGCAGCTCGACAGGAGCACACAAAGCCACTGGATGGAGGCCAAGGGAAGTTGCATAAAGTTTCCAATTAAAAGAAGAAAAAAAAAACCAACCAACTAAAAAAATCTTATTAAAAACTATGAGTCATTTGAGGTTCTTTCCCCCAAGCATAAAGCACAAGGGTGAAATGATTCAGGAAAAGGACATCCTTTTTCCAGGCTAATCCAACACACCAATGAAATAGAGGAACATCAGCTGCACACAATAATGGGGAGGAAAACCCAGGAGCTCCCAACAGAGCAATGGAATGCCAGACACAAGGAGAGAGCCACCAACTGCTCCATCAGCTTTGCTCTGCACACAGTGGTATCACCCACGGGCTTCTAAACATTCAGCCCTGGCCAAGACAACTTCAGTGGACAGTTCACTCCAATGGAGAACCCCTCAGACCAAGGAGGAAAGCACAGCCCACCTGGGATGGCAGCAAGGTAAGGCTGCCAGTCAATGTTTTTGCCATTAGGAACCCTCAGAGGGTGTTAAAATTCTTGTTCACAAAGAGCAGCCACCACGAATAAACCAGATTTAAAGGGGATGCTCCATGAAATAAGGAACCAGAACACCTGGAGTCAACCACAGCCTCGCACGTTCCTTTTCACCCTCCAGCACAGCATAATTTGGGCTTGTAACAACCAGTGGCAGGAAGAACCACCACGATTTCCCAAGGAAAACTGGGAGTGCACCCAGGATGCTCTTCCCACACTGAATTTGCCTTGGCCAGCCACACTGACCCCGAGTTTTATGGGTTGTTGAGCAGGTGCCTGCTGTGCCTCGGCAGAACAAACGCTGCTCTCGGCCACTTCCAGCGTCCAACACAAACATTGGTGCTTTTTTTTCCCCCAGTTTGGGGCAGATAAGAATTCCCAGAGGTTCAAATTTCTTTCCTAGAAAACTCTTTTGCAAATGATTCACGTCAGAAAACCCATTTCTGAATCCAAGTAGCACTTGAGCAGGGTTGATCCCCTGCTGACACACAACAGGCACCTGCTCCAACCAAAACATTCTTGGCAGTACCAGAAAACACTCTGAATCTTCCCCAACACAGTGATTTGCATTTCAGGTGTCATTCCCCAAAACTCTCCTTGTTAATAGGAAGCTGAACAGCTGAATTCTGCCATCTCTTACATTCACCTTAAAGGACAACCCAGAAATCCTGGGGTTTACTCTCAAATTTAAGAGCATTAAATGAGGCTTTAAGCTTTGAATTTAGAAAGAAAAGGAGCTGTGAAACTGAAATTTGCTGCCACACTGGAATTCTCAGTTCACAGCCATGTTTGGGATACTGTGCCCACTCATTCCAGGCAGGTAAAGGAATCAAAGTGGCTCAGTAACAAAAAAAAAATCCTATTTTTGTGACAGAAACTCAATCAAGTTCAGTTACACCCATAAAATACATTCAAGACATTTTCTCCTTCATCTCCTATTCACAACCAAAGCACATTTTGCATTCCATTTTTGCCATCCAAGTTGTACCACAAATCAACCCATCCCAAGGAATCTATTGGAGCAGTGTTGCTTTTCCATGGCCCAAATCCCTGAAAACGTGGCTAAGTGCAAGATTACATTCTGGGTTTAAGTGCAGGACCACAATTTTGGGAGCCTGTAAAGAGACACAGTCAGATTTACCCTTCAGTTTAGAAGTTGCTGCAACATCCTTTTGGTTGTTCAACAGAGCACTGGGGATTTAGATCCCCTTTCAGGGATTTAAATCCCTTCTTCCCTCCCTAAATGCCTGGATTACCAAGGTGGCTGAGACAGCTGGAGAAAATAACTCAATCACTGGGGGAAAATAAGAGAAAATGAACCATTTCTTTGAAAAAAAAAAAAACCAAGCAGAACTGTTTCACCTTTGAATTACAAGAACAAGAGCTCAAACCTTGGCATTTCAAAGTACTTTTAACACTTCTCAAAGGTGCTAAACCCACTTTCCTTCAGGTGCTCAGAAAACAATCAACCTCATGTAATGCCCACTGCACTGTACCTGAAGAGTCCCCAGCAGACAGCAGTTCCTTGCTATTAACAAAGAGGTAAAATGTTAATGAGAACTTTTGTGTAATTAAATTATCCCAGAATTAAAAGCATCTCTGGAGAGAAGCACTTACTTGCTCAGAGTTTGCACTGTGGAACCAGACCCCACTGTACCTGCAACTCTTGGAAAACACAAACAAAATAACAAAAAAAAAAAGGCAGTAAAACCAAAAACCCACAGTAGAACTCAAGTTCTCCTTAAAGCACCTCCTTGTTTCCTGCACAGCAGAGTGAGCACAACATTCCTGGTTTGTAACAAAAGTCCCACCAAAACCTCCTGACTGCTACAAACCCAAAGTGCACATGTGGGATACACTGGGAAAACGGGAGAAAACACCTGGGAAAAGGCCCAGTTTCAGTGCATGCACCTGGTGGGGGCTGGATGAAAAAGGAATTGTTTTCCTCACAGGAATTGTGTTGTGTCACCCGAGAGCAGGTGCTGCTCACCTGGAAAACATCAACCCTGAGCCACTCCATCCAATGGGGAAACCATTCCAGCTCCCGGGGAAAGGGATCCCCAAGGCCCACATGGAATTTCAAGGGCTCAAAAAGAGGAGCTGACCTCAGTCTGTCACTAAATGTGCAGCTTTCCACTTCCCTCGAGTGCTTTAAACCTGGTCTGTTGGGTTTGGAGCTCTGTGGGAGGACGAGCTCTTGGACTTCCTTGAAAAATACATGAAATGAAAAAAGGACACGAATCAAAATTAAGAAGACGGGAGTTTCTTCTCTTCTTCCCCCCTCCCTCCCTCCCCCTCCCCAGTTTTTGTTTTTCTTCATTTTTTTTCTATTTTTTTTTTGTAAATCAAAGCAGGCCAAGCCTTCCTGCTGTCCCCACTGATAGGGAATTCTCAAAATATCCTATTCACACTAAGTCTAAACCAACCTCTCTGGCTTCTACCCTTATAGAAAAACGTAACAGAAAAATCGGGCCGGGAAAAGTCACCTACAAACAAAGGTCTAATTAAAATAACGACAGGGCTGGCTAAGGCTGTATCCCATAGCACCTGGCACACGCTGGAGGGGCTGTGTGGAGGAGTAGGCAGGGTTGGGAACAGAACACGAGGACCCTTAGGACGCCCCCCGGACAATGATCATGACCAGATAGTCATCCTCGGATTTGGCCAACGCCTTGGCCGTGGAGTCCAGGAACTGCTGGGAGAAGTCGCAGGGTGGGAAGGCGTGCAGCACCCCGCTGTTCTCCTTGTCTTTGTTGCCCCCCACGGGGAGGCTGATCACCCCTGCAGCCTGCTTTTGCTTTAGGTAGGACACCAGATTCCTGAGGGGCCTCTGCGTGGAGGTGGTGGCAGCGGCCTCGGTGGCTCCGGCCGCCGAGCGGTTTTCGGCCGCGCCGGGCACGGCCAAGAGGATGGCGTAGCCATTGGGCCCGGCCACCTTGATGCGCCGGTTCACCTCGTCCAGCTTGGGCTGGTCCAGCCGGAGCCGCTGGGTGATCTTGAGCTGGGCCACCTTCCCCCCCGTGGCTCCCTCCACGAGGAGGCTGCTGGCGACGCCGAGGTCCCCCTGCAGCAGGTGCATGTTGGACGGGAAGTTGCTGTTCTTCAGCAGGAGCATCCCCTGCCAGGCCAGGCACAGCTTGGGCGCGGCCCCGGCCTGCGTTGTCCCGGCCTGCTGCTGCTTTTGGGGAGGGGGCTTGAGGCGGGAGCCGCCCCCGGCCCCCTCCGCCGCCCGCTCCTCCTTTTTGGCCAGGCTTTTGCCCTCCGGGGCGGCGGCGCTGCGGTGCTTCCGCTCGCGCTCCGCAGAGTTCTTGCGGTCGCGCTTCTCGTTCTGTCCCCGCTCCAGGCTGCCCCGGCGGGATTCCCGCACGGGGGACGGTCGCTCCAAAAGGAGCAGGCGGGACGAGCGCTCGGGGTCGCTGCTGTAGCGCTCCCGGCCCCCCAGGAGCTCGGGGCTGCGGTCCAGGGGGGAGCTGGTGGCCAGGCAGTGGCGCTTTCGGGAGGACGAGGAGCGCTCGCTGTCGGGGGAGCGGTCCAAGTGCCGGCCGCCGTCCTCCACCAGCCTCCGCTTCCTGGGCTGGTCCCGACTGCTACTGCCCAGCTCCCTGTCCCCGCGGTCCCGCTCCAAGGACCACCCGTCCCGGCGGCGCTCCAGGCTGTCCAGCGGGTCATAGGCAGCCGCCCGGTTACTCCTGTCCCGCACGGGGGGAGGCGGCGGCACCCACTCCGCCTCGGGGTAAAGGTCTCGGTCACGGTCTCTATAAAGCAACGGTGGCGTCCTGTCCCGGGCCCCCCGCAGAGGGTCGGGGGGGGCTCCCCGGTGAGCCCCAAAAGCAGCTGCCTCCGCCACGAGCTCGTAGTGAGCCGGGGGCGGCAAGGGCAGGGGCTGCAGGTAGGGCTGCTGGTACCGGTGCTCCGTGTCGGCGAAGTCCACGCGCAGCCGGCGGTCCGGGCCCCCCAGGGGGAAGCCCCTCATGTGGGTACAGGCCGCCTGCGCCGCGTCCAGGCTCTCGTACTGGATGTAAGCCCAGGAATCCCCTTTGCGGTAGTCGATGGTGCGGATGGTGCCAAAACGGTCGAACTCCCTGGCCAGGGCGGCCAAGGGCACCCAGGGCCCCAGGCCGCCCACCCAGAGCCGGGTGGTGGGGGTGGCTTTGCCGTACCCGATCTTGATGGGGTTGCGCAGCAACACCTTCCCCGACATGGCCAACTTGGCCCGGTGTGCCATGTCCAGGTTCTCAAACTTCAGGAACCCGTAGGTGCTGGTCTGCCCCCGGCCCGGCCTCTTGATGTCCACCTCGGTGATGACTCCGAAGCGGTCAAACGCCCGCCGCAGGTCCGACTCGCTCACGGTGATGTCCAGGTTGCCCAGGAACAAGGTGCGGTTGGCTCTCTGGTCGTCCTCGGGGCTGATCTCCTCCTCACCGGCCGCTCCGGCGCCTCCTCCTCCTCCTCCTCCTCCTCGGAAGCCCCCGGCAGCCGCCACGCTGGCCACCCTCTCCAGTCCGTAGGCCGGCCGCACCCTCGCCTCGTAGAACCCGCCGTAGTCCCGCTCCCGCTCCAGCTCCCGCGGCAGCGGAGGCGGCGGCGGGGGCAGCCGGCCCAGGGCGAGCTGCTGCAGCCGGTAGTCCCGGTAACCCAGCGCTCCGCCGCCCCCCGCGGGGGACAGCGCCCGCTGCGCGGCCCCGGCCGGCGGGTGCCGCACGGCCGCCGCCACCGCCCCGACCGCCGCCGCCGCCGCCCCGTACGGAGCCTCCTTGTCCAGCAGCGCCGGGGAGCGGCTGCTCCGCCGGCGGCCGCCGCTGCCGCCGCCGACATAGACGGCTTCGATCTTGAGCGGGCGGTCGTAGAGCACGAGGCGGCCCCGGGCGTGCTTGGCGGCCCGCGCGTCCTCGGGCCGGCGGAAGTTCACGAAGGCCACGCGCTCGTCGATGCCGCCGGGCCCGGGCGGGACGCGGCTGATCTTCACGCTCACGTCGCCGAAGCGCTTGAACTCGTGGAACAGCCCGTCCTCCACCGCCTCGTCGCTCAGCGCCGAGCCCAGCTCGCTGATCTTCAGCGTCTTGTACTCGCCCGGCTCCGA
Source organism: Hafferia zeledoni (assembly GCA_035583235.1). Classification (NCBI taxonomy): domain Eukaryota; kingdom Metazoa; phylum Chordata; class Aves; order Passeriformes; family Thamnophilidae; genus Hafferia; species Hafferia zeledoni. The sequence continues at coordinate 1,505,586 of JAWWEV010000077.1, read as the reverse complement.
GGAGGAGGACGAGGACGAGGAGGCGGCGGCCGCCCGCGAGTCGCGGCTGCTCCGCGTCCCCTCGGAGGCTTTGCCGCTGTAGCCGTGCCGGCCCCCGCCGCCCGCGGCCCCGCCGCTCTCGTACTCGCGGCTGCCGGAGCGGCCGCCCTTGTCGGCGTGGGCCCCGCGCCGGCCGCTGCCGCTGCTGCTCTCGCCGGACGCCGCCGCTTTCCCGCCGTTGGAGCCGCCGCCGCCGCCGCTGCCGGAGGAGCCGCTGGGCTTCTTGGAGCCTCGGGAGGAGGAGGAGGAGGACGCCGAGTCCTCGCCGCCGCGGGAGCGCTTGGCTTTGGCGGGCGAGCGCTCCTTGCCCTTCATGGCGGCGGCGGCGGCCGCGCTCCCGCCGGGCCCTCCCCGACCGCCCCTCACGCACCCGCCGCCATCTTGGGGAGCCGCGCCGGCCGCGCGCGCCGCGCCCCCCGCCCCCGGCCCGCCATTGGCTGTCCGGGACTGCTCCCGCACCCATTGGCTCTGGCCGCGGGGAGGCCCCGCCCACCGCGCGGCGTTGCGCGTTCCCATTGGCTGGCGGCGCTGTCAGTCACTCGGCGAGCCGGCGGGGAGAGGCGCCGCTCGCTCATTGGTCAGTTAGAAAGGGCGCGGCGTTCTGATTGGACGGCGCCGCCCGTCACTCGCGGCCGCTGGACCATGGGGGGATCGTGGCCGCTCCTTGGCGCGGGGCCGGACCCGCCCCCGCCCTCTGAGTGGCGCCATCGCCTGCCCGTCCCCATCGCCCCGCCCCTCCCGCCCATTGGCCCGCTCGGGCCGGCGCCGATTCCCGGCGTCCCTCTGAGCTCTCGCGAGCTGCTCTTTCCCCGCCCCCTCCCCTCATTGGTCGCCGCCCACGGGCGCTGCTCCGCTCTGATTGGCTGAGCCTCACGCCGCTCACAGCGAGGGGCGTTCCACCGCTTGACTCCGCCCCTGGGCTACCATTGGGCGAGAACATCTCCCCAGGCATCTGATTGGCTAGAGAGGAGATCAATTACGCTGTCGCGGGCTCTGATTGGCGGCGGCGCGGAGGGAGGCGGTTCCTCGGCGGCCCTCACGGCGCGTTGGGCCGCGCAGGGCTCAGACCGCGCCGAGGCGGGCGCGGGGCGGGTGGGACTGGGCTGCGCTCGGGGCCCCTCCTTGTGCCTCCCCCTCAGCCCGCAATAAACCTGCCGGGATGGGAAAGGAGGGTGCTTGGCTACACTCGATGTCTCTTCTGCCCTTTCCATGTTTCCTTGTACGCGTTCGCACCAAGGAATTCAGGGAATCGCTCCCGGTGCGGCCGTGGGGGGGTCGCAGGGCTCTGGCACTCCCCGGGGTCCGCCCTGCCCTGCCCTGCCCTTCCTTGCCCTGCCCCATCCCTGCCCTTACCTGCCCTGCCCTACCCCGCTCTAACCCAACTCTTCCCAAACCTTCCCTAACTTTCCCTTCCCTTCCCTTCCCAAACCTTCCCAAACCTTCCCTTCCCAAACCTTCCCAAACCTTCCCTTCCCTTCCCAAACCTTCCC
>JAWWEV010000077.1:1456871-1476027 GCA_035583235.1 Hafferia zeledoni | reverse complement strand
CAAATTTCTCTGAATGAAGGATGACACTGAGGGGTTTGTGGGCTGAAGCAGACAGGGAAAAGCAGCAGAACTCAAACCCACACCCCAATCAACCCCTTAAAAAAGTCAAGAAGGGCTTTCTGAGGGTTGAGATCCTCCAGACTTTCCCCCACTGGCCAAATCCAGGACTTGGGGCAATCCTGGGAGACCAAATCACTTCTGGGGGTGTTGGATTTTGCTTCCCCCAAATCTCTCTGAATGAAGGATGACACTGAGGGGGCATTACTGAGGTTTGGAAAGCTGGGGGGCTCCAGCCCCACACCCCAAACAACCCCCTAAAAAATTCAGGAAGCATTTTCTGAAGGTTAAAATCCTCCAGATTTTCCCCCCCACTGGCCAAATCCAGGACTTGGGGCGTTGTAATCCCCCAAATCGCTGCTGGGAGTTGTTGGATTTTGCTTCCCCCAAATTTCTCTGAATGAAGGATGACACTGAGGGGTTTGTGGGCTGAAGCAGACAGGGAAAAGCAGCAGAACTCAAACAGATATGGGATTTGGAAGGAGTCATTCCCACGGCTCCGAGTTCTAAACCCCAAGCTGTTGCTGACACCTTCCTGTGTGCAAAGGAGCAGGTAGATCTGCTCATTATTTTCCACAAGGAATTGCATTAAAGAGCAAGTTTTTGTATTTCTTTAAGCATAGGAACAATCCACACTCCCTCCAAAGAGCCAGGAATTGCTCCAGCTTTTACTGGAAAAGCAAACAGCCACAAGAAATGCCCTCATGGGTCAAAAGCCCCTTTTCTTCCTGGAAAGGCACTAATTATTTGCACTGAAAATTGGATTTTAAGGTCCAACCAGCAGCACTGTTAAAGCTGAGTCTGTTCCCTGGATTTGCTGCCAAAATATGGAAAATGAATGATGCTCCTGGTTTGGGAGGTGCTCCAGTGCTCCCTGGCCATGCTGAGCCCGAGGTCCGTGCACCTGAATCTGCCTCGATGTGCAAACCCAGCCAAGCCTGAGCCCTTCCCGAGCACCAGCAGAATCCAGGGAAAGCAGAAGGATGGAAGTGAATGGGGGGAGTGGAGAGAGCAGATCCTGAGAGCTGAGGAACAGGGTGATGGGCAGTGCCAAGCCTGGAATCCCTCCCTGTGCCCCTCTTTGCCACCCCGGGGTGTTTATGGGGCACTTTGGGTTCTGCTGGTCCAGCCAAGCTGCTTCAAGCTCAGAGAAGGAATTAACACTCCCTGGAGCAACCCCAGCATCACCCCAAGGAGGATGGAAGTGAATGGGGGGAGTGGAGAGAGCAGATCCTGAGAGCTGAGAATCAGGGTGATGGGCAGCCCCCTGGGCAGTGCCAAGCTTGGAATCCCTCCCTGTGCCCCTCTCCCCCACCCCGGGGTGTTTATGGGGCACTTTGGGTTCTGCTGGTCCAGCCAAGCTGCTTCAGGCTCAGAGCAGGAATTAACACTCCCTGGAGCAACCCCAGCATCACCCCAAGGAAGATGCTGAGAGAAAAGCACCACCTGCCAAAGGCTCCACAGCACTTTAAACCTGATTTCTATCTCCTTTTTATGAATCATTTCCCAGCAGGGACCACAAGGCTTCTTCAACCCCTTCCCACCACTCAGTCCCCAGGAGCTCCACATTTTCCAAGCAGAGGCAGGTCCAGGGGACAGGGGGACACCAACCAAGCTCCAGCCAAGCTTTCCCAGACCCTGCAGTGGAAGCAGGAGCCGAATCAGGCCCCGAGGAGAGGAGCAATTCATGGATTTACTTTCTGGCTTGGATCCACACAGAGTGTGAGGAGAGAAATGAGACAGCTGGGGAGGACCTGGGGATGTTTCCCACCTACAGCAGCTGCTGCAAAGACCCCCCTGCTACCCACAACATCCCGAAAATCCCAACATCCCAAAAATCTGCATTATCCTTCCTCAGCCCTTGCTCCTTTCCTGGGAGAGCTGTGGCTCTGGGGAGGGCTCAGGTGTTTCCCTGCCACCCTGAGCCCTGCTGAGATTCAACAGTCCCCAAAAGGTTTGGGATAACTCTGGATCCAGCCCCCAAACAGCACCAGTTTGGTGGGAGGTGTCAGGGGTTGGGGCTTGCTGGAAGCCTTGGGGGTGATACAGTTTTATAGGGATGTTCTTTGCCCTCTTGATCCAATCTCTGGACTGAAAACAAATGGAAATGGGCACAGGAATGGGGCCAAAATGTCTTTGCTTTGTCTGATTAAGTCTCCAACACCACAGTTTGGGGCAGCACTTCAAAGAAGTGTTGGATTCCTCCAGGGACCTTCTGTAACTCCAGGGACAAACCTGCCCAAAGCCCCAACACTCCGTTCTCTCCATCAGTTTATTCCCAAGTCACACTTGCAGGAACTCCTGGGAAGGAGCTCAGGGCTCCATCCTTTGTGTCCATCCTGGTTTCCCACCAAGCTCAGGGCCAGGTGAAGCCACAAGGCACCAGAGGGTCATGCTCTGCTAATTGCCCTGGTGCAGTTCATTAACAGAGCCAGAATCCCAGTAATTCCAGTGCTCCCTGGAGTCACTGGGACTGTTTTATGAAGGGTTTTGCTGCCAACAGAGGAGTTGGGACACACTGTGTGACACCCTGGGGGTCCTGCCAGGCTGAGCTCCCCACAGGAACCACTCAGTGCACCCCATGGAGGCTGGGAGGGAGCAGATGGGAAGGGGCAGAGCAGGGAGGCAGCAGTGCCCAGGAATGCCTGTGCCTGGTTATAACAGGCCTGGCATCGCGTTCCTGTGCCAGTGGGGGCTGGTCCTTGCTCCCCACAGCTGCTGGAAGCTCAGGTGGGCATCCCCAGCTCCACCCAAGGTCAGGGCCCTGCACTGACAGCAGGAGACAGAGGGAAAAACCAGCTGAATGATGCTCTGGGTTTGGCCACTGAGCCCAAAACTTCTGCTGTGCCACGTTAATGTGCTGGGAAAGGTATTGAAAAGAGGGGTGGACGTGGCACTGGGAGACATGGGCAGGGCTGGAGGAATGGTGGGACTCGATCTTGGAGCTCTTTTCCAACCTAAATGAGTCCATGATAACTGATCTCACTGGCAGGGAGGGTGTGGACTCCTCCTGCCTCCATGACCCTCACATTCCAAACCAGCCTCCTGCCAACGGGTCTGGGCCCAACTGGGCACCCTTTTGGGAACTGCTGAAGGGAGATCAGGGCTCTGAAACCATCCCTGGCAGCAAAGGAACACACCTGGAAACATCCAGAGGGCCAAGAAACACATTCCACATGGGAATCCACACAGAATCCTGTTCTCCAGGTCCAACTGTTCTCTTTGAGCTGCCCCACCAAGACCCAACGCGGCAACTGGGCTTGAACCACAATGGATATTGAGCTCTGCAGTTTGTTCCTGAACCAGCTCCATCTCCTGCTTTTCACAGCTTGCACAGACACCAGTACCTGTCCCAGGATCTGCCAGATGGCCATCAGGGAGTCGGGCTCAGAACCAAGCTCATCTCTATCTGCAGAGCTGCCAAGAACCCAGGACCAGAACAAACAGCCTCAGCAGGAGATAAATCAGGACTGAGGCAAGAGGAGCCACTGCAGCTCCCAATGGTTCCTGCTCTGCCCTCTGGTCATCTCTGGTCATCCCCGACCACTGGAGCATTTCACCCTGGCCTAGGACAGCATCCCACAAGCAGGACACAAGTAGTGAGGTTTCCTCTTCCCTGAAGTTCTCAAACATCCCTGAAGCCCCTCTGGATCCACCTTTCTCCAGGTGCAACCCCATTTCAGCAACATGGGGATAAGTGACCCACCTACACCTCTACTGAAAACTGTGCACAGCACTCTGACATCTGCAGGGAAGACACCAGAACACCCCAAAAATGCCCACCAAAGTGCCCTTTCCAATAGATGCCACTGCCACCACGCAAGGAGAGGAACCTCCTGTCTCCTCTCCCAGGGATGGATTTGCCAGCAGTGAATCCTCAGCTCTGGATCCTCAGCTCTGAGAGCTCCTCCAGGCTCCAGCAGGACCAGGTTCAAATGCTTCAGCTGAAGAGATGCCCAACCTCAGCATTTTCTCAGGATGAAGATCAGCACTGGCTTTCATCCCTTCCCTTCATCCCTTCCAGTTCAGCCTCCTCCTCCTCCTCCCAGTCTGGAGCAGACCTGGAGCCCCCTCAGCTCTTTAATTAATAGGCATTAAGCAAAGAGACCAACTTCAAAGGAAAAGGCACTCCCAGGAAAAACCACGAAGCACTTCAAGCAAATATTTGATGGTGTTTGCCCAGAGATGAGCAAAGGTTTTCATTTCTTTTCCTCTTTCTCCAGCTGAGTGGGAATTCCAAAGGGAATCCTTCATTTCCCAGGAGGAAACAACCAATTTGCTTCTACTACTGTGACAAATGTGGCTGCCCCCAGACACCTCTCTGCATCTGGAGCCCATCCAGTCTCTGCCATCACAAGGAGAAGACCCCTGAGGGTCTCCAAAGCACCAGCAGATCTTGGGGTGCAGCTCATCATCCCTTCTCCTGCCTGGTCCCAGCTCCAGGCACCATTCCCTGGGTTGGTACCAAGGAGGTGGAAGTTGGTCAGCTCTGCATCTTCATCATCCCACACCACCCTGGACACAGAAACCCCTGCAGAGCCCAAAACCTGAGCTGTGCCAAGAGAATTATCCCAGCAATGGAGGCTGTAGGTGGATTCTGTGGCCCTGGATTTGCCCTCCCTGGGGTTGGGTGGTGGGATTGGGGCAGAGAAAGGTGGGACCAGGCTGAAGAGGACTTTGTTTTGTCATGGCAGGAAGAGTTTTGTGTTTTCCTGACTCATCTCCCCCTCAGTTTCTCATGGAAAACCTCAACATTTAAGCACAACTCCCTTTCCAAAGCCAGAGGAGCCTTTCTGGCAGCCCAGACCTTCTGGGAAGGCAGAACTTGACACATCACACCCACCCACGCTCGAACCCACCCAAACCATTGGAAAGGGAGAGCAAAGGAAAACCTGGGGAGGGTTTTTCCCTACTGAAAAAAACCTTTTGATCACCTTCAGTCACAACCTCACCACGTGCCCAGGAGAGATGGTCCCCTCACACCACCCAGATATGGGGCTTGAAATCCAAGGAGCAGAGTGGGAATGGCAGGAGAATTTGGGGCACTGGGGAGCAAAACATCTGTCCCCAAGGAGGGCAGTGCCACCAGCAACAGGGTCAGAGACCCCAACCAGGGGCAATCAGGGGGGGAGAAGAGAACAAAAAGTGTGGAGCCAGCACAGAGAGATGTGGTGGACGGAGATGGAGCAGATGGAGAGGCAGGAACACGTGGAGAGAGGCAGGAACTTTGGGGAGCAGAGCCAGGAGAGAAAGCCCAGCCTCGGATGGACAACCAACCTCCACCTCTCTTCTCCAGCCATACCTTTCTGGATCCCTCCATCAGCTGCACAGGAGAAGTCCCCCGTGGCCAGCAGGAAGCACGTGGAGGATTTCTTGTTCCTGTCCCGGGTGCTGGAGCGGTGCATGGGCCGTTTGGCCTCCTCTGTCAGCGGCGACAGCGGCTGCTCCTCGTCAGGCAGCACCACGTTGGCCTCCCCATTCTGCTTGGAGTCTGCAAGGAGGTGGCAGAGACCCATCAGCAGCTGGTAAAGCCACAGGAAAAAGTACTTGTGGTGGTCAGACCATTCAAAGAAGTAGATGCAACCAGGTTGTAGATGGTCCAGAACAATCCCACGAATTCCAGGACAATCCCAGCCTGGGCATGTTAATTTGGGGTGTCCAAGGGGAGCAGGACCATCCCAGCTTCAAATCCAAGCAGCAAAGAGCAGCTCTAGCCCAGCTCAGGGTTATAAATCCTGCCTTGAAGCCAAAGCTGGGGAAGAAACACCCCAAGGTCTTGGAGATCCACCCACTTGATTGGTGGGAATGAGCTCTCCAAAAATTCACACCGCTGAGGAAGAGGCTGCTCAGGATGGTGGGAGGTGCTAATTTATGTCACCTGACTCTCTGGTTCCCTGGTTGAGAGGAGGCTCTGCCTGGCCTGAGCTCCTGGTGGGTGTTGTGGTGAAGGGGTGAGGTTGAGCTGCTCCCCCACAGCTCCTGCTCCTTCTGCCAGAGCTCCTGGGGCACAATGGGGTGGGCAGCCATGGGGGAAAGGGAGGCTTGTGAAGGACAAGGGTTGTTTGGGGCATTCAGAGCTCCCTTGGGTCCCCACAGGTAAAGGGCATTGTCAGACACATGTTCCAGATGTGCAGGGTTGATGTCAGTGAGCATCATGTTGGGGTAGGACACAACCCCACCGTGGTCCTCCTGTTTCAGCTGCTCCAGGGGTGCCAAAGGCAGCAAACCAAGAGTAAAAGGGCAGCAAACCAGGAGTAGAAGGGCAGCAAACCAGGAGTAAAAGGGCAGCAAACCAGGAGTAGAAGGGCAGCAAACCAGGAGTAGAAGGGCAGCAAACCAGGAGTAGAAGGGCAGCAAACCAAGAGTAAAAGGGCAGCAAACCAGGAGTAGAAGGGCAGCAAACCAAGAGTAGAAGGGCAGCAAACCAAGAGTAGAAGGGCAGAACAGCTGCTGTGGCCACAGTGACACCAGGGCAGGGCTCTCACTGACCCCCAGGCTGAGCCCAAGGGGTGGTGCCCACCAGGAACTGCCTAAAACTGGGGCCATGCCCTCTCCTGACCCAAAGGAAGGACTGGCCAAGCCCCCAAACTTCAGCATGAGAGCAAATAATAATTGCACAGGGGCTGCTTTTGCTCAGGGGCTGCTTTTGCTCCGGGTTTGGGAATTCTGTCTCCCACAAGAATGGGGAGGGGGGGTCAGGCCCCAGGAAATGCCCATGGATTGATCCGTTTTGGAGAAGGTTTCCATGATTTATGGTGGAAGGAAGCAAAGGAAAATCTATCCCAAGATCATGGCCAGGCTAAGGTGGGAGCTGGGCAAGTGGCCTTAACCTCTGGCATCATGAGGGAGAGGTGGGCTCAGTAGGGACACCTGGAATCCCACCATGGTGAGTTGATCTGTGCCATCAGGAGAGCAGGATGTGGCCCTTCCCCCTTTCTTGGGGGGAGGAACTTGATCTGCAGCATCCTGGTCCACCAACAGGGCCCCCAACACCCTTCCACACCAACTTCCCTCCCACCCCACAGCTGGAGGACACACCCTGGTCCACCAACAGGGCCCCAACATCCTTCCACACCAAGTTATCACCCACCCCAGAGCTGGAAGCCACACCTGGTCCTCCAACAGGGCCCCAACATCCTTCCACACCAAGTTATCACCCACCCCAGAGCTGGAGGTCACACCTGGTCCACCAACAGGGCCCCCAACACCCTTCCACACCAACTTCTCTCCCACCCCAGACATGGAGGTCACACCCTGGTCCTCCAACAGGCCCCCCAATACCCTTCCACACCAACTTCTCTCCCACCCCAGAGCTGGAAGCCACACCTGGTCCTCCAACAGGTCCCCAACACCCTTCCACACCAAGTTATCACCCACCCCAGAGCTGGAGGCCACACCCAGCACCATCACCAGGGGCTCTGGGACACAGAGGACCAAAAATATCACCTTGGGTTCTCCCAGAAGTGTCCCCCTCCCTGCTCCCCCCCTTTGGGGTCTCACCTGACCGTTTCCTCTCGGCCACCTCCTCCTCTGCGGCCAAGGGGCAGGTGTCGCTCTGGGTGCTGTTCCGGGGGGAGTTCTCCTCGGATTTGCCGTAGGTGGGTGAGTCCAGAGGGGCTGGACGGGGTATATGCTTTTTCTTCTTCTTTGGCAGCTTCTGCTTGGCCATGGCCAAGGAATAATACATCCCAAAGTTATTGACGATGACGGGCACGGGCATGGCGATGGTGAGCACCCCTGCCAGGGCACACAGAGCGCCCACCACCATCCCTGACCAGGTCTTGGGGTACATATCACCATAGCCAAGGGTGGTCATGGTGACCACGGCCCACCAGAACCCGATGGGGATGTTCTTAAAGTGGGTGTGGTCGCTGCCGGTGGGGTCGGACGTCTTGGCCCCGATTCGCTCGGCGTAGTAGATCATGGTGGCGAAAATCAACACCCCCAAGGCCAGGAAGATGATGAGCAGCAGGAACTCGTTGGTGCTGGCACGGAGGGTGTGGCCCAGCACCCTCAGACCCACAAAGTGCCGGGTCAGCTTGAAGATGCGCAGGATCCGGACGAAACGAACCACCCGTAGGAACCCCAGCACGTCCCGCGCGGCTTTGGAGGACAGGCCACTGAGTCCCACCTCCAGGTAGAAGGGCAGGATGGCCACGAAGTCAATGATGTTGAGGAGGTTTTTGACGAAGAGGAGCTTGTCTGGGCAGCAGATGATGCGAACCAGGAACTCGAGGGTGAACCACAGGACGCAGACGCCCTCGATGTAGGTGAGGATGGGCTCCGTCTCCACCTTGCGCGTCAGCAGCACCGTCGTGGTGTTGCCCACCACGAGGGTCTCCGTCACGTTGACGTCGATGTTGAAGGCCTCGTGTGTCTCCAGGCAGAAGGTTGTGATGGAGACCAGGATGAAGAAAAGGGAGGCGAAAGCAACGACCTGGGAAAGCAGGAGTTAAACAGAGCTGTGAGTGATGTGGGGTGAGCTCTTCTCCACCTCCACCAGCCCATGACCATGGGTGGAGAGTGGGGAGGGGTCCCTGGGCCTGTCCCAGGAGTTGGCAGCAAACCTCAATGTCTGGAGCCATCGGTCCAGAACCTTCCTCAAAGTGCTACAGCACGTCCAAGGGAAGGTGTGCTGGGCTCCAGCTGCAGCTGGAGATGGGCCAGAAATGACAGGGATGGGGATGAGGGGAGACCTGGACCAGCCTGGGATTGGAGCAAGACCCCCAGCACGTCCAAGGGAAGGTGTGCTGGGCTCCAGCTGCAGCTGGAGATGGGCCAGAAATGACAGGGATGGGGATGAGGGGAGACCTGGACCAGCCTGGGATTGGAGCAAGACCCCACTGGGAACAGACACAAAATTAAGGAATTTTAAGAGGCCAAATTCAAAGAGCTTTCTCCCACATTCATCCCAAACCACACCAGATGAGAGGTTCCCATCACTCATGACTGTGAGGTTCAGGGTCTGGATGTGTCAGAGATGTCCTTTCACCCCCTCCTTGCTCCCTGAGGGTCAGTGGTGGGTGATGTGCCCACAAAAGGTCCCAGAACTAAGAGAGCAGGACAAAGAGAGGAGCAGACAGAGCTCAGTCTCCTGCTGAGACCTGGACCTGGTGACACCCAGATGTTCCCCTCTGTCCCCTCTGTCAGACCAGTGAGACCTTTGTCCCTTCCACGCCACTTCCTGCCCGTGGATATCAGCGAGGAGGGTGGAAATCAGAGGCTGTGTCAGAAGGACCCACTTTGTGGTGCCCCATCAATCCTGCTCAGCCCCCTCTCAGCAGGATGAGCTCATGAGGAGTCCTTTACCCAGAGCATCCAAAAAATAAAGAGCCTCTGAGCAGAAAAGCTCCTGTTCTTCCTTCCTCCAGCCCCAAACTAGCAGATTTGGCTCCCTGGGAGCAGATCCTGCTCCAGCCCCTTTGCTGCACCAGCACTGAGCAGGATGAGACCGTTTGCTGTCCAACCCACACAAGAGGCTGCTTTGGGCAGAGCTGCTCCAGAGGCTGCTCCAGGAGACAGCCTTGGTCCTTGGCTGGAGTGAATCAGCAGCACAGACAGCCTGAGTCACGCTGAAGACAAACCCAAGCCCGTGCTGGCAGCCCTGAGCCTGCCAGGAGCATCCCCAGGGGTGTCCCCGAGGGCAAACCCAGGGGAGGTGGCACAGAGAGCGCTCCAGGAGTTCGGTGTGAAGGTTCAACCAGGCATTAACGGCTGGAGAAGCCTCTGGAAGGTGATTCTCCCACCCCAGACACCTCTCAGGGGTGGGATGAGCTGCTCCTCACCCCTCAGTCAGACCCCGCTGGATCCCGTGTGGCTCCAAAGGCCAATGAGCCACGTGGAATTTGGGAAGCAAATCCAATGCCAAGAGGGATCCTGAGGTCAGTTTAGCCACACAAGTGTCTCTACACGGTGGTGGCAGAGCCGAAATAATCTCCTTTCAGCCAAGGGCTGAGTCACGTTCCTGAGTTTCCCTGTCTGGGGAATCTCAGGAAAACCTGAAGGATAAAAACTTGGACTCAAAGCAAGGAAGGGAGAAATAAAACACCAAGGAAGGGAGTGAGACCCTGTGAAAACTCGGGTAATGAAGCAGCTCTGCTGTGTGAGGGTGAGGTGAGACCTGATTTAGTCCCGGAAGCAAAAACAGCCTCTAAAAATAGGAGGCTCAGGTTCAAAGCTGGTGCAAACCATCGTGTGTGTCCCCTCCAAAACCAACAGTGCTGCTCCAGTTTTGTGTCTGACCCAAAATGTCTCGCTCAGTCTCTGCTCCAAACTCGAGTTCTTTGCCCAAAATATCTTCAAAACAAAATAAAATCTATGTATTTTGTCCAGTACCACCAGAACTCCCACCAAAGAAACCCTCCAGAACCTGTTGGGGATCTACACGAGCTCAGCCTGGGTGGGTATGGGTTGGATGTCTGGGGGTCTGTGGGAAGCGCTTTGGGGATGATCTGAGAGTGGTTGGGAGAGGAGACACAAGCACAGAGAGCCTGGGGATGAGCCTGGGTTTGAGGGACACATCCTGGGCCTGTGGGTGCCCGTGGGCAGGGACTGTCTGCATGTCCAGGGAGGGCCCAGGGGGGCTGTTGGTTGGGGCTGTGCTCATGTGGGCACATCTGTGTGTGGCTGGGAGAGGAGACACAAGCACAGAGGGCCTGGAGATGAGCCTGGGTTTGAGGGAACATCCTGGGCCTGTCAGTGCCCATGGGTAGGGACTGTCTGCATGCCCAGGGGGGCTGTTGGTTGGGGTTGTGCTCACGTGGGCACCTCAGTGTGTGGCTGGGAGAGGAGACACAAGCACAGAGAGCCTGGAGATGAGCCTGGGTTTGAGGGAACATCCTGGGCCTGTGGGTGCCCATGGGTAGGGACTGTCTGCATGTCCAGGGAGGGCCCTGGGGGGCTGTTGGTTGGGGTTGTGCTCACATGGGCACCTCAGTGTGTGGCTGAGGGGGTTGGGGTGTGTCGTGTGTGTGTGTTCACAAAGAAGCCCTCCCACCAAAGAAACCCTCCAGAACCTGTTGATGATCTACACAAGCTCAGCCTGCACTCAGAGCAGCTTGAGATGGGTGTTCCCAAAAAAATCCATGGCCCTACAGGGGTTCACCAGCCTGGAAGTGCCCATGGAAGGGAGGTCAGGACTCCCCAGATCAGAAAAAATATTGAGGAGCTCCAAGTAATTGGAGTTTGGAAGTAGGGGCAGAGAAATTTGGCTCCCAGGACTCTTAGTCATGGCAGTGGCCCAGCTGAGGGTGCACATGGACAGCTGGGGCTGCTGATTCTCAAGGGTTGGCAAAATGCACCAGATTGGGTGCTCTGGAGAACTCCCTGTAACCAACAACTCCCCTTTGGCTCTGGAAAGGAAGGGGGAGACCCTAAAATGGGGTAGAGTTGAAGAAATCCCAACCACCCCAAACCTCAGCACCCCAAAACAGGAGAGGACTAAAGAAATCCCAACCACCCCAATCCTCAGCACCCCAAAATAGGACAGAAATAAAGAAATCCCAACCACCTCAATCTTCACCACTATGAATGCTGCACCCATAGAGATGCTTGTGGATCCCAGAGCATCCCAGGGCTGGATGTCAACTCCAGCCCAGGAACTGGGAGCACTGGGCAGGTTGGACTCACTTGGGGTGCCCCAGTTTCCCCTTCTCCCAAGCCGTTTTCTGGTGGTGACCTGGAAGGGTGACCATTGCCATGGCATTGCTGAGCCTTCAGCCCAGAGCAGTGGGAAGGGTGCAGGGAGCTCCCAGTACGAACTGGTCCCACTCCTGCCCCAGCCAGGGCTCCATCACAACCATCTCTTCTGCCTCCAACATATTTCTCCTGCTAAAGCCTTTCCAGGAGCAGCTCAGCACACAGGAAAGGAGGAAAACACAGGAAAAGCAGATCCAAATAACACCATTGGGTTTGCATGGGCTGATGGGCACCACGAGCTGATGGGCACCATGGGCAGCATCGACACGGTGACAGGGGGGGACAGGGGACCACAGGGTGTCCTTTGGTGGTGCTGCTTCTGAGCACCAACTCCTTGGGGACAGCCATGAGGATCCCATTTGCTTCCCTGACCCCCTTTCCATACCTGGGCTGATGAATGTGGGGTTTGGTGGGGGCACAGGTACAACCCAGCAAGAGGAACTCAAACATCCTGCCCATCCCAGAGCATCCTGAAATCCTGCCAGGACTCTGCCCTGCCAAGGCCAGTCCCTCATCAACATGTGCCCAGGAGGTGCCCAGGCAGAACCTGAGGGCACAAAGCAGGCAGGGATTGGGCTTGTTCCCAGTTTCAGCCCAGCTTCCCCTCTGTGATGAATTGGGAAGGGACTGGGAGATGATGGAAGAGGAGTCCTGTAGGGTGGGAGATGGCCGAGGTGTGAGGGGACTGGGAGATGATGGAAGAGGAGTCCTGTAGGGTGGGAGATGGCCAAGGTGTGAGGGGACTGGGAGGGGACTGGGAGATGATGGAAGAGGAGTCCTGCAGGGTGGGAGGTGGCCAATGTGCCCCATGGTCGGAGGGTGATGGCAATAAGGGGGCCCACACAACCCATGAGGAAAGTCCATCTCACCTCACAGGGATGAGGAGATGGAGACACAACCCACCCATCCCACACCCCCACCGGTCCATCCCGCCATCTTACCCTTGCCGCCTTGGACGAGTAGGGATCCTCAAAGAGCGCCCACATCTTGGGCTGCCAGTTCCGACAGCAGCCACCCCCTCCAGCAGCCCCTGGTGCCCCGGGGGGCCTGTCATCCATGCCCAGGCGCTGCAGGGCCATCTCCCTACCCCCTTCCTCCTCAGGCTCCTCCCCAGCGGCCCCTCCGCCGGGCTCGGGGCTCTCGAAGATGTCCAGGGCCTCCTCTGCGTCGCGGTGCTGCCGATAGGTCATCCAGCAACAGGGCTCCACGTCGGTCTCGTCGATGCCCCAGTAGGTGAGCTCCTCCTCGAAGAGGGGCCCGCAGATGTCCGCGGGGCAGTGCAGCTTCCCCGTGCGGTAATAGTTGAGCACGTAGGAGAAGATCCCGGGGTGGCGGTCGAAGAAGAACTCGTTGCTCTTCCCATCGAAGTCGAAGTTGCTCTGGGCGTCGGGGTCGGCGAGCCAGGCCAGGCGGGTGCCCGGCAGAGTCCGCAGGGTGCTCTTGTAGGTCTCATGCCGAGTGCCGCCCACGTTGATGGTGATCTTGTCCGACTCTTCCCCTTTGCCCATCTCTTCCTTCAGGCATGTTTTGGAGGGTGGTTTGTTCCCAGACTTGCGTCCACGGTAGGAGGAGACACACACGGAGCTGATCATAGATTTCGGTGGCTGGGAGATGCACGGAACGCGCACCCTTCCTCCCGGCGAGGAGCTGGGGGTCGGCGGAGGCGGGAGGGGGGCACGGCTGGGACTGGCGAGGAGGAAAGGGGAGGCTCAGGCTCGGCTCTGGCCGCGGGGGGAGCACGGTGGAGCCGAGCCGGACCCCGCTGGCTGCCGGGGGACAGCAGAGGAGGCTGCAACCTCCACCCCCTCCCAAACCACCACCCCCCCCCCCCCCCCCCGAATAAAACCGCCCTAAACCGGGAGCCGGCCCAGCCCTGCCGGGCAGCAACAAGTGCGGGATAGAGGGGGGGCCCCGGGGCGGGCTGGTGGGCGCTGCGGGCCCGGCTGAGAGGATGCTGGCGAAAGGATGGGGCGATGCTGAGCCTCGCCGGGCGCTGTGTCCCCCCCGCCCGGTACCTGCAGCGCCAGGCGCGGGGGGGCCCCGGCGCCCGCCCCTCCCGCTCCGGCGGCTCCGCGAACCCTCCGCCCCCCGCGGGCCGCGCTGGGGAGGGGGCAGCGGCCGGGGGGCACCTCCCCGGGCCCCGGCGGGGAGATGGGGGGATGGATGCGCCCCCTCCGCCTCTCCTCCCGCTCCCCCTCCCCGGGGGGGGCTCCGCTCACGCGTGGCCGGGCCGGGGGGGCCTGTTGCGCCCCGGCGGTGCCTCCCGAGGCTCGGCGCGGGGGACGCGGCGGGAGCGGCTGGGGGGCTCGGCGGGGCTTTTATAGGGCTGCGAGCGGGCGGCGGGGTTATGGGAGCCGACACCGCCCCTCCGGGGGGCCGGGGACCCCCCGCCCCAGCGCCCAGTCCCGCAGCAACCCCCAGCGCCCCCCGCCGCTGCCCTCCCTCCCCTCCCCGCATCCCTCCCTCCCCTCCCCGCATCCCTCCCTCCCCTCCATCCTCCCATCCCTCCCTCCCGCCCCGCCCCCCACCCCCGGCCCAGCCCCCCGCCTCCCCGCGGGTCCCCCGCACCCCCGGGCACCGCTCACCTCCCCGCGGGGCCCGACGCGCCGCTGAGGGTCTCGGGGGGTCGGTGTCAGCGAGAAGTGAACCCCGGCCACCCCAGCTCCGCTTCGCGCCGGAGGGGAAATGCAGCCCAGAGCTGCCTGCGGATCTGGAGCCAGCTCTTGGCAGAGGCTCCCGCAGATCCCATCCCTCCCTGGCTCGCAATCCCTCGCTCACCGAGAGGTCAGGAGAGACCGACCCTGCGGCCGGTGGGGAGCTGGGGGGCCGCAGGCAGACCTGGCCCCCCTTCCCTCCCACCGCCCTCCCCGAGCATCTCTCCGCTCCGTTTCGGCTCCTGCGTGCGCGATGCCCCTTCCCCTCCGCGGCCACCGAGGCTGGGACTTGGGCTACCGACCACCGCAGCCCCCGGGGCCGTAACCCCCCTCCCTGGGGGCTCCTACACCCCCGGGGTGCTGGGGATGCTCAGCCCCGTCTCCCGGGGTTGGGGAGGAGCTGCGGTGCCCCAGGGGCCGAGGTTGTCACCCCAAGGAAGACCCGAGGGGACTCATCCTGCCAGCGATATTTCCTCCTGCACTGGCACTGCTGGTGCTGGGAGGGTGGGGGTGGGCACTTGGGGGTCATGAAGGGCATCCAAGCCCAGCACAGGCCTGTGGTTGGCACAGGGAGCTGCTCTAGGGCGGTCAGCACTTGCCTAAGGGAGTCCTTGGTGCAGGGCGAGGGGACAGAGCAGGAGGTGCTGCCCCAGCCCCTCTCTCTGCACCTCTCAGCGCTGTGTGGTGCGACCCCCCCCCAGGCCCCCTCATCACACCCTGCCCAGGTTTATCCCCTCATATGTGCCCCCCATAGCCGGGGGGAGGGTGTGTTGGCTGTGGTTGGGGGGGTGGGGGGGGCCAAACGCTCCACCCAAACCAAACCCCCCAAAACCCACGAGGCACGAGAGCCACGCTCAGATCTTACCCCCAAGAAAGCTCCGCTCCAACTGTGCCTGCAACTCCAGAGCTTCCAGGGCCGGTTCCCGAGCGGGTGGAGGAGGTTGGCGGAGCTCCACACCCAAAGCACCCGGAGCTGCTCCGGCGGGAGCGCCTGGAGCCCGAGGGAAAACCGTGCTGGAAAAATCGAGCCTTGCATCACCGGCCAGGCATCGCAGCTCAGGCTCTGCTCGGCTCGGCTCGGCTCGGCTGAGTTTGGCCAGGAGGAGGGAATGCTGCGAACTGAGGGTAATTTTTTATCCGGAGACTTTCATCCCACCGGGGGAGAGCTCCGTGCACCCAAGCGCGGCCGTTCCCGGGGTGGGAGGAGGTGGCCAGGCAGATAAATGGGTTGTATCTGGGGAAGGAAGAGATCTTTTAGCCCAGCAACACCCGCCCAAAGCTGTCTGCTCTCTAAATATGCCTTTGGATTTTTAATGTCCATGGGAGGAAAAAAAAAAAAAGGGGGGGAAAAAAAAGAAAAGAGAGAGAGAGAAAATGATGAGAAGCTGCTTGGGCCTTTTTGGAGCAAGAAGGAGTCAGTTCTGCAGGGACCTCCTGCAAGGCTCAAAGCAGCTCAGATAACACGCAGGAGAAGGATGGAATGGAGAGCAAGAAGATCTCAAGGAGGATCAGCTCCAGCCTGGAAAGCCACAGGTCTTGGGTGGGTCCTGGGGACATGGGAAAGTGTCTCTGGGTCCAACCCCCACTGGTCTCTCCCCCTGACCCAGCTCAGCACCCTGAGCCTGGCCTATGGTCCAGCATACCAGGCTGGAGAGACCAGCACAAGAGGCCATGGGATGCTCAGAGGGTTGATCAGCCTCGTGGAGAGGTTGGGGACACACAGTGAACCTGCCATCTCTCCATCCATGAAGGGATGGAGGAAGAAGGTCCCACTTTAGGGAGAGACAATCCTGCTTTGGTGTAGAAACAGCCAAACCAACTTCTTCAAACCAGCTCCTTCCAGCCCAGGATTCTGTTAATAAAAGATATATTGACTTCAGGACCCCCTGGATGCTCCAAACAAGCTCTCTGCCCTCTTCCCATCATGTTTTTGGTGGGATAGATCCATGGCTGGGTGTGGGTGGTGGCACCCATGGCACCCTCTTCGCAGGGTGTGAGCCCCAAGAAGCCCTTCTGAACACTCTCTTGGAGGTGGATCTTCTCAAAAGAAGCTCTCACACCCCATGGGGAAGGTCCATCTCCTCCATCTGCCTCTGCCAGGCAAATTTTCCAGCTAAAATTACCCATTTCAGCCGGGCAGGTTGCACAGACAAGAGTTTGCAGCCCCATCTCTCTGCCTGGAGGGGGAGTTGGGCTCATACCCTGATCCCCACGCGGGGAATTCTCCCCAAATTGCGGGCGAGGTCCCCGTGCTCTGTCTGACAGTGCCATCTTGTGTCCTGCGCTCCGGCTGGAGCCGAGGAAGGCAAAGCAGGAGCGTGGCTGGCTCTGGGGAGAGTCTGGCTCCATCCACAGCATCGCTGATGCAATTTTGCTCCATAAAAGCAATTTGGGAGGGGGAGGAGGAGGAGGCTGGGCTGGAGCTGGGATCGTCTGGCTTTGCAATGAGCCAGAGGACTGCTGGGCCTTGGTTTCCCTGTCCTTAAACATCACGATAACTGTCCTTTTTCTGCCCGAGGTCTCAGGGAATCACAGCAAGATGTTGCTGTAGCAGCTCCACCGTGTGTCCATACCCAGGTCCGGATCTGTCTGGAGACAGGACACCCAAAACCCACGACCAACTTTCACCTCCCAGCAGGCTCTGAAATCTCCCTCCCTCTCTGCTACAGCAAATTCAACTTTTTTTTTTTCAAATCAGATATTTGGTCTAAATTCTACATTTGAACCCATTTCTGTGTTGTTTTTCTACCCCCCAAGGGCTGGAATTGCCCTTTCCTTCACCTGTTTCCAGGCAGCCCTGGGGATTTCTGGCCCCTCCAGACCCTCTGGAAGCACAGCAAGGGCTGAGTCCGGCCAGCTCAGACCCACACGTGGGTCCTGATGAGACTCTGTGGGTGCTGCCCCCACTTTCCTGCATCCCCCTGCCTGAAGAGGAGCTGGAATTCCATCCCTGCTCCCACAGAACGGGGCTGGGTGGGATCAGAGCTGTCCTACATGTCCTGTTATTCTGGTCATCACTCCTGGGGGATGTTCTCCCCCAGAGCCAGGTCCTGGACACTCTCTGGGCACAGATACCCCTGTGGCACCTCCTGTCCCCTCCCTGGGCAGTTCTGCTCCTCCAGACATGTCAGACACTCATCCCAATCCTGCACCAGCATTTCCAGATGGTGAAAAGGTGCCCAAAAATCCTGCCCTGCTCCTCCACAGCTGGGGACAACTTCAGTTCACGGCCACGGCAGAGCCCCCGTGGCATCCTCAGTGCCCAAGGACTCATCCTGAATTCCTCCCTCCCTTCCTCATGTTCTCTGGGGCTGGATCAGCCCTGGAGAAGCCAAAGGAGCAACCAGAGATGGGAGGGAAGGGAAGAGGAAATTCTGCTTCCCACTAAACCTGTTGCCAAAGTGATTCCCAGCAGTTGGAGGCACCTGGGATTGCTGGAAATCCTTCTCCAGAGAGGGTCTCCAGTACCCTCAGAGCTCAGGGTAAGCCCCCAGCACTGTTAGGAGGATGTTGTGCAGAGGAGCAGACTCTGTGTCTCACCAGTCCATGTGCCCTGTGAGATTGGTGTGTACTGGTTGAACTGGTCGAGGGTGGAAAACGACCCCCACGATGCTCCTGAAGGACCTGCCTGCTCTGAATAAGCCCCTTGCAGGGGCTGATGCTGGATGGAGGAAAGGATGAGGGGACATGAAGAACAACAGTGGGGACAGGACAGGGCAGGGAAGAACAGACCTCGACACCCACAGGTGCCAACGATGCCAATTGTTTTATCTCTCTGCCACCCCAAACGTCAGAGAGACCCCAAAGCCCATCCCAAGAAAGGAAACAGAGGCAAAGAGACTCGGTGAGAAGAGATTTGGTAAGAAGAGACTTTAATCAGACTCTGATACAGCTCTTACAGGGTTTCTCTCGATGGCCGAGGAGCCCGAGTGGGAACTACGGGGATACAGGGGATGTGTCACTATGGGGTCTGTGCTTTGACCTGTACAGGAGGGTTTCACCAGCCTTGTGCTTTCCCCAGAAGCAGCAGCTCCACCCTGGGGTGGCCGTGCCCTGTCCCTCCTGGGCACCAAGGCCACTGTCCCGGGCACCAGGGCCAACCCGGTGCTGCTCCCGCTCCTGCCAGCGAGACCCAGGAGGGATCAGGGACAGAAGGCAGAGGGAGGTGCTCCTGGAGGTGCTGGGGTTTCATCTCAGCTGCTGGGTCTGGGTGAGGGCTGGGAGGTGAGGCAGAGGCTGTTCTAGGGGGATTGAGGGGAAGGAGCTGTGGGACAACCTGGGAACTCAGCTCCATCCACCCCCTCTGCCTCACACTGGGATGAAGGTCCAGCTCCTGGAGCAGAGCAGAGCACTCCAACTCCAGCCCTACCACCTGGACCAGCATCACGGGGTGGACACCCTCCTGAAACTCCCTCTCTACCCTCTCCAGACCCACTGAACTCCTCCCCAGCTCTGTCCACAGGGTTTGCAGCCCCTCCTGATGCCCCCAGCACCTCTTTGTCCCCCAGCCATGGACAACACTCTGCTCTAAACGGCAGGATCTGGGAACTGATGTGGGGACAGGGTTTGGAGCCCCTCCTGATGCCCCCAGCACCTCTTTGTCCCCCAGCCATGGACAACACTCTGCTCTAAACGGCAGGATCTGGGAACTGATGTGGGGACAGGGTTTGGAGCCCCTCCTGATGCCCCCAGCACCTCTTTGTCCCCCAGCCATGGACAACACTCTGCTCTAAACGGCAGGATCTGGG
>JAWWEV010000077.1:1250231-1260318 GCA_035583235.1 Hafferia zeledoni | reverse complement strand
CATGTCTGACACCCAGCTCTGCCTCTGTGGGCACTGGTGGCTGTGCATGTCTGACACCCAGCTCTGCCTCTGTGGGCTCTGATGGCTGTGCATGTCTGACACCCAGCTCTGCCTCTGTGGGCTCTGATGGCTGTGCATGTGTGACACCCAGCTCTGCCTCTGTGGGCTCTGGTGGTCATGCCAAACTGTCCACTGATGCGGTTCTTGTCTGTGTTTGCTCACAGCATTCCCAAGAATGGACCAAGAAGACTTTGGAATCCTATGTCAAGACAGACTGGGCCCTGAAGAGCTCTGGTAGGGACAGAAGGAGCCCAGTCTCCTTGCCCTGTGCTTGTCTGTGTCCTGCTCTTGTTCTCCTCATGGGTGACTCTGGGGTTGCCCCCAACACGTTCCTGTGCTGATGGCACAGGGATGACAGATGTTCCCGTGCTGAGGAAGGGGCTCTCTTCCTCTCTGCTGCATTTGGAATGGGAATGACTGGGTTGTTCTCTGCTGCCTCCCAGTACCCCCAGCCCTGTGGAAGAAGCAGTCACCAGGGATGTGACTGCTGCTACTGCCCTGTGCAGATGGGCAGCCCCACGAGTGGGGAGATGAGGACATGGAGCTGCCCAGTGGCATCAGAAATGATGTCTGAGCACCAAGACCCCTCAGTCTGTTGTCTCTTGCTGCCATCTGCTCTCCCTTCCTTGCAGGAGCCACCATTGACACACAGAGAACTTCCCAGACCTACGACTGCAAAGAGAGTTGGGTCTGCAGGACTTTGCACTTATTCTGGACTGCCAACCCTCCTGACACCATTCTGCAGGTATCTGAGCAGGAATCAGCAGTGCCAGTTTCCTTCCTTCCTGGGAAGTTGGAGGCTCTCCCCTCAAGCCCAGAGTGTAGATCATATCCCTCAAAGCAAAGCTGGAGCACAGGGCTGGGCTTGGAGAGAGGGGAGTGGAGCTGAACTGAGCTGCACTGCTGTGTGCTGTGTCCTCAGCCACAGCTGGGAGAGAAGCTTTCTCTCTGCCTGGTCACCCTGTGTTATGGTTTAGCTAAATTTCTTCATACCATCATATGTTTTTTTTGGAGGGAGGAGGGGTCCTGCCAGGAAAAACACTATGAGAACTTAAGATTTGAGAACTTACGAGTTAAGGACTCGGTGGCACAGAACTAAAGGAGTGGTCTTAGGTGATATTTTCTCTGTTACTGTTTGGTTGTTGTTTTGTTCTGTTTTGTTCTATGTTCTTCTCTGTTTTTAGTAAAATTGTTATTCATCTTCATACTCCACTGGAACACCTCATAATTTCAAAATATTTCATAATTTAGGGGGAGATGTTTCTGTTCCATCTCCTCCTGGGACACACTGTCAGTAAAACAAGACACACTGTTACCACACTCATCCCTAAGAGCTGCTGTTCATGGGTGGGTGGTGGGAACAGGGGGATGCCCCACAGAAACCCTGGGTTTCTGCTTGGCCTGACTAGGATGGTTTCATGACCAGAATTATCTGTTCTGTCACTCTAAGCCCCCTTTGGCTGGCATGGAAGGCCTTTTCCTTCTGCCCATTTCCTCACACATGCCTTATTTTTTAGCTGAAATAGAGCCCACAGACGTGCCAGCCTCAACACTTCAAACCCCCTGGGCACTTGTGTTGGCCCCAACCCCTCACACTTCATTGCTCTTGCATTCTGGTTGCAGCCAAATGTTTCCCCAGGAAAATGCTGGTCTTTCAAGGGGCATCAGGGCCAGGTGGTCATCAGGTTGCCAGCACGAGTCCACCTTGCTGCCATCACAGTGCAGCACATCACCAAGGACGTCTCTCCGAGTGGGACTGTCATCAGTGCCCCCAGAGACATCGCTGTCTTTGTAAGTCTGCTGGGCACTTCTGGTGGGGATCTGGGCTGGGGGGAAGCCAGGACAGGTCTTGCTTCTGTGCATCCCCTGAGCTTTGTGTCCTGCTGTCTCCTGAGCACTGCAGTGCCCAAGCACAACACTTCGAGGGCTCCAGAGGTTCATCCTTCTTCAGACTTGTTCTGGCTGAGCACCTGAGGGTTCTTGATCAAAACTCAAGGCAGAGACTGAGTTCTCCCCTGAGCAGTGCCAACCTTCTGCTGGAGCCCTAAAAACAGCTGGGTAGGGATGTTTCCTTTAGTCAGGAAAAGTCTGAGCTGCTCTCCCCATGCTTTGCCCCAAGGGAGTGGATGCAGATGGAGAAGAGGAATCTCTCCTGGGAACGTTCACCTACGATGTGGAAAAAGAGCCCACGCAGACTTTCCTTCTGAAGGTACAGGGGCCAGATGCCAGGCTGCCAAACAGGTTTGCCTGCAGGTGCATGGCAGGGGGGCTGTGTTTCCATCCTGGGCAGAGGGTCATGGACCACCACTGAAAGAGACCTGGTGGGGCTTGGAGGACTGAGTTGCACGTGGTGGTGGTAACCAAAAGATAGCAAGAACAGGGTCTTGTGGCAGCACAAGCACTGAGAGATCCCTGGCTGCAGCCACTGCCTCCAACAATGCCACATGCACATGCAGCAACTCCTCCCAAGCAATGACCTTGTGCCATGGAGATATGGGGACAAGTGATGGCAAAATCTGTCAGGCATCACTTTTGCTCCACCCTGTGACCTGCTGACAAGGTGGAAAGTTTCCTTCCAGCACAGCAGGCCCCTTCTCCCAGGAGGAAGGCAGGCAGAGGGGTGGCAGGAGCTCGGTGGGGTGGTACACCAGATGTCCCACACACTGGAGCACCTCCCCAGCCCTTCTGACAGCAGGGAAGGGGCAGAGGGAGGAGAGATGCAGCCTCAGCCAGGCCAGGGTGCAGAGGATGATGCCAAGTGCCCTCCTCTGTTCCCAGCCTCCCCAGCAGCCCTGGTACCACCACCAAGCCTCAGATGCCCATTGCTGCTCCCACCTGCTCTTGGGAGCTTGTTCCTGAGCAGGAACAGGAGTGGCAGGGAGAGACATACTGATTTCACTGCAGCTTTTAATGCTCCCATTTTTGCTCTTTACAGAATGAGCCTCTTTCCAGAGCCTTTTCATATGTCAAACTTCTTGTGAAGAGCAACTGGGGAAACCCACGGTACACCTGCATTTACCGAGTGCAGGTTCATGGAAGGATGGAAAACCAGACAGACTCAGCCAAGCTCCAAGATAATAATGAGGGAAATGGGAAAGAAGAAAGGGCAGGGGTGTGAGGGACTGAAAAATGTTATTAAAAAGTTGTCAATGGCTTCAAACAACCCTGGGTGGGGTGTGGGAGAGGGAAGGGCAAGCTCTGCCGAGGTGGGATGGTGCACTGCCCTATTCCACCCCCCATTCCCACCCCACCACCCCCAGACCCCATCCCTGGAGCCTTTAGTCCAGCCCAGAATGGCTACGAGCCATTGGCACACCTCAAATCCCACACCACACCCTCAAAGCCCCCAACTCAGCCCCACATGTGTTCAGATCCACCAGTCTCCTCTTCACTCACAAGATCCACTCTGTGGACAAGCAGCATATCAAGGAGAACATCTTTCCAAGTTGTACCAGCTGTGTGATGCCCCCAGCTAATTTCTGGGAAGTTGAAGTCCCCCACAGGGACAAGGGCAGTTGCCTTGGAAGTGTCCTCAGTGTCATCATCCTGGCTGGAAGGTCTATGGTAGACTCCCATGAAGACATCTGCATTATTTGTTTGACCCTTGGTTCTTACCCAGAGGTCCCCAACTGTGCCACTGCCAACTGTGAGCTCTACACATTCTAACCCTTCTACTAAATACAACACCAAATGTCACCCCTTCATCTCTTCTGCCCTGCCTGTCCCTCCTGAAGAGCCTGTGACTGTCCAGAAGAACCAGGTGAAGAATCTTCTGGGTGAAGAACCTTCTGAGAGAAGAACCAGGCACTGAAACTGGTTCCCCAGTGAAGTGTCCATGGCACCAAGCCAGCTGGCAGACACATGCTGTGGTTCTTGGGGTGGTCCTGTGCAGGGCCAGGAGTTGCAGGAGTTGGACTCAATGCTCCTTGTGGGTCCCTTCCAAGGCAGGAGATTCCATGATTCTATGATTGGTTCTTTCCAACCCATCCCTCCTAAGCACCTGACACATTGATATATGTGTTCTATTCCAGAAAGAGGAGAGTGGAAGCCACAAATCCAGGGTTTAAGATGATGGCAGGGAAACCTCTACTCCTTCACCAGGAATGTGTAGGCAGAGACTAATTTGTGCCACAGCCTCACACTATTGACTAAGATAAAGAAAGCCTTAGGCCCCAGGAACTGCACTTAAACCCTTGTTTGATCTGCAGAACTGGAAGGAGTAGATAAGACAGCGTAAGTAAAACTTTAACTACAGGATATCCTGTAACAGAAGGTAAGGAAATATCTCCAGAAACAGACAAAAAGAGGGACATGAGGCTGCTAGAGTCAATCAGAAGAGCCCAGACGTGGCAGACAGGGTTGGATGAGCAGAAGTCCCATCAGGAAATCAAGAGATCTACAGAGACTATGAAATCCTTTAACAGTCAACAAGCAGGGCCCTGTTTGGAGGCACCAAACTCAAGTTGTAACTACTTTTGCATATTAAACACAGTGGAAGAAAGAGCTCTCTTTGATTCTTTTTATTAAAAAGCCCAATTTAGGACCAAGCCCTGCTGCAGTGGCCTCTGCTTAACTCTTCCCATGGTCTAGGTGGGAGCTGTGGAATTCCTACAATGGGTGGGATGGCTGGAACTCAGCAGCTGGAAGGGTCTATGGAAGGATGTTCTCCATTCCCTATTTTTCCACAGGCACTGTAGTGACCCACATTTTATAGGGTAAAAGGGAAAGACAGTAATCCAGAAGGTATAAGGTATTATAAGGGTATAAGGTGAAGTATAAAGTAATAGGCATTATGAGATTATAAGGTTTAAGTTATAAGGCATTGTCCATCAAATTTCTCTCCCTTGTTTCAGCTCATGCCTGATCTCTTTTTATACTTTTTTTTCTTAGGTAGTTTGAGTGACTATCGTCATTAATAACTTTTGGGATGGTAGACAGATAACACAGGCTTAAGGGCTGGCTCCTCCTGTTCCCAGGATGTTTCCAAGAAAGGCCACGCTATTTCCTTAACACTCTGTTCTTCAGTAATCCTATCAGCCTGTCTTAAGCAATTTCGGGAAGCCGCTGTTGTCTCTTTGTCCTTTCTTGTGTAACCCATTGTGGTCTGACAAAGGTATTCTGAGAGCACCTCCCCAGGGGCTGCGTTTCCCTTAACCCATCAAGAGGTTATCAGGGCTATCACCCCATGCAGGAGAAACAGCAACTTTACTCCCAGCATCCCAGAATGGCCAAGTAAGGAACGATGTAACCTTAGAGAAGTCCTTGAGAATTAGATGTGGGATGTAACTCAGACAAACAGAATGTGAGTTGAGCTCTGTGTACCCCTGGGAAATGAAACACAAACGTTACAGGGTTTGGTGGTGGAACAGAGTGATGCTGGGCCTGCTCAAAAACGGAGGTCAAGACCGTGAAGAAGACCCAGGAGCAAAGAAGGACTTCCAAAGCAACTAATGAATATGTATTAAATGGGACTAACTAATGAATATGAAAGAGTATGTGTATTAAAAGCCCTGTCCACCCATCACTTGGCACCTTCGATCAGAGGGGCTATCCTTGAATGTCCAGTGCTGGATAAAGAATATCACTGCTTTTTAACACCTACAACTGGTGTTAAGAAGTTTATTTCTGCTGCTTTACGGTGGCACTGTGGGCAGCAGGCACAGGGGGGGCAGGCAGCAATTCCATTGGATTGCTGAGCTGGGCATGGCAATCCAAGGTGAGACAGAACTGCTGCCGGTGGAACTGCGTGGCAGCCCTGGCCCCAGAGAGAAAAAAGCCACCTCAAGCCAGACTGCCAGCCTTTTATTCGCCTCTGCTCCTCCCCCAGAGCCCTCCTTTTGGGACTGGTGCCCCAGCTAAGGTTGCACAGGGAATGGGGTTTCCCTTCCTGCCAAGGGCGTTGGTGGGAGAGACAAAAGAATTCCACTTCTCCAGGGAAAGCCACCAGCCCTTCAGTGGGAAAGGCATTAACAGCCCTAAGATCCTAGCTAGAAAACACAATTTAATATTGATGTTTAAATCTACCTGATAAAAGCTTGCTTCCCCCCACCCCTTTGGCTGTGTTGGTGTGGAAAAAAATCATTACAAAGTTTCAAACCATAACACACCAAAATTGGGGAATGAAACTGTTGGTGCTACAGTTTGTTTTCTGCTCTTGTTGCTGTTTCCAGTAAATTGTTCTTGTGGCAACTCATGATCTTTGCCTTTTGGACCTCCTGTGGTGGTTGGCAGGGGAGCAGCTCAAGGTCTTCTTAGTGGGAGTACTAAACTGGGGGATCCAATCCTAAACCAGGACAGGGAGGACACAGCCAGGACAGCTGACCCCACGGGCCCAGACCACATGGCCTCATGGGCACTGTATAAAGCTGAGGGAGGAAGGATGAAGGAGGGGGACATTTGGAGTGGTGGTGTTTGTCTTCCCAAGCCACTTCTTTCCTGGAGGTTGCTGAACATCTTCCTGTTGATGGGAAGAAGGGTGTTGAAACTTAATTTTGCTTTGCTTGCATGTGTGGCTTTTGCTTTCCCCATCAATCTGTCTGTATCTCAACCCATTCTCATTCTGTCCCTCCATCCTACCAGGCAGGAGAGACTGAGTGACTCAACAGACTGCTGGGGTTAAACCATGACACCCACACAAGGCAACTGCAACTTCTGATCCAGGATACTTGGAATAATACCAAACTGAGGATTGCTGGATTGTCCATGGAATGCCACAGCTGTGCAGGACCAGTGAAATAGGTGCTGTCACCCTCTAGGAATTTGTTTTGGAGTTTGGCCCACTTCCTTATTGGCTTTTTACCATCAGGACACCTCCCAGACTTCCCAGTCACGCTTGCTTAGCCAGCTGGTCCTCCTCCTGGGAGCAGGAATAAAAGGCAGTCCTGGCACACAGAGAGCTCAAGTTGCTTTGGCACCTCTTGGTCTGGGTGACATGATGAGAAACTCAATGCTGTCCCTCGGCTTTCTCCTTATCTTCCTTGCTCTGGCTCTGCCAGGCACCCAGGGAAGAATCATCCCCCGCTGTGAGATGGTGAGGATCCTACGTAGGAATGGCTTTGAGGGCTTCCAGGGCAGAACTGTCGCTGACTGTGAGTATAATGAGCTGCCATTGGACCTCTCTGCCTGTACCACCTTTCTCCCTGTCAACTTTGTGATCTTCCAGCAGTACTACTCTGTCTCTCCATTCCTTTGGCTTCATCATCCCTCTTCCTCATCCCCTTCCTTTGCTCCCTTGTATAGTTTACATAACAAATACCCATCCAGAGCTTTATCCTTCCAAGCATTTACCCATCCAATTCTCAAGCTTGCAATATCATCAGTATAATTCCTTCTGCAGCACTTCATCCATCCTCAATCCTTTCACCTCTTTCCTTTTACTTACCCTGAGCATACCTTGATGTTGTGCTCCAAGATGTCTCTTCCTCCTGCAGGGATGTGCCTGATAAAACATGAGAGTGACTACAACACCAAAGCCTACAATGACAACAGGTCGAGCAGGGACTACGGCATCTTTCAGATCAACAGCAAGTACTGGTGCAATGATGGCAGGACCGCTGGATCCAAGAACGCCTGTCGTATCAGCTGCTCAAGTAAGTGGTGGGGCAGAACAAAGAGCCTTTCTTTGTCCACTCCATGAAAGCACCTGATCTGCCCATGGCACCTGCCCAGAAGGTTCCTGCTCTTTATCTGGCCCTTTTCCTCCATACTGACCTTCTCTTCTTGCTCTACAGGACTGCAAGATGATAACCTTGAGGATGATATTCGGTGTGCCAAGAAGATTGCCCAAGAGGCTCGTGGACTCACTCCCTGGTAAGGAAATTTGGACACTGGGGGAGTGTGGGCAGAGGAGACAAGAAAATCCTACTACTGGCTGGGGAGGAGGGGGGTACAGGGAGGGGGATAATGGGTGAGAAGCTGTGTTGGGTAAAGGTTAGCACAGATCTTCTGCTGGAGCTGAAAGAAGTGAGGAGTCCTGGCTCTGAGCACCTGCCCTAACTCCCTGAATTTCCCTCCTCTCTCAGAGATCTCCTTTTTTGTTCTCTTCCCCCAGCTCCCTTAGGCTGAGCTTGTCAGAATTTTCATTGATCCATGTCTTTCATGCCCAGCTTTCTTCACCCAACACTCCCAAAGTCTAACCAAGTCTGCTCTTATAACCAATTCAATTCTCAAATCACATACTCGATTTGTTCTCCAGGTACGGCTGGAAAAACAACTGCAGGGGCAGAAACCTGAGTTCCTATGTCAGGGGCTGCTAAATCACTCCACAAGCATCGATTGTTTCCTCAGCATCGCCAGAGGTGAAGAGTGAGAGTGCTTGGAAAGGAATCCGGGGAAATGGGTGGGTGTGGGGACTTAAAAGCATTATTAAGGTACAGAGGGTTCTGGCTGTGCTAACCCTGGGAAGTCTTTGAACTGCTGCAATGCAAATAGAAAACTTAGAGCTGGTGGCTTTATACAAACAAGGTTTATCAGCAGGGCACTACGAGTGGAGTTTCAGCCACTTACTTGCATAATCCCATCTCTAGATTCCGTTGCCCTAACAGGGCTTAGCAACATTTAGTGTTTCTTTTTGTATCTTTCTCTATTCTCCTTCATCCCTCCCTTCCTTCCACCCTCCCTCCCCTTCCTTCATGTTTTTGCCCTTTCTTATTGGAGTGTCTGAAGTGAGAAAATACAAAAATTAATGCTGAAACATGACCTTGCTCTTTACATTTACCTGAGTATCTGCTCCTGGGTGGTGTGAGGGACAGGGAACTGAAACATGTGGACATCTGGTCTGGGGGAATGTGGCTTTTCTTATCCTTTGTGGAAGCTGACCAAGCACAGCCCAGAATGCAGGCAGCAACTCTGTGAGGACACTGTGGGCTGGAAAGCCTGTTGGGAAAGAGAAATGTTTTGCCATTTAGTTCATGAGTCTTTGTTCCAGACAAAGGCTGAATCTAGAAATTGTACACAAATGGAAGGTGACAACACTGAAATCATGTTTGCCTTCTTCATGTGCTTTCTGCTGCTGCTTGGGGAGCAGTGACTGCTTTGATGTTTATGCAATAAAGGGATGCTGAAACTCTTGTCTTGTGTGAATGTATAAACCAATTATGAAAGTTTGTTTAGATGGCTGAATCTTAAAAAAAAATGCTCAAAGTAGCCTTGTCAGAAGATCCTCGTCCCAGGTACAGGGAAGGCAGTGGCTCTTTCCCTTCCCATAACTCAGAAAACTTCCTTGTCTCATCAAGTAACTGGGGGCAGAGATATTTTACATATTGATGTCCGTGAGAGTTTTGAGAAATCTCAAAAAATCCTTGAGTCAGAGACTCATCTTGTCACTGTCTCCAGTGCAGGTGTTTTATCTATTGTGGGATTTGAGCAAACCTTCTTATATGGGATTTTGGCCTGTGGGTTCAATCCTGGTAAAGGGGCGTTTTCTGTCTACCTAAATATGAAGTCCCTGCATGCATCTCCAAGGGCCACACTCAACAAGAGCAGAGCAGGGGTTGTGGAAGTAACGCTCAGCAAATGAAGATCTCCTGCCTCCTGCTGCAGCCCTACAGCCCCAGGTCCCAGCAGGAGCAAGGCTGAGCACAGGGACCCAGGTGTGGTGGTGCAGCCCCCCCATGCCCTCCTCCTCTTCATCTCAGGAGCTCATCATGAGCCCTGACTGTTCCAGCTGGGTGGTGAAGCTTCCCTGACTATACCAGGGATGGTAAAGGTGAGAATGACACTCATCATAACAGGAGTTTCAGGTGCCTGACCAAGGTGGGGAACAAAGAATAAGCAGTTACCCATGTTAGCCCTGGTAAATCATTTACCTGAGTTGTAGCCCAGGTGGAACGGTACCATTGTTCCCAATCTGGGTTATGGCCAGGATGGAGATTTAGAATCACAGACTACTTTGGATAGGAAGGGACCTTAAAAGGCCCAACCTTCTGCCATGGGCAGGGACACCTTCCACCAGCCCAGGTTGCTCCAAGCCTTGTCCAACCTGGCCTTGGACACTTCCAGGGATGGGGCAGCCACAGCTTCTCTGGGC
>JAWWEV010000077.1:1215849-1227078 GCA_035583235.1 Hafferia zeledoni | reverse complement strand
CTGGAGTTGGCCCAAGGGTTGGACTTGATGATCTCGGAGGTCTTTTCCAACCCAATCCATTCTATGATTCTCTGATTTTATGACAAGGCCAAGCTGGGGATTTCTGTCTCCAGGCCATGGTTTGTCTGGGAGTGGTGAGGAGAAAAGAGCTGAGGTCCCACTCTGGGTTCTGGGATGCTGTAAATGGAGGTGCTGCCAGCCAGGACTCCTGGCTCCTCTTTCTGGCCGCAACCCACTGTGTGTTCACCCCTTTCCCCCATCCTGCCTGCTGGTGCCCTGTCCAGGCAGCAGTGTATCTGTATCTTGCCTGTCACACCATGCCTGCAGCTTATTTCTCCCTCCTGGGGCCTGGCTGAAGCAATCCCAGTGCCCAGCCTGGGTCCAGAGCCCCCTTTGCTGGGCTGCTGGCACATCACCTTGAGCCAGGTGGTCTGTTCCCTGTACCTGCCTGGTCCTGCCTTCTCCACTTTCACCTCCCACACACTCCTGTCTCTCCTCTCCCCAGGTACTGGACATCACTGAGCAACCTGGTGGCCTCCCTGCTCAACTCTGTCCGCTCCATTGCCTCTCTGCTCCTCCTCCTCTTCCTCTTCATCATTGTTTTTGCCCTGCTGGGCATGCAGCTCTTTGGGGGCAAGTTTGATTTTGAGGACATGGAAGTGCGGCGCAGCACGTTCGACAATTTCCCCCAGGCCCTCATCAGTGTCTTCCAGGTTTGGGGCTGTGGGAAGGGCAGAGAGGGGCTGGAGGGCAGGGGATTGGGAGTCTCACCTTAATGTGGGTCTCCAGGCTGGAGCTGGGGGGGCTGTGGCTTTGAGGCAGGAGCAGGGAAATGTCACTGGGGTGATAAACAGTAGTTCAGGTTCAGGACTGAGCAGGGAAAAGGGTTTGACTGTGAGACTGGAGGGACTATGAGAGTTTGGGACTGCAGCCAGAGGGCAGGATTGGTCTGTGAGCCACTGCCATGCTCTGCGATGGGGGCTCTTGAGTCTCTATTACTTCTCTGCTCCCAGATCTTGACTGGAGAGGACTGGAATTCAATCATGTATGATGGGATCATGGCCTATGGGGGCCCATCCTTTCCTGGCATGCTGGTCTGCATCTACTTCATCATCCTCTTCGTTTGTGGGAACTGTATCCTCTTCCTGCACCCAGCCCATGGCAGCAGCTGCACAGGACTGAGAAGGAGAGAAGCAGAGGCTTCTGGCAGCATCTCAGTGCTTGCCTTCAGCTTTTTGGTTCTGAACACCAGTGGAACAAACCTCAGGCTTCAGGGCTTGCACTGGTGGTGACTGAGGGCTTGGATGTGGAGGAAAGCACACCTGGAGGAGTTCTGGATGCCCATCAGGCAGAGATTCAGTCAGAGTGAGGGCAGCTCAGTGCTCACAGGGATGGGTACAGGTTAGGGATCACCAGCCAGGGTTCTCGCAAGGGCTCAGCTCCAGGAAGGTTTCTCAGGGCACCATGGAGAGTTCTGGCCACATCCTCCAGACAGGAACCAAGTCCATGTCCTTAGCACTGTTCCCCCAGATATCCTCCTCAATGTCTTCCTGGCCATTGCAGTTGATAACCTGGCTGAGGCTGAGAGCCTGACCTTAGCCCAGAAGGCCAAAGCAGAGGAACGCAAGCGGCGGAAGATGTCCAGGTGAGCTCTGCTGTCCCTGGCCATGGGAGCTCCCAAACCTGGTGCTTTGGAGTGAGGGGGCAGAATGGCAATGCCCATGGACCCTGCCCAAAGTCCACTCCCTGGTCTTCCCTCCTCTCTGCTCAGAGGTTACCCAGAGAAGACTGAAGAAGAGAAACAGACGCTGGCAAAGAAGCTGGAGCAGAAAGCAAAGGGAGAAGGGATTCCCACAACAGCCAAGGTCAGTGCTGGTGGGGCTGAGCTGTGCAGAGCTCCTGGGGAGGGACCAGGCTCTTCCTCCTGCTAGCCAGGTTGGACAAAGGCTTGGAGCCAGCCTGGGTCTGGGCTTTTGTCCAGGATCACTCCTTGCCTTAACATCCACTGGCGATGGGGACTCTTGGTGACTGGGGCTCTCTGGGCCCGGGCAGGACATGTTGCCTGGTGAAACAGCTCCATTGCTGCGGATCCTTTTCCTCCTGTTCATTTCCTTTCCACAGCCAGTTGTCAGTGGCTGAGGTGGGGTGGTGCAGAACAAGTCAGAAGCATCCCAGATCCCCCTTATGTCCACACGAGCACCCCCATATGCAAACGCCTCTGTCCCGCTGTGCTGACTGTGGCTGAGCTGCCTCTGAGAAGCATCTCACCAGCAGCTACTTCCCTATCCACCTTCCAGAGATGCCCCATAGAAGCTCACCCAGGAGATGCTCCATATCTCATCCCACCCCTGGTATATTTGCATGGTCCCAGGCTCTTGCCTAGCACAAGTTCCCATTTCTCATCCTCTTGGTGTTTGTTTTGATTGCGACATTCCTGAGGTTTTTCCCCTCACTTGGCTCCAACCTGGGCCAGCACTCCACATGCTTTTTGCAGTATGGGCCAAATGCAAAGATGCTGCTTGTCCCACATGGCTTCTGAGATGAGAGGGTCTGGCCAACTGCACCTGCAGCTGCATGTCCTCTTTGTCTCTCCCTTGTTTCAGTTGAAAGTGGACGAATTTGAATCCAATGTCAATGAGATCAAAGACCCCTATCCTTCTGCAGACTTCCCAGGTAAGATTTGTCCCTGTCAGGGCAGCAGGAAAGCTGAGGAGGCACTGCAGAGGGATGGTGTGTGAGGGGCAAAGGATGTGGGGACCCTTTGCCAGCCTCGGAGTACTGAGCTCCTTCTGGCACAGATGCCAAATCAGATCACGAGAATTGAAGATTGTCCATAAGGTTATATTCCCCTTCCCTCTCTGGATGATTCCTTTTCCCTCCTTGTGGCCACCCTGCAGGTGATGATGAGGAGGATGAGCCTGAAATCCCCCTGAGTCCTCGGCCACGTCCCCTTGCAGAGCTACAGCTGAAAGAGAAGGCTGTGCCCATGCCCGAAGCCAGCTCCTTCTTCATCTTCAGCCCAACCAACAAGTAGGCACTGCCCCTTCTCCCTGCCTGGTGGAACCAGGCCTGGTCCAGGTGCCTCTGGCACCAGCTCCTCCCCATGGGGTCCTGTCTGTGTGTGAGGGCCAGCTCTCAATGGGACCAGCTGATGGGGAAGAGCCTTCTGTGTGGATGGACTGGCACAGGCATCCCTCCATGCCGAGGACCTTCCTGTCCTCAGGGTTTAACCATAGCCCTCTGCAAGGCTGCCGTGGCCCTGTCTGATCTCCCTCTGGCCTTTTGCAGCATCTCATGGCATTTCTGTCCCTGGCAGGTTTCGGGTGCTGTGCCACAGAACTGTCAATGCCACCTGGTTCACCAATTTCATCCTGCTCTTCATCCTGCTCAGCAGCATCTCACTGGCAGCTGAGGATCCCATCCGGGCCGAGTCATTCCGCAACAAGGTGCCTGTGGGGATGGGGAGGGCTGGGATGGGTGGGGAAGACCTCATGCTGCCTGTGGGGATGGGGAGGGTTGGGATGGGTGGGAAAGACCTCATGGAGTCCCTCAGATGCCCAGTAAGCAGGGACTTACTTTGCAGATGTCATCCCTGGGCAGGTGTCTGTAATTCCAACCCTTCCTCTGGGAGGGCAGTGCACTCTGGCAGGGGAGGCTGGATGTGTTTTCCATCCAGGGTGCAGCTGGGACAAGTTTTTACTGCTCTCTGTCTCAGTTTACTTCTGAGTGAAGAGATCCACCTGAGATAGTGTGTAAGATTACCTTGTTTTGAGACTGTGGTGACTTACTTGGTATAGGGATGTCCTGTGAGGTGTCAAACTGTGAGCAGCACCTTGGAGTGCTGCTGGCATGCAGTGGTGGGAGCCACAGCTCCAGCCCCATGAGACACAGATGCATCTGGCAGGGACTGGGGGATCTCACATACAACAGCTTCCCAGGGCTCACATGCTTTCAGGTAAATCAGGTCTCACCTGAAAAGGGAGAACTTTGTCCCAGCTGCAGGTTGGATCATACACTGGAGAAAATCAGCAAAGCTGGGGAAAGTTCAGGAGTCTTCTTGGCACTGGGTTTGCAGACTCTGTTGAGCTAGGTGGGCTCCCCAGTCCACAATGTGAAAGCAAACCCACAATTCCCAGATATGTGAACACACTGGAGCATTTCCATGTCACCCAAATCTCACACAGTTCTGGTGCTTCTGTCCCCAGATTCTTGGATACTTTGACATTGGTTTCACCTCTGTCTTTACAGTCGAAATCATCTTGAAGGTGAGTCCTTTGTCCCATGAGCAGTCTAGAATATGGGTCTGGACTGTTCTGGCCATGCACACTCATGCACTTTGGGCACAAGCTGAAGGTCCCAGTGAGGAGAAATTGCTGGCTGACCCTGATGTCCCCAGTGTTCATTCACGGAGTCTGGGTGCTGTGTGACCTGTCCCAGAGGCCATGTGTGCCCTCGGTGAGGTCAGGCAGCCAAGTCAGCTGTGCTGTGACATGGGGACAGATCAGCCATGGCACCAGCATTTTCATTCTGACATGCTGTTAGGAAAAACTCTGAGAAGGAGAAAGCAGTAGGAATCTGCAGAGAAAAACAGCAATTCAAGCCACTTGTTGCATGTTGCTCCCACTCAAGGCTCTTTGCCATTCTCCTCTTTAATTTGCTGGCTGACTGAGAGAGTTTTGTCTCCAGCCAGTGCAACACAGAGGATTTCCAGCTGCAGTCAAGTTCCTGCCAGGCTGCAGAGGTCTGAGCAGGACAGGATCCCCCAGCCCTGGGGCTGTGAGGAGCTCCTTGTTCCTTGTCCACCCCAGGGCTGAGGAGGGACCATGGCCCTGAGCCCTGCCCAGCCTCTCTCCTAACTCCTTCTGCTCCCCAGATGACAACCTACGGTGCTTTCCTGCATAAAGGCTCCTTCTGCAGGAATTCCTTCAATATCCTTGACTTACTGGTGGTCGCTGTCTCCCTTATCTCCATGAGATTCGAGTAAGCACCTCCACCTGCCATGGAATGGGCACTGGTCTGTTCAGACTGGCAGGGCAGCTGGGGGTGGTGGGTGGAGAAGGGGCACTTGGTCCAAGGGCTGTGTTCATGATATCG
The DNA here is from genome assembly GCA_035583235.1 of Hafferia zeledoni. Taxonomy (NCBI): domain Eukaryota; kingdom Metazoa; phylum Chordata; class Aves; order Passeriformes; family Thamnophilidae; genus Hafferia; species Hafferia zeledoni. Next base: position 1,221,984 of record JAWWEV010000077.1, on the reverse strand, counting down.
TGCTTAGGGGGACAGGGCATGGACAACTGGCAGGCAGGCAAACTCCTCCAGTGGCAAAGGTAAAGATCTGGGTACAAATTCAGTTTGGAGCTGCTTTCTCCAGCTGCTCCTGTCCCTTGGCCTTATGTGGGGTGATGGTATAGTGACATCTGCTTTACTCTGCTGTCCCTTTCCCCTCACCCCTGGCCCCAGATTGGCTTCTGTGGCTCCTTGGTGGGTCTGTGTCAGCTTGGCCTGGGTGGGGAAATGGTCCCATCCCAGCTGTGCCTTCCTCCCCAGGTCCAGTACCATCTCTGTGGTGAAGATCCTCCGGGTGCTGAGGGTGCTGAGGCCTCTGCGAGCCATTAACAGGGCCAAGGGGCTGAAGGTAAGCAGGAAGCTGGGACTGGGGCACCTCAGCCTGGGGCAGTGCTCCTGGGAGGCTTTGTGGCTGGCATCATCCCTGTTCCCAATTCCCAATTCCCACTCTGTGGAAGGGGTCTGGCCAATCCCTCTGCTCTTGGCAGGCCCCCACTCTTCCTGGGGCCCATTCCTGCAGTGGGAGGGTGTGGGACACAGGGGTTTGCCCCAAACATGTTCTCCACCTTTGCAGCACGTGGTCCAGTGTGTGTTTGTGGCCATCAAGACCATTGGTAACATCGTGGTGGTCATGACATTGCTGCAGTTCATGTTTGCCTGCATCGGGGTCCAGCTCTTCAAGGTGAGTGGTGTCTCAGGTGGGCAGGAGGCACCTTCTGCTTGAGCACATCCTGGACAGGTTCTCCCAGTCATCACCTTGGGGATGGTGTCTTGCCAGTGCTGGGTTTCCATCAGTAAGGGGACCCAACTACACCAGAAGAGCCTGCAGTGAGGGGAGGACAGAAGGAACTCAGGGTGCTGTCAGATCCAGACAGCACCTGTAAAGGGGGCAGCTGCCTCACCTCATTTAATGCCTCAGTTTGCTTTTTCTAAGGCAGCAAGTGCTTCTGACTGATTCCTCTCTGCTTTGGATGCAGTTTCCTTTTTCACAGCACTTGTCCTGCTGTCTGGGCCTCGGTGACTCAAAGGAAGAGCTGGCCCTGGCTGAGCTCAGCTTTGTTCTAATAACTGAGCTGAAATTCCCAGCTGACATGGGGAGAGCTTTCAGGACACTCTGCAGGCTAAGCACACTCAGCATACCTTTGCATTGAGTTAATTCTCTGGTTACTGCTGCCTTCTCTGTTTTCCAAGTAGTTGACTCCCAGATGGGATGAGCCAAACACTCAGGTCTGGCTCCTGAAACTCCCTGTGGGCTGGGGTGGGTTGGCAGGCAGGGTGGGGAGGGCAGTGGTGGTGGGAGGCCAGGGCCAGAGTGTGCATGGAGGTGTGGGAGGGACTGACCATGGGCTGGGAAAATGTCAAAACTCCCCAGGACACCTGAAGTCACAGCAACACCAGACTTCTGGTGAGACTTCTTGTCTCTGGTCTTCTGGTAACAGAACCTTCTGGTCTCTGTTAAATGCAGGGCAAGTTCTACAGGTGCACAGACCCATCCAAGCTGACAGAGCAGGAGTGCAGGTGAGAGCTCTCTGCAGCAGCCAGGGATGGGAGCTGGGTGGGATTCAGTGGGGGCTGCCTGAGTTCCTGCATGGGGATGTTGCATCCAAAATGTGGGGCTGAGGTCTCATGCTGTCCTCCCTCACCCTGGGGTAAACCAGGAACAGGCACAGGGCTGTCCTCCCCTGCCAGGGGTTAAGGAGGCCAGGCCAGCAGTGCAGTGTGTGCACTGAGGGGGGCCCTGCTGGTGAGCACTGTGTCCCTTTTGCTGCAGGGGACAGTTCATCAACTATGTGGACGCAGACCCTACACAGATTGAGGTCCAGGACCGTCTCTGGGTGCACAACAGTTTCCACTTCAACAACGTCTTCTCAGCCATGATGTCACTTTTCACGGTCTCCACCTTCGAGGGCTGGCCAGAGTGAGTCTGTGCCAAGGGAAGGTCCGTGCTGGGAGCAGGGCATGGCCACAGGGTAAAGAAAGAACTGCCCAGGATGAGGAGTAGGGCCAGCCATCCTGGCAGTGGCTGTAGAGCTGGCATGGTTATCCCAGCAGTCCTGTCCCACCATTGTTGGGTTTAGGGTGCCCCCAAACCTCTCCATAACCTTCAAGAGGTCTTTCCCACCTGATTAGGGTCTCTGTTGCCTCCCTTTCCCTCCCACAGGCTGCTGTACATGGCCATTGACACCAATGCTGAGGATGCAGGCCCTATCTACAACTACCGGGTGCAGATTGCCATGTTCTTCATCATCTACATCATCCTCATTGCCTTCTTCATGATGAACATCTTTGTGGGCTTTGTCATTGTCACCTTCCAGGAGCAGGGGGAGAATGAGTACAAGAACTGTGAGCTGGACAAGAACCAGGTAATGGGACAGCTGGGACAGGACAAGGAGGACCAGCCCTGGACCTGGCACTGAGGGAAGGGCAGAGGGGACCAGAACAGGCAGTGGGGCTCCTTGGGCAGGGAGGGTGCCCAGAGTGAGCTGGAGCAGAGGGTGGTGCCCAGTTCTGGGCTCCCCAGAACAAAAGCAATGTGGGTGTACTGGAGTGAGTCCAGCAAAAGACCACTGAGATGACTGAAGGTCTGGAACATAAGGAGAGGCTGGGAGGTGAGTCTGGTGTTGAGAAGACTCATGGGGGTCTTACCTATGGGTATAAATACCTTATGGGAAGGTGTAGAGGAGATGGAGCCAGGCTCTTTGCAGCTGTCCCCAGTGACAGGACAAAAGGCACAAAGTGAAGAAAATGAGAAATTCCATTTAAATGTTAAAAAAGGTCTTTTTTTTATGGTGGAGGTGATCAGGCACTGGAACAGGTTGCCCAGAGAGGCTGTGAGGGCTCCATCTTTGAAGATGTTCAAAAGCCAACTGTGTTGGGCAGCACACTCCAGCTGGCCCTGCTTTGGGCAGGGAGCTGTGACTGGACCATCTCCAGAGGCACCTTCTGCTGCCAGCCCTTCTGTGGTGCTGTTGTGCTGTTGGTCTGGCTGGGGACAGCAAGGCCGAAAGCAGCAAAGGCACCAGCCAAGGACATGGGACATGCTGGGGTCACACTGGAAGGAGCAGCTGCTGACCAAGGAGTGCTGTCGTGGCAGTTTGAGCTCAGGGTGCTGGGGTGACACAGGAACCCAGCAGATGGCCCTGGGCTGCTGGGGAGGGACAGGTTGCTCACCCACCTCTGTACCCACCTCACCCCTCGTCCATGTGGTGTCTTCAGGATGCTCTTGGCCAGTCCTGAGAGACCTTGGGGAAGTGCTGGGATAAGCAGGTACACTGAAGAGGTTGGGCCAAGGGCAGCATGGCCATCTTTGGAGGCAAGAAGTGATTCTGGAAACTTTTCCCATGTGGGTGGGTGCTCTGGGGTCTATTTGCAGGAAGCACAGCAGATACATGGCCTGCTGTACCTGACCCAGGAGGCTGGGGTCAACGAGAAGGGGGGATCCAGCTTGGGCCTGTGGGGATGTGCAGTGCTGCTGATGGTGCTGAGGCTGTGCCCGTGCCAAGGACACTGCCATGTGCCCTGTGGTGGGCTCAGCCCTGCCCTCCCTCCCTCCCTCCCCAGCGCCAGTGTGTGCAGTACGCGCTGAAGGCTCGTCCGCTGCGCCGCTACATCCCCAAGAACCCCTACCAGTACCAGATCTGGTACGTGGTCACCTCCTCCTACTTTGAGTACCTCATGTTCTTCCTGATCCTGCTGAACACCATCTGCCTGGGCATGCAGGTAAGGGGCACAGTGCCCACCACAGGGGGTGGTGGAGGGGTTTGTGTGGCAGTGGATGGGCTGGCTCAGCCCTGCAACCCCCAAGAGAGTTTCTGGTTAGGGGGTATTTGCTCATGGTGGGATAGGGGCAAAGTGGGACTGATGGGATGTGATCCCAGAGAAGGGTCTGCAGGGGGGAAGTTTCCTCTTTGCTGAGCCATAGGCCTGTCTGTGGGAGAGGGCTCTGCATCCAGCTCTGAGCTCACAATGGAGGATGGACCTGCTAACATGGCTCCTTCTGCCTTATCCTCAGCATTACAACCAGTCTGCAGAAATGAACCACGTCTCAGACATCCTCAATGTGGCCTTCACCATCCTCTTCACCCTAGAGATGGTCCTCAAGCTCATGGCCTTTAAAGCTAAGGTGAGAGGAGGGCACGGTCAGCATGGAGGGCAGGAACGGTCTCAGGCTGGGCCAGAGGGTCCATTTTTCCTGCATTTGGCGTCTCTCAAGTACAAGCACCCCCAGCCTTGCAGCTCCAGAGAACTTCTCCTTGTGAGACCCTCAGGGACCCCCATGTGCAGGCCCTGGGAGTTTCTAGGACTGCTGTTTGTCAGGACTACTCTTGCTGGTCACATCCGACCCAGTCCAGCTGGCCATTGTTTCCATCTTCAGGGTCATGTCACTGGTGTGGTCATAGCTCTAACCACCCTGATCCACCTTCCTCATTGCACTCCATTGCAAGACAGGACCAAACAACTGAGCAGAGGGTACAAGGTCTGACCACCATCCCTTCTCATGAAGGGCAGAGTCACTGAAGATCCTTCTGGTACCCCTTCCTCTGGGATCCAGCATCTGTCTCCTCCTTGGCTTAAACCTTTGGATATTCACTCCTTTTCTCTGGCTCTTTCCTGACAGGGCTACTTTGGAGACCCCTGGAATGTCTTTGACTTCCTCATAGTGATTGGCAGCATCATCGACGTCATCCTCAGTGAGATTGATGTGAGTGTCAGGGGGCTCAGGGGCCAGGGTGTCCCCACCCAAGACTGCCCTGCAGTGCCTGCCCTGGGGCAGGATTGGGGGTGCTGGGGTGGTGCCCAGCTCTGAGGGTGCTGCTGTTATTTTCTCTCCCTGCTCTGCTTGGTTCTGAGGAGGGACAAGCCAGGATCAGCCCATCCATGAGTGTGTGGAGAGCACTGTTTGAACATCCCCAGCTGCCCACCATGTCACATTGCCCCATCTACTGTGGCCTCCTGAATCTGTAGGCACTGGGATATTATGGAACACAGTCACTCAGGACTAAACCACGAGCAGTGGGCTGCATGCCAGCCCCTGCCCTGCTCACACTGCCCATGCCTGGCCAGGCAACCCCACACCCAGCCTCAGATCAGCACAGGTGGGAGGAAAAGGTTCCCACAGCTCCCTGTCCCCACAGGACACTGCTAATCCATGGGGAGGATCAGATGCTTCAGATTTCAAGGCATTTGCTTTGTGTCCTCTTTGGGCACTTACACAGTGGCCCATACACACACTGATGGTGTATCTGTGTGCCTGTGTGTGCTCTGGACACCACTGCAGGAGCTCTGCACATACAACCTGTGGGGGTGGTGGCTCAGGCAGAGCCTGAGGCCCTGATTGAGGTGGCAGGGACTGGCCCAGGGACTGTGCTCTGTGTGTCACAGCACCACTGACTGTGCAGAAAGCCAGGCAGACTGGTTATCAACCAGTTATCAACTGGTTATCACCTTGTCCTTGAGCCCAAGGGATGATGAGGCTCTGCCTGCCCTTCTCCTGTACACTCTTCCTCTTCTCCCCAGTTTCCATCTTACTTTCTTCTGTGTCTGTGTCTTCTTGTGCAACTACCCATCCCTTCCTCTGTCTCTCCCTGCCTCTGTCTCTTCCTCCCTCAGTCTTTTCTTCCCTCTGTCTCTCCCTCCCTCTGTCTTTCCCTGCCTTCTCCTTTTCCTTCCTGCCTCACTTCTGCTGACTCTCTTGTTCTCTTGACAGACTATTCTTGCCCCCAGTGGTGGACTGTACTGCCTTGGTGGAGGCTGTGATGGCACTGTAACTACCAGCTGCATGTGCCTGCTGTGCACCCTGTGCCCTTGCTGCCTGTGGCCAGTGTTTGCTTGTGTCCTGCATGTCACTGAGGCACCCCAGACCCAGCTGTTCCCTCTGGGGAGAATAGCTCTGCCCTTGCTGAGAGGGAATTGGGGTGGCACACCAGATCCACAGGCATCCCTTCTCACTCTGAGAGGTGCTGGGCTGTTCCCCAGTCCTCCTGGGCCCTTCTGGTGGCCCAACCCTGCCCTTCACCATCCCACTCCCTGGGACTGCCATATCATAGAATCATAGAATGGATTGGGTTGGAAAAGACCTCCGAGATCATCAAGTCCAACCCTTGGGCCAACTCCAGT
>JAWWEV010000077.1:1195227-1213641 GCA_035583235.1 Hafferia zeledoni | reverse complement strand
AATCCACCCCCTCTCTGGGCAGCCCATTCCAATCCCTGAGCACTCTCTCTGCAAAGAATTTCTTTCTGATCTCCAACTTGAATTTCCCCTGGCAGAGCTTGAGCCCATCGTGCCCCCTTGTCCTATTGCTGAGTGCGTGGTGGGATGTTCCTGAGCACTGCACTCCCTGGGTGGGCACGAGGCACTGGGAGAGCGAAAGGCAAAAGAAAGAGGTGGAAGAGGAGATGGGAGTTTTCCAGCACAGCCCTGGGAACTCAGAAGGGCCCTGCTGGGGAAGATGGAGCTTCAGGGAGGGGTGTTTACAGCTGGATTTTGTTGCCCTGAAATAGCTGGGAGTGAGTGGGATGCAGTGGCAGGAGTAAAGCTCTGGGAGGCTGAGGGGACAGTGGGAAAAGTATCACAAGCAGTGACTGGGACCAGATAGAGAGTGCCAGGAGGGTTCACGGCCCCTGGTGGCAGAGACTGGGGCTGAGGCTGTGCCCTGCTGGAGCATTCAAGGGTGCAGGTGACCAAGCCCTCAGCATCTCCCACTGCCACTATCCTAGGTGCTCCTAGACAAAACCTGGTCCTTTCAGGCCAGGAGCCATGTCTGCTGGCTCCCTTCCTGCCTGGCCACTCTGCCCTGAACCCCTGGGACATGGCTGTTCACCCCTCCAAGGGCAGGTCCACAGAGAGTAGGCATCACTGCACATCAGGGTGGCACTGGCAGCACCCCCCAGAGCCACCTGCCTTCAATCCCTCCTTTGGTACATCAAAGTCTTGTTGGGACATTCTCAAAACAGCCCTTCTGTGTTTACCCAGCTGTCATTAACCCTCCTTGTGCCTGGTGCCCACCCTACAAATACAGGGCATGTTGGGTGAGAGCCTGGTGGGACTGAGCCCATCCTTGGTGGCCGTGTGACCCTCACAGCTCTCCCAGCCCTTGTGGCAGCATGTCCTCATCCCTGCAGTGTCCCAGTGTCAGAGGTGTGAGTCAGTGGGGCTGGGGAAAATGAGATCCTTGGGAAGTCTGGGAGGAAAAGTGCCAGCACATCCCCTTTGCAGTGTGATCCCCTGTGCAGGCAAAGGCTGGGGGGGCCATGACTGGTGTCTGGAGTGGGATCTCATTACCCTTCCTCCCCCCAGGACCTGAACCCCCTCCTTGAAAGCCTGGGGGTTCAGCCCTTGCTGCCCTGCAGCTGTTGTGCTCTGCCTGCAGGACCCTGACGATAACTCCCGTGTCTCCATCACTTTCTTCCGGCTGTTCCGGGTCATGCGGCTGGTGAAGCTGCTGAGCCGTGGTGAAGGTGTCAGGACCCTCCTGTGGACCTTCATCAAGTCCTTCCAGGTCTGTGAGGAGCAGTGCTCCCCTCCCAGACACGCATGTGCCCAGGGCTGGCAGCAATGGTTGACCCTCAGGCTGGTGGGGTGAGGAGCCCACCCTCACCAGGCACAGGAGGAAGGTTCCAGTGCTGGCAGGCTGGGCTGGGGGCTTGTGGTTTGTAGGAGAGCCCTGCCCATGTGGGTGGGAGGGTGCAGGGGACTCCTTGGCTGACAGCACTGTGTCAGAGCTGGGCTGGGTGCTGGCAGCGCCTCCCCAGGCCCATCTGTCCCAGTCCCAGCAAGGCTGGGCTCTGCATCAGCTGGGTACCTCAGGGCATGCTGCAGTATCAGCTCACAGCCCTGACCTGGACAGCTCCCTCTGCCCTGGGCAGCCCTGGGGTGTGCTCAGCCTCTGTCCCAGCCACAGAGATGGGTCCTCCCATGGGAGGTGGCATTAGAACCTCTGTGAAAACCAGAGAGCTGCCAGTGGGAGGGTGGGTAGAGGAGCAGGTAAGGTGGCATTAGAACCTCTGTGAAAACCACAGAGAGCTGCCAATGGGAGGTGTGTAGAGGAGCAGGTAAGGTGGCATTAGAACCTCTGTGAGAACCACAGAGAGTGGCCAGCAGGAGGGTAGTTAGAGGAGCAGCTAAGCTGTCCCCTCCCCACAGGAGGACCTCGGTGCTGACCTTGTGCAGCAGCCCCAGAGCTCAGCCCCTGTCTCTGGGTTGCCCTGGTCCTGGGCTGGTGTCTGACACAAGCCATGGTCCTTCTGACAGGCTCTGCCATATGTGGCCCTGCTGATTGTGATGCTTTTCTTCATCTACGCTGTGATTGGGATGCAGGTGAGAGCACAGCGGTGTGGGGGAGTGGGGGGAAGAGGGGAATTGGTCTTGAGCAGATGCCCTGAGCCTGATAGTACCTGGGCAGGTGGGACAGGGAGGGACTGGGTCCTCCACCAGGCCCTCTGTGGGACTTTGCACATGATGGAACCCTTTCACCCTGGTCTGCAAGGATGTTTGCCCCCCAGCAGCATCCCATCCCTGGGCTGCAGCCACAGCGGGTAAGGCACCCAGCAAAGAGCACTTTGGGAGTCAAAGGCACGGCCTGGATGCACAGGGACCAGTGCTTGTGCTGGTTCATGAGGCCTCATCTCCTTGGCCCAGCTAAAGTGCAGTTGTAGTCAGTGGTGTTTTCAGCACAGGCAGGAATGTCCAAGCAGCTCCTGAGCCCCAAGGCACCCACACCCCAGTCTCAGTCTCTTTTGTGGATGCCCAAAGCCAAGTAAAGAAGAAGAAAAGGAGCTCAGGGATCAGAGGTGCTCTGGATGGTTGTCAGTGCCTGAGAAAGGGTGCTGGGGACCTCACAACTGTGATTTACAGATGTTTGGGAAGATTGCCATGGTGGATGGGACACAGATCAACCGAAACAACAACTTTCAGACCTTTCCACAAGCTGTTCTACTGCTCTTCAGGTCAGTCTTTTTCTGTGAGCAGCTCCAGAAGTGAGCTGGGTTCTGAGCCTGTGGGAACCCCCAACCTGGAGTGAAGGAGACCAGAATTTCTGTAGCTGATTTCTTTTTTGTCCCACAGAAAGATCTCCTCTCACAGAGGGAGCATTTAAGGACAAGCTGTGGGTTTGCCTGGTGTGGCTGAGCTGCAGAACAGAGTGGCATTTTGGGGTTGCTATTCTGAATATTTCCTTCCCAGACCAGATTTTAATTTGTTTATTGTGGGGAAGTTCACAGGGAGGTGGGAGCTCAGCCCAAGGCTTTCCCTGACTCCAGACACTTCACTCTGAAGTTTCAGTGGCCCCACAGCAGCAAGCCCAGAATCCTGACCACTGCTTTCCCAGCAGCATCCTGTTCCCCAGCCCTCCCTGTTCCCCAGGGCAGGCAGGGACCAGCAGGTGTCCCCTGTCCCCAGGTGTGCCACTGGAGAGGCGTGGCAGGAGATCCTGCTGGACTGCAGCTACGGCAGGCGCTGTGACCCCGAGTCAGACTATGCCGAGGGCGAGGAGTACACCTGTGGCACCGGCTTTGCCTACTTCTACTTCATCAGCTTCTACATGCTCTGTGCCTTCCTGGTATGCCAGCTCCCATGGGGCTTCCTTTGGCACTCCTGTCCTGCCAGGGCAGCCCTGGTGTTGTTAGCCATGGGTGTCATGGGGTGAGCCCACAGCACCTGGGGGCATTATCTCCCTGCCCACCTACCCAGCCATGCTTAAACTGGCACTGCACTCTTGAATCCCCCTTTAGTTCCTTCCCACAGCCCCATGTGCTGCCATCTAGATGTGTCTGTGTCGACCTTTGTGAGGGTGGAGAGGGACAAGATGCCTTGTGCCTGTTCTTTCCCATGACCTGCTTGAGCAGGAGGTCCCTCACTGTGTAGGGCGACCCTCACTCAGCATCCCCTGACCTCAGAGGATCCCAAGCCTGAACACATCTTCCCATGTTTTCATGGTACTGGCTGATAACTGGGTCCTTTCTACCTGCTCCTCTGCCCTCAGATCATTAACCTCTTCGTGGCTGTCATCATGGACAACTTTGACTACCTGACCCGGGACTGGTCCATCCTTGGTCCCCATCACCTGGATGAGTTCAAACGGATCTGGGCTGAATATGACCCCGAGGCCAAGTGAGTGTTGGGGGGTGAGTGGCACAGAGAGGGTGTTTCTGGAGTGGGCTCGCCTGAGGTATGTGTGGCAGGGTAAGCTGTGGCACTGCCTAGGGGTTGGATTCCAGCATCTCAGAGGTGGCTGTGGACTTGCCAGCATATTCCAGGGCTCATAAAAGCTGTCTGTATATTTGGGAATATGAGAGTTTCAGTTCCCTCTTCATCCAGCTCTGGTGATGCTGTCACCTCTTCTTGTGCCACAGCACACCTTTACCTGCTGCCAGGTGCCATGGGGGGCAGCTGCTTTGCCCAAGAGGAACATAAGGAATGTAGGGATTTGCCCACTGCAGGAGCACGGGGCAGACCCCAGGGATGAGCCCCTATAGCCCCTCCCCAAGGCACCATCAAGCAGGTCTGGCACCTCACTGCTGATGTGGAATATTTGCTCTGCAGGGGGAGGATCAAACACTTGGATGTGGTGACTCTGCTGAGGCGGATCCAACCTCCCCTGGGCTTTGGGAAGTTCTGCCCACACCGTGTAGCTTGTAAGGTAAGAACCAAAGGAGTGACAGGGTGTGTGAGCACAGAGACACCTCCTCCAAGCTGTCCCTGTGTCCTCCCCAGGAGGGTGAGAGTGACAGTCCAGCCAGCTTCCCAGTGCCATGGTTTATACCCTGCTCTGACCTCTCCTGTTCAGTGGAGGGGGTTGTTTGAAGGGGCAAGGATTGGTGCACATTTTGGAGGAGGGAGCACAATGTGGAATGATTCCTGTCTCCCTGAGAGCTGCTGGGGGGGCTCAGCCTGGAGAAGGGGCTCAGAGTAGACCTTCTTGCTCTCTACAACTCCCTGACAGAAGTTTGAAGCCAGGTGGAAGTCGGTCTCTTCTCTCAAGTAACAAGACAAGAGGAAACTGCCTCAGGCTGCACCATGAGAGGTTTAGGTTGGATATTAGGGAAAATTTTTTCATCCAAAGACTAGTCAGGCCCTGGCACAGGCTGCCCAGGGGAATGGTGAGTCAGCTCTCTAGAGGGATCTAAAAGACATGGATGTGGCACTTGGGGACATGATTTAATGGTGGTCTTGGTAGTGCTGGTTGGACTTGATCTTAAAGGTCTTTTCCAGTCTAAACAATTCCATGATTTTCTTCCATGGCACCCATGCCCTGTGGGTTGGGTTATTTCCCCTGTGGCTCTCCCTGACACTTGCTCTGGTTCAGCTGGCTTGGACAAGGGATGTCACTGCCTCTGGCCCATGTGCTGCCAGGGGTGCTGCAGGGCCCCTGGACCTGGGCAGAGCAGGTAGGGCTGAGAGGGCTCCATGCCCTGAGCAGAGCCTCTGGCCAGGCCAGGTGATGTGTCTGGGGGTTGCCAGCCTGCCCTGCTGCCCGGGGTCACAGGGGTTGGTTTGCTGTGCAGCGTCTGGTGTGCATGAACATGCCCCTGAACAGCGATGGCACCGTCACCTTCAACGCGACCCTCTTTGCGCTGGTGAGGACAGCCCTCAAGATCAAGACAGAAGGTAAGTGGTGGTCCTGCCTGCCTGTATAGCCTGACAGGGAACCCTCCTTGTGCTGCTGGGTGCAGGTCCCCACGCCCAGGGACCTCAGGGCACTTGACTGTGGGACCAGACCCTCTGGACTAACCCTTGGCTCTGTGCTAATAATTATCTCTTTGGACCACAGCCCATGGTCTGGGCTCAGACTGCAGCATGAGGAGGGTGTTATTAACTGTAGAACAGACCTGAAGGACATGTTGCAGCCCTGAGGAGTCAACCAATGCCACCCTGAACAGCTCAGGAGTGGGGCTGGCCCAGCTCCCATCCTTTGAATTTAGCTGTGCTGGGGAGGAGTTGCTTTCACCCCTTCCTTGCCAGAAGGATGGTTTTCTGAGCCCTGCTGTGGGAAGGTGTCCCACCAGCTTGTTTCCATGCTGTGGGTTGTGCCTGTCCCAGGAGTGTCTCTGGGCTGGGCTGAGAAGCCAGATGTGGCAGCAGGAGAGGTCAGGCAGTGGTGAGCTGCTGGGGTCAGTGTCTTCCACAGTGTGACATGGTGCATCCCTCTGGCTGGGGTGGGAGCATGGCAGTCTGGGAGGAGCACAGGAGATGTTGGAGCACACATGGGGCAAACTGGGATTGCAGGAGTGGTGAAGCTGTGGGAGCACCAAAGGGGAGGTCTGGAGGAGGAGACTGGCCAGATGTTCACATGCTTTGTCTTCACTCCTGTTCACTTCCCTGGGAATGAACTTCTCTGTTCTGCTCACTTACCTCTCAGGTAACTTTGAACAGGCCAATGAGGAGCTCAGAGCTATCATCAAAAAAATCTGGAAGCGAACAAGTATGAAACTGTTGGACCAGGTCATCCCACCTATTGGAGGTATGTCATCAGGTGGCACTTCCCAGAGGGATTTCTGGTCAGGGTCTCACTGTTCTAACCACTTGGGACCGTGGGACAGGTGGTATCATCATGTTGGTTTTCTCCCTCCAGATGATGAGGTGACAGTGGGCAAATTCTATGCCACTTTCTTGATCCAAGAGCATTTCAGGAAGTTCATGAAGCGTCAGGAGGAATATTATGGATACCGGCCCAAGAAGAACCCTGTGGAGATCCAGGTTGGTGTGTTGGTGGTGCTGGAGGGGTGACCCTTCCTGGAGGTGGGCAGGAAGTTCAGCAGGTCAAGGAAGAGGCTTCCCCCAGCCTGGGGAAGCCCAGGGAGACTCAGAGAGCTGCAGTGACACACAGGGACTCCTGTGCCTCGGGTTCTGGAAGTGAGGTGACCCCAAATTGTGAGACCCCACTGCTGAGGGTGACCTTAGTGTCCAGAGTGCACGTGACTCCAGAAGCAAAGCAGAGTTTTGATTCTCTCTCTCACTGATCCCACTTGCAGAGAGGGCTTGGCAGGGTCTGGTGCCTCACCAAGTAGTTTTAATATCTGTGAACTCCCACCACAGACCAATGTCCATGCCAAATGCTGCTCCTTCAGGACTTAATCCACTTCTCTGCTCCCAGTCTCAGGGCCTTCTCCTGGCTCTCCCCCAGCAGTGTCCAGATAGGTCCATGTACCTGGTGTTTCCTGTGTCATCTCACTGCCTTGTGGAGCATCAGGTGGTGAGAAGTCAACATGGATGACCTAGGGCAGGACTTCTGCAGCCAGAGGGGCCTGCACAGCAGCCCTGAGGGGGGCTGGGGGAAGATTTATGTGCCTGACTAGAGCAGCTGGGATGTCCTCAGCCTCTCCTGATTTTATAGGTAGGAAATCTGTAGATATAAAAGACCAGGCCCCAAAGGTGCAAGGCAGGGAAAAGGGCCAGGTCCCAGATGAGGGACAGAGGCACAGCCACCCCTTGGGCATCACCAGCCCAACCCTCCCTCAGTCTGCCTTTGGCATTGCCTTTTGTGGGACCATGTGAGCCCAGAAGCTGTTTCACCAAGCACAGAGCCAGCAGCTGCAGGGGGACCCCGGTGTCCCTGGTGGGACAGCTGGCAAGGTGAGCGTCCCTCATCATGTTTCCCTCTTCAAAGTCCAAGGGGAGAGGGGTGGTGGGGCCAGGCCACATCAGCCCTGCCTTTCTGTCCTCTCCAGGCTGGGCTGAGGAGTATTGAAGAAGAAGCTGCTCCTGAAATCCATCGGGCCATTTCTGGGGACCTGACTGCAGAGGAGGAGCTGGAAAGAGCCATGGTGGAGGCTGCCATGGAGGAAGGCATATACAGAGTGAGTGCCCTGAGGGCAGCTGGGGGGTGGTGGTCCCACTCAGCTCTGATTCTGAAGTGGTGGTGGTGGGTCAGCATGGCTGCTTACACTGGGGGACAGTCCACAGAGGGGGGACCACAAGGTTGGTCAGCATTTATTTCCTTCCCATGAGCATCGAGACACATCCTGGTTGTGCCATCCTGGGCAAGCTGCTCTCTGCCTCAGTCTCACCTCTGTGAAAGGACCCTGCTCACATGCCTGGCATGGGTGTGCTGGATGTTTTACCAGCTGGTTTGGAGGTTCCCACTCACATCCCTTGCCAGGCTACGGCAAGACAGCTCAGGTGTCACAGGAGCACATTCACTTCCCACACTGTGGGAGTTTCAGAGACAGCCTGGGCAGCTGTAGGGTTGCCAGGTTGCACCTCTTGCTGTGTCTAAAGATGCCACCAGCTCAGGCTGTCCCACAGAGGTGACGGGATTTGTCATGCTTGGGGCTGGCTGATGCCAGTGCTGCTGTGTGGCATCAACCCTCAGCTCCTCAATTTTCCCAGCTGGGCAATGAGGCTTTTGGGACTGCAAGGACTGAGCAGAGTGACCACTGTTCTGACAGGCACCTCCACATGGCTGCTCCCATGGGAACGGCCCCAGAGCAGCCTGGAGTTCCAGGCCTCCCCTGATGCCCTCCCTGTTGTTTGCAGAGGACAGGTGGCTTGTTTGGCCAGGTTGACAGCTTCATGGAGCCCAGCAGCCCACTGCAGCCCCAGGTGGCCAGCCAGAGGCCCCTGCAGTTCACCGAGGTGGCAAGTGAGGACCTTGACTCCCCCGTGTTCCTTGATGACTTCCCCCAGGAAGGCAACACCAACATCAACAATGCCAACAGTACTGACTGGCTGGAGGGGTAAGGACTGGTCAGCATTGGTGGGCAGGTGAGGAGGGCCAGCACTGGCTATGCCAGTGGTTCCCCTGGGGCTGCCCTGCCAGCTGGCTGCACCCTGTCCTGCCCAGGGGCTCCTCATGGACAGGTAAGGCCTGGAGAAGTGGGGGAGACGTTGAGCTCTGGCTGTGCAAGGGGACACAGGAGCTTTGGGCAGCCCTTGGGATGTGAGACAGGGACAAGACAAGAGGACAGGGAGAGCAGACACCCCATGCTGGTCCCTGGTCCCCAGGCTGGCACTCCCAGATGTGTCCCCTGAACATGCAGGGTGGCTCCAACCTTCCTTATGTGCCTTTCTTGTCCTTCCCATCACTCCTCCATCTCAGTGCTATGAGGATGGAGATGGACAGCAGGTCTGTCCCCCCAGGGTGGAGCAGGTGGGGAGGGCTGTGCCCCCGGGTCGAGCTGGGCTTGGTACATGGTCCCCACTCAGGCTGACCCACCTGCCTGCCCTTGCCAGGGTGGAGTATGAGGATGAAGTGCAGAGGAAGACGGTCCCAGCAGCACCCAGACGTCGGGCACGGGGTGAGTATCAGCTTTGCTTCTCTTCTGGGGAATTTGCACCAGCCCAGGGACTGGAGAGCAGGGGAAGGGTCTGATATTCGGTAGGTGGGTGGAGAAGATGCAGACCCCAATAGGCTGGAGGTTTGCTGAGAGCCCTGAGTACAGCAGGACCTGTCTGGAGAGCTCCAGGAGACCCTTCTCCTTCCTTCCACCCTTTGGGGTGATGAAGCATGGACACAGTGCCTCTGGTTGGGGGAGCACTGGCCACCCTCAGGCAGCAGAGCCACAAGCCTGTTGATTTCCTCAAACAGGGACTTCTCCTTGCCAGCTGTGGGTGAGGAGCCAGCACAGGCAGTGGGCAGGCACTGGGCCTTTGGGTGGTGCTGAACTCCAGTGAGCCCGTTCCCAGCTCTGCCTGGTGGTGGTGTCCTTGCTCTTGTACCCATCTGATGTCCTTGCTCTTGTACCCATCTGATGGCCCCACCTTTCCCTTCCACAGAGCACAACCCGCCCATCCCCATGGAGAGGCTGAGCAGGAGGCGAAGGGCCACTCCTGGGGGTCCCTCATCGCTGGGGCCACTCCTTCTCCCCCAGCAGGTAAAAGGGGCAATGTGTGCCCAGAAGGAGCGATGTGGGGGCTGTGGGTGAATCTCCCTCCCTCACTGGGAATGGCTGTCACAGCTGTACTGGGAAGGGCTCCTCATGTGAATCCAGCCTTGCCAGAGCTTTCCTTTTGGCTCAGTCTGGGGATGGAGCTGGGCCCCCACCCCACTGCTGCAGCAGTCACGAGGGGCTCCTCCAAGCTGGGACAGCTTGAAGCAGCATCTCTCTGGTTCCCTGTCTGCCTTCAGAGCCAGGGCAGGCAGAGGGGGTGCATCAGGTTTGCTCCCACATTCCCCTGGCTGCCCTTTGCTGGCCACAGTGCCTCATGCCTGGCTGCTGCCAGGGCAGAGCAGGGCTGGTTCCCAGCTCTCTGCCCACATGGCCCTACTGGTCCCATTGTGGGGGTGCCCTGGACCTGGGAGCTCCAGCAGGATGGCAGTGTCTGTCCAGGGACTGGACAGGGACAGGACCTGCAGTGGTCACACTAACATGGGACAGATCTTGCCTGGGCAGTGTCCCAGCCCAGGCTGCAGCTCTGTGCTCCTCTCTCTCAGCTTCCCAGAGAGGATGGCACTGTGACAGCAACAGCATCCAGCTCAGGGTTCCAGCAGGGAGAAAGTGGTGAGCCAAGCACATCCTCCACCCCAGCCATCACCTTCCTCATTCAGGAGGTAAGGCAAGGGCACAGTCTGACCAAGGGAAGGGCAGGGGTGGCACAAAGTTCCAGGAATACCATGCTCATGCCATGATGGGAGGTTGGGGGGCAAAACTTATTTGCAAGGGTGAGCAGAGCAGGTATGTGCCAGCAGGGAGGAGGTGAGGGCAGGTGCCTGCAGCCAGGGCACCTGCCCAGGCTGAGCACCCACGGGCTGTGACCTTGTCCTCTGCACAGGCTCTGATCTCTGGGGGCCTTGCTGCCCTGGCCCACGACTCGTCATTTGTAGCAGTGACCAGGGACGAGATGGCAGCCAGCAGCCAGCTGGAGATGGACGAAGTGGAGAAGGCAGCTGTGGAGCTGCTAAAGGGAAGACAAACACTGCAGGGCACAAAAACTTGCTCTGCCCCCCTGGATACCTCACCCACATCACCAGCTAGCTCCCCAGGGCTCAGTGCAGCCCCCTCCCAAAAGAACATCACTGCCACTTTCCTGTGAACCACCTGCCAAAGGAGCCCAGCAGGCACAGTCCTGTCAGGGGCTTGCAGGGGGTGCTGGAGCAAAGCTGCACTGCTCCCTGCCTCTGCCTGCAGCCCTGGGGGCTCTGGCCAGCTGCTGGAGTATTTCTGGGACTGACCTCTGGGATGCTGGTGCAGGACAGGACAATGCCAGCGGGTGGCTCTTGCAAGAGCTGGACAGGTCATTAAAGTGTTCCTGTGGTGTGACTCTGTGGATCCCCTGTCCCCTCCTTCCTCTACCCCCTTGCCCACACAGCCTGTGCCCATAGCTGTGTGCTGCCCAGCCAGGGGAGGGGGCTACAAGTGCATGACCATGTTTAACCAGACCTGACAGTGCTTCACGTGGCAGCACCCAGTCCAGTCATTTTGAGGTTGCCACGCTCTGGGGGTCTCCTGGTTTCCCAGCAGCTGACCCAGCATCCTCATGTCTCTGCTGAACCCTGGCCTGTGAGAAGAAGGAGATGTGCCAGGACTGAGCAGCAAAATGGGGCCTGGATTTTTTGCTCCCTATCTCAGCTGGGCACAAAATGGGATGGGGCAGAGGTGTGAGAGCATGTCCAAGCTGGGGTACCAGCCCTGGAGCTGGCCAAGAGGAGAGCTGGACACTCTGGCCATTTCTGCCTCTCCCACTATCTCCATGCACCGCTCTTGGGTTTGGGCATCCATCTCTCAGCCCAGTCTGTGGGAACGTCTCATCTGGCCCTGACACCCCCACAGCTCAGCAGGGCACAGGCCAGGAGAGGGTGGGGACACAGAGCTTGCTGCCTGTTCCTGCCTGTGCTCCCCCTGCTGCCAAGGAGCAGCTGAGGTTACTCCTCTCTGGGGCTACCCAGGGGTTTGCATTACAGACTGCAGTGCCCCCCATGGGCTCTGGGAGCCGAGCAGTGGGGCAGCCCCATCTCCCAGCCCAGCTCTTTGCTGGGATGTGGCTCCCAAGGGCCCCAGCCCAGCCAAACTGGGAACCAGGGCGTTCTTCCTCACCTAATATATATTAAAACGCAGTGATCCGATGGGTCCCGGGGGAGGAGTGGATCAATGAGCCAGCCTGCTCCCCAGCACGGCTTTTATTTGTTAACTCAATCAAGGGAACTTGCTGTCTCTGAGCTCCAGCTGCAGCCTGAGCACCAGTCTGGTGCTGGGCCATGGTAGAGCAGCTTCCCCCGTGGCACGCAGCCAGCAGGGATGGAAGGCATGGGGGCAGCGGCTGCATCCCTTCCACTTGCTTCCTTGCCCTTGGGGCAGGACCTACATGCCCTCACACTTACCCCCTTCCTCCCTACGTGCACACCTTGCTGAGGAAAGCCGGACCAGCCTCGGTCCAGCCCCGGTACAGCCTGGAGCAGCCCCGGTACAGCCCCAGTACAGCCTGGAGCAGCCCCCGTACAGCCCCAGTACAGCCTGGAGCAGCTCCGCTACAGCCAGAAGCATCGCCGGTACCGGCCCCAGTACACTCGGAACAGCCCCGGTACAACCCGGAGCGGCCCCGGTGCTGCCCTGGTATAGCTCCAGTACAGCCTGAAGCCTGGCCTGTACAGCCCTAGTACACCCGGAACAGCCCCAGTACCACCCGGAGCAGCCCCGGTGCTGCCCCAGTACACCCCAGAGCAGCCCCAGTACCGCCCCAGTACAACCCCAGTACAACCCGGAGCATCTCTGATACACCCGGAGCATCCCCGGTCCAGCCCCGGTGCATCTGGAGCATCTCCGGTACTGCCCCGGTACGCCCGGAACAGCGCGGGTGTGGGCGGCAGTGGGGCCGCTGGCCCTGCAGGGGTCAGCAAGGACCGAGGGATGCGAGAGTGAGTGTGAGAGAGTGAGTGAGTGTGCGAGAGTGAGTGTGACTGTGTGAGTGACCGCGAGCCCTCCCGCGTGCCTGCGCGCGCGCACCCCCTGCCCGCGTGCCCGCGGCTCGGTTTGGGGGGCGCGGCCCCGCACGGCCCCGCCCCGCACCTGGGCCGGTCCCGCCCCGCTGCCCCCGCCGCTCCCGCCCCACGGATGCTCCCGAGTAGCGGCGGCCGCGGTGTCGGCGCGGGGCCATGGCGACCCCGGACAGCTGCGTGAAGGTGGCCGTGAGGTGAGTGCGGGGTTCGGCGCTCGTGGTGCGGGAGGGCTGTGCATCCCGGCGCGGGCAGAGGAGCTCGGTGCGCCCGCCACCGATATCGACCGGCGGGGCGGGCGCTACAGCTGCGGGTCCCCGCTCGGCGAGTGTCCGCTCGGGGCAGTGAGACCACCCCCCTCCCCTGCGGCCCCCGAGCCGGGTGCTGCCACACCCCGTACCCCGCTCAGCACCGTTTCGGGGTGTCTCCCCCCCACTCCGCACCGGCTCCCGCGTCGTGCAGCCCCGCACTGCCTCCCCCCGCGCCGCCATCCCCCGTGAGCGCCGGCCCCTCCACCTGCAGAGCCGCCTGGGCAGCTCCCGGCTGCGGCGCGGGTGGGTTTGTCCCCCCGAGGTGTCAGCAGGATGCCGGGGGAGTGGGAGGGTGGTCCCTGGGTGGTGGGGAGCGATGCGGCATTTCGGTGTCCTTTGTGCTGGGAACAATGCGCTGCAGACCCGCACCTCGCAGGGGGAGCTGCCGGCGGCCTCTGAGCCCGCCGGGGTCGGGGGGCGCGGGCCGGGCAGAGCCCCGCGGGGACGGGTGACACCCCCCTGTGCCCCCGTCGTCTTTGTGAGCGCGGTGCCCGGCCCGTGCGGTGCGGTGGAGCTCTGCCGCTCCGTGCCCCACCAGGAGGGAGCCCTGGGGAGGGCGGGGGGTCCGAGACCTCCGAAGCGGCAGGGCGGGACCCTCCCCCGCCGTCGCGGCCGGAGCGTCCGTCGCGGGTGGGGAAAGGACCGGCCACCCCCCGCTCGCTCCATGCCAAGACAGCCGTATCTGCCCGGCCCGCGATGTGGGAGCATCTCGGGCCCCGTGGGAGCCCGGCCCCACCGCCCCTCCTGCCCGGCCGGGCACGCCGTGCCTCCCCCCGCGGGGCCGCCTGGGCAAGCCGTGCCCCCCGTACCCCCACCGGCACGGGCAGGATGGCAGCTGGGGGCTGCGGGGACTGCGCCGGGGCTCGGGGGGCACTGCCTTGCCCCCCTGCTTGGGCAGAGCAGGAGCACAAAAGATGCTGCTGGTGCAGCGGCAGTGATGGAGAGAGAGCGGGTGGGTGTGGGGCTGGGTGTGCGTGTGCATGCGGGTGTGCAGGGCTGTGTGCGTGTACACGCGGGTGTGTGCGCACCAGGACACCCCCCGGCTGCCCTGCCCCTCCAGCCTGCCCGCCCGGGGAGAGGCCGGAGGGCATTTTCTGCCCTGCTTCTCTCCAGAGGCCGGGGCTTGAGGCCGGGCTGTGGCTGTGAAGGATGGGGGAGCTGCAGGAGGAGTGACGGGCAGCCCCTGCTGCTTGTGCTGCTGGCTTGCCTTGCACAGGGGCAGGGTGGGCTGTGCCAAGGCAGAGTGTCCGTGCCAGGACATTGACCCGGCAACCGAGTGATGCCGGCGCTGGGGGTGGAGACTTCCTCCTGGCCAGTCTCTTCCCTTATTCATCCTGCATTTCTCTCGGGATGGTGCCTTTTAACATCATCCGGGGGATGGGATGGGTGCCACACGGCATGGAGGCTGTGGGGTCATTTCTGCTGGGCTCTCCTAATCCCTGATCCCTCGGGTTCTGCCAGCACTGGGGGCCTGGGCTGGCTGGTGCTCAGGGAAAGGTTCACAACTGGGGCGTAATTGGGATCTGCAGCATTGCAGTGGGGCTGGAGTGTCCATGGTGAGGAACCAGGGAGAGGGGAGAGGTCCAACCCTCTTCCACCGGTTCCTTGAGGGAGGGAGCCAACATCCCCCTCGGTGCAGCTGGTGGGAGCCAGGCAGCTGGGGCGGTGTGGTGCTGGAGGTGAGTCGGGAGGACAAAGGAGCAGGGCTGAGAGCAAGGAGGCTGCGAGACAAAGCCGGCAGGTCGCAGCGCCATGCAGGAAGGTGGCTCGGAGGCTGGGCTGAGTGTGCAAGGGCTGAGTGTGCAAGGGCCGAGCTGCTCTCCCTGTGGACCGCCCACCTTTTCTGTCACACCATCCCTGCGGGCTGGGGTTGCATCCTCTCCTGCCCTGCGCTGGGAGCGGAGTGAGATTTTCCTTTGTGAGCGCTGGTGACACCCTGCCGGTGGAGCAGCCGGGCTGCGGGAATCTCCAAGACCCCCCACCCTTGGAGCAAACCTGCCCCAGATCCCGCCTCCCTCGGCCACTGGAGCATGGAGGAGGTTGAATGCCTCTGGGGTGCGGCAGGACACGGATCAAAGCTCCCCTTTTGTCCCTTCATAATAACGTGAATGGGCCAGCTGTGCCGTTTCTTTAGGGTCTCTGTGTCCGTGCTGCTGGTGGGAGTGAGGTGGGACATGGGGAAGGGCCAGGGATGGAGGTATTGGAGGAAGGCACTGGGGGCTGCTGGGGTCAAAAGACTGGGGATGGTCCAGCTAATATCAAGAGGTGCCACAGGCCGCCAGGACCCATCTCTGTGGTCCCATGGAGCCCTCAGGGTGGCAGGAATGGGCACAGTGGAACAAGGATGCTGGAGCTGTGCACCCCAGTTCTTGTTGATTCTCTTGGCCTGGCAGGAGAAGGCAGGAATAATGCTGTGGTGCTTCACTGTTGATCTCACAGGTTCTCATCTTCCCCTCACGACCCCCATCTGCCCTCTTTGCACTGGGAGTCCAAAGAATCCAATTTCTGAGACACTCATTGGAGTGTGGGGGCATTATTTAGGCTTTCTGCATGCCAGGAGGGAAATGGGCAGTACCTGCAGCAGCGCTGCTGTCAGCAGAGGGAAATGCAGGCCCAGCAGCTGCTCCTGGCCCAGGGGCTGATTTATCCCTGTACCTTGTACCTGGAGCTCAGCCCTGCACTGTCTGCAAGGGCAGGGCTGGATCCTGCCCTGGCCCCTGCCCTGCCCTCCCTGCCAGCAGGGTCTGCCTTCACTTGCCCCTTAGCCTCGAGTCTGATTTGTGGCTCCGAGGGCACGTCTGAGCTTGCTGGCTCCGGTGGATGCCGTGGGGCAGAACTGGTGGGGCTGAGCTGCTGGCACGGCCGGGCTGGTGCCCACGTGCCCTGTGCCAGCGTAACGGTCTGGGCAGGAAGCTGATGGTGCTGAGTGGGGGGGCCTGGGAACCCACACTCCTTGGGCAGCAGCCACTGCTTCCTTCTGTAGGTGACCTTCAAAAGGGTGGCTGTGATGCAGCCGGCGCTGCTGCTCCTCGTTCCTGCCCTCTGTACAGGAGCACAGCCTTGATTTCAGGCTTGTGCCAGGGATTTAAGGCTTGTGCCTTGAGGCTCAGCAGTCCCCTCCCCACAGCCCCCTCCAAGCTCTGGGCCCTGCAGTGAGCTGGGGAGCAGGATGCTGGTTGCAGGAAGCAGAGCTCAGCCCCATCGGGCACGAGCAGTTCTGCAGTGTCAGGAAGGGCTGATGGCATGTATTGACCCCAGAGGCCATTAAACTGCATGGCTGGAGGCCCGAGCAGCCTGTCTGGCTGCAGAGCTGCTCCCCTGAGGGCACCTCCAAACTGACCAGCTCGTTGGAGAGAGAGTGGCATGCCCTGAGCTGGCACTGAGCACGCGTGGCCGGCTGCGGAGACGCAGGAAACGCAGTTTGTGAAATTGGGGAAGGAAGTTGAGTCGGATTTCAAGTTTATTTAAACCCTGCAACCTCCAGTGCTCTGCTGCTCTCGCAGACGCTCCTGCTGAGATGTGTTGTGCTCCATGTGGGCAGTCCAGTGCCTTCTCCTGCCCTGGGGAGTGATCCCAACTCCTCCTTGGGAAGGAGGACTGGACAGACTCGTGCGCCCATCGCTGTGTGCCCTGGGGGGGCCTTGGCTGAGTGACTGAGCTGGGAAAGGCCAGGGGGTGGGAAGCCCTGATAGAGTCCTGGCATCTCTGCCTACTGGGATCCTTTCTGCGAATCCAAAGTCTCCAGCATCAACTGGGGTCAGTCCCCGAGGAGCAGGATATGTTGTAGCCCTTTCAAACCATCTCTTTGTGACAGATTTGGGTTCAGCAGGAGAGGTGGTGTCAGCCCAACTCGTGCCAGGACAGTGCCCATGCTGCCCAAGGGCTCCAGTGGGGAGAGGTTGGGGGTACAGCCTGGTACCTGCTGCCCACCATCACCTGCTGCTGCTGCAGCTCGGAGCCCCTTTGATGTGGTCCCGGGGGACACTGTGGAGAGGTGTATGGGACACTGTCTGCTGCCAGGTCTGGCTGATGTTGGGCTGGTTTTGCTCAGATGTCACAGGGTCATGCAGGGAGAAATCAGGCAATCCCACCCCAAGGCATAGGACGTGTCCAGCTCCTGTGGGGTGAGGTGAACAGCCCATCCTGGTGTGGGGCACAGCCCTAGGGTGCCCCATTTCTCATTTGCAGGGGTTGGGAGTGGCCCAGGAAGGAAAGATCTCAGGAGGCTGTTTTATTCTGAGGGTGCTGGGCAGGCAGAGCATCCGCACCCCTTTCTCCATCCTTCACCCCTACTGAGGGCAGCTCAGCCCTGGCAGCAGCACCAGCCCCTGCCCCCACCCCGCCGTTCTGTGGCTGGTTTTGCTGCAGGGCTGAGCCCATCCCTTGCTGCTTTTTGCTTTCACTTTGGGGCTCCCCCGCCTTCTGCAGCTCAGGGTGGTGCATGTTCTGGGGAGCGACAGGACAGTGGCCTCTCCAGTCTGTAGGGCAAGTGGGGGGCCCATGGGCTCTGGGAGGGCAGTGCTGATCCCAGGTGTGTGGGCACAGGGCATTCTGTGCCTGGTTTCCATCAGGCACTTGACAGCTTTTACAGCGGAAATGTGAGAAAGGGGACGGAGCCTTGCAGGGAGGGGAGTGGAGCTGCACCCCGTGGTCCCACCAGATGTACCAGCGTTCTCAGCAGAGCAGCTTGAGGAGGGTTTTGGTGCCTGCACACATCACCCATTGGCAGGGGGTTTAACTGAATGCCGTGGAGCCTCAGGATTTTGGGGCTGGATTAGCCAGAGGACAGAACCAGCTGCGACCTCAGCAGTGAAATTGGAGGCAGGAGAAAATTGCAGGAGATGGAACCCCAAACAAAGCTGTCAGGAACACGGCTCCTGGCCCCAGGGGAGGGAAGGTGATACCCCCATGAGCCTGATGGGAATCGCAGACGCAGCTCTGGCCAGTGGCCATCCTGCTGTTCCTGCTGGTGGGGGGTTGGCCCCGGTGGTCCCAGGGGGTTGTTTTGTGCTGGAGACTGTCAAAACACACCATGCTGCTGGTTAAACAGCCGGCAGGTCTGGGATGTGCTGGATTGTGAGGGCAGCAGCTGCTGCTGGAATCTGCTGCAAGAGATCATCGTGCAGGGAGTGACTCTGCAGCCTGGGCAGTTGCTGGTGGGTTTGACTTTGGCTTGGTGGGAGGGAAGGTGACTGGTCACCTGCCTGCCACCCCTGCCCCTCTGGGCAGAGCAGGAGCTGGTCCAGTGCTGCCCTGGCATGTCCCCATGTCCCCACTGACTCTGCATTGCTTTGTGCTTGGGGGATGCCTTGTCTGGCTGGATGCCCCTCTGTGCTCTCCATGTGGATGCCACACCATCATCACTCCCATTTCCAAGTGAGGGTTCAGGACAGCCTGAGGTCTTGGGGA
>JAWWEV010000077.1:1182662-1195127 GCA_035583235.1 Hafferia zeledoni | reverse complement strand
TGCTCTCCATGTGGATGCCACACCATCATCACTCCCATTTCCAAGTGAGGGTTCAGGACAGCCTGAGGTCTTGGGGATCCCAGTGGAATCCCTTCCCTGGCTCTGCAGCTCTCTGGAGCCTGACATGGCAGGGGAGATTTCTTGGCACAGCTTGTAGTGGGGCCTGACCCAAAGCTCCCCTGTCCCTCCACCCCATGTAACCATGCTGGGCTGGGGGCACCTCTCTGCCCACCACTCATGCCTGGCTTTGTTTGGCAAAGTGAGATGTCTCCATGTCTGCTTTGGTCTGGGAGGGGAAAGGCTGGAGCTGAGCTCCTCCTTCTTGTCTTCCTTTGCCCTCCAAGCAGTTCCCTGGCTGAGCAGCAGGGCTGGAAGGTACAACCTGGTCCTCCATCCGTAGTGCTGTGGTCTCTGCCCATCCATTATTTCATGCTGCACTTGCCTGAGGGAGACATTAGGGAAAAAACCTTCCATGTTCCCTGCCCAGCCAGAGGACCAGGCTTGCTCCTGGGTGCTTTGCAGCATGCCCTATCCTGCTGGCCAAGGGCTTGGCATTTATTTATTTTTTTTGGGATGGGCTGGAGAGGCACCTCTTTTGTGCCACCTGCTCCCCTGTTTTGTGGGCAGGTTGCTCTGATGTTCCCTGTGGGCTCTGGGCCTGCAGTGTCTTCTGCCAAGATTGGGTTGTTGTTTTCCCAGTGGCAATTGGAGCGTGCCAGGAGGCTGCCAGCATGCCAGCTCTAGGGAAGCCTTATCTCCAGTATGGGTGCACCAGTCCTGGGGTGGAACTGGGACATGGGGACCTCACAGGGACACCTGGGAAAGGGAGAGAGCCTGTGGATGTGATTCACTGGCTTGGGAGGAAATGGGAGACTCCAGTGCTGGGGTGCAGAGTTGGGTGGGGGAATCTGTCTGTCTATCTGTCTGTCCCCATCAGACCTGTGACATTCCTGTGCCCTGAAGGTTCAGGCTGATGGCCCATCAGGCCCAGGGTGTCCTGGTGAATGATGATTTCCTTTCACTCTCCATTAATTGCTGAGCTGGTGGGCTGTTCCCACGTGGCTGGAGGGATGGGGGGCACACATCACCTTGTGTGTGCTGCCACTCATGTGTTTCCCACCCTGCCTGGGAGGGACACTGCCTGGGGCTTTGGGACACTGCACCCCTTCACAGCCAACTGTTCTGGGTCTGTTGTTCCCCTTGGGCAGGCCCTGCATGGAGCCAATGGCATTGCCTGTTCTTATGGGGGTCAAGGCAGAGTCTGGGGAGACCCCAGACTTGGTTGACTCCTGCTCCCCTCTAGGCTGGGCAGAATGTGATCCCGTGCATCTTCTGGGCCCTGCTGCTCTCTGCCCACTGCCATGGGCTGGATGCCCCCAGTGCTGGCCCTGTGCAGGCAGCACATCCCTCATCCCTGCCCTAGACGGGTCTCAGCGCAGAGCAGATGGTGCAACTCAGCGCCACGTGCTCCTGCCACAGCTAATGAGCAGCACATGGCGCCTGCCAGGGCCTGATTTAAAGGTTTCTCTAAGCCTGGGAAAATCTGGAGTGAGAGGATTAGGAGGAGCCCGTGGGGTTCTTGGGTCCAAGGCAGTGCAGTTTGCCCTGCAGGGGAGCAGGCTGGGTGGCACTGGGGTGACTTCCTTGGAGGATGGATGTGGGGTGAAGGCATATCCCCCCCAAGGGCTGTGCCCAGTGGGCCTCCAGGTGCACCCCAGCCCTGTGGGGTGGCCCCAGGCTGCCCAGGAGCTCTGTCTTGCCCCAGTGCTGTCCGGATGTGCTGGCTGTGGCCCCCTGTGCCTTGGCAGGGTTTGCCTGGGGCTCAGTGGCACAGGTGGGTCTGTGCTGTGCTCACTCCTGGGAGGTACCCGGCTATATCTCGATTGGAGCGTTTGCCGACCAGACTGGCAGTCCCCAGGGAGCCTGATTCAATTTTCTCTGATTGCTGAGCCACTTCCCTGCTACAATAATTAAATGCTGAACTTTGTCTTGGTTTGGGTCCAACGTAACCTGTGTGCAAAGAGTCAGCCCTTGGCAGCCAGCCCTCTCCTGGGACCCTGTGCTCAGGGGGAATGAGCTGGGAGATCCCTTTGCAGGCAAGGGGGCAAATCCCCCCATGGAATTTGAGCCTGGAGAGCTGCTGGCTCCTGGTGGGGGTGGGCAGCTTGCAGTGTCGTTCTGGAGATGTGGGAAAACCTGGAGAACTTTGCTCTGATCCTATCCTGGGGAGCTGCATGGCCAAGCTGAGCGCCCCACACACCACCTTGCCTGTTGGCTCTGTGATACCTGGAGTGTCCTTGACCCGTGAGATGTCCTGGGGGAGCACAGGAAGATGTGAGAGCTGCTCCTCCTGGCTGCCCTGGGCTGCTTGGTGGGATTACAGGGTGGCAGCAAAGCATGGCAGACGGGTTTGGGACAGGGAGCAGAGGTGACAGCAGGGCTGGCAGAGGGGCTGTGTGTGAGACTGTGGGCAGGTGCTCCTGCAGTTCTGATGTTGGGGGGCTGGAGGGGACTGGTAACACGGGGAGCAGGTGTGGGGCCATGGGGGAGTGGGGAGGGGAAGCTCAGGTGATGTGGGGGTGGGAGTGGGATGAATGTGAGGGGAGGGGAATGGGGCAAATGCAGGTGATGTGGGCATTGGGGTGTTGTGGGGCCAAGAGCAGGGTGAACACAGGTGATGGGAACAGAATGAGTGCAGGCAGTGTGGGGAGAGGAGCCAGGTGCTGTCTGGGCTTGCACAGCCACCTGTCCTGGCAGGCTCATCCCCAGAGTTGGGCTGTGCTGCTGGTGGGGTCTGCCAGCTCCAGGCTCTGCCACCCCACAGTGGCTGATGTTGGGCGAGGTGCAGTGCCCAGCCCCTCAGCAGCAGTGGGCAGCCTTGCCCCTCTGCAGAAAAGGTGGACAAGAGGTAGTGGCTCCAAGCCTCCAGGGCCTGGCACAGAGAGGGGAAATCTCATGGAAATCTTCCATCTGCCGCTCCCTGGCTCTGCTCCGTGGGAAACCAGCCCTGCCTGGCTGGGCAGCCTCCTTGGGAGAGGAGAGGAAAGGCTCCTTGGAGGGTCTGCAGGCAGCTTTGGCAAAGTGCTGGGGACCAAAGGATGCTCCGAGCCCCTTGGGGCTGCCATAGTGGTGGGCTGGGAGGGTGGAAGCTGAAACAGTTGGGTGAGGAGGACATGAACCCAGCAGTCCCTGTCAGCCAGACTGTGCCTTCTTGTGCAAGGAGAGCCTCCTTTGGGAGTACAGGAGGCTGGTGGTGTCTGTGGTGTGTGCAGCCCTGAAGTGGGGGCACTGACTGTGCCTCATGTGGTCAGTCCCATCCCATGGCCTCTTGCAGGGCTCGAGATGCTGGGATGGGCAGGTGCCTCCCTGGGAGGTTTCTCTTGCTGGGGTCACTTGGGGACCCCTGAGTTGTCTCTGCCTGTGGAGCTGCCTCACAGTGCCCACCCCGTGCTTGGCTCCCAGCTCCTCTCTGCTCCCTGCCAGCCAAGCCTGGCATAGGGCAGTGCCTTGGAACAACTCGCCCTTTGTGCCTGCCGGAGCTCCTGCCCCTCGGGGTGCGGGACCCGCTCGCTCCTTCCTCCCAGATGCTCGGAGTCCCTGGCGGCCCCGCCGTGGAGACGCGCTTTCAGAGCCTGCCAGCCTGGCAGGGACGGGAAGGGCAGCCATGGAGAGGCTCCAGCCGAGGTCCCCTTTGTGTCCCTGTGTGGCTGCAGCTCTCCTGGCACGGATGCCACTTGTGCTGCTGCTGGATCAGGCTCCTGCTGCTGGGTTGGCTCCTGCTGCTGGATCGGCTCCTGCTGTGCCTCCCGTCATCACTCCAGCGATAGCTGCCGGTCGGGAGGGATGTTTTCCACCCCTGCAGGCTCCTCTGCCTGTCTGTTAATCCATCTGCCTCCTGCCCGGTGTGCCAGGTGCCTGGGAAGGTTTTCCTGGCAGGAGCACTTGGCTGGGACCACGGAGCTCTGTCCCTTGTCACTGTCCCTTCACAGGGAGCTGAGGATGGGGGGGAGTGAGGTGTTGGTTGGTGCCACTGGGGTCATGCTGGCTGTCTCCTCCCTGGGGTATTGCCTGTGCTGAGGGCAGTTTATCCCTGTGGACTGGAGGGAGATGGGGTTGATGCTGAGCATCGTGCTGGCCCCAGGACAGCTGACTTTGGGTTTTAGATGTTGGTGTGTGGACACTGACACAGCCTGGCATGGCCGGACTCGAAGTGGGTTCCTAAATACCCTGTGGAACATTCATGTGCACACACCCCTCCAGTGCTGCTGCTCATCCTCTTGCAAACTCTCCTTGAAGGTATTTAATCCCATGGGGCAAATGGAGGGGGAGTGGAGAGACAAAGAAATCTTTTGCTGAAAACCTGCTCTCACTTTTCCTGAAAGGAAAAAGAATTCCCAAACGTGCTGTGGTTCCAGTTTGTTCCTCTGCCCATTCCTTGGGGCCGGAGTTGCTCTGCATGTCTGGGGTGGGGGTGGCAGAACCACATCATCTTGGTCCAAAAGTAATTAAAAGTCGAGGATAATTTTCCTGGGTGAGGGTGGGACCTGGGAAGGCAACAGGAGAGAGTCTGGGACAGAGCACATCAGAAGCTGCTTTTTATTGTGACTGCTGAGCTAAATATATCCAGGGAGGCTCAGAGCTCTTCCCACGCGTCTGCTGTGCGGGGTGAGGGGGCGGAGGGGGTGGAGGGGGTGGAGGGATGCTCCTGCTCCTGCTCCTGCCTGCCCCACCAGGGGCACCCTGTGCCCCCAAACACAGGGCTTTGGCCCCCCTGGGCTTTGCTTGCCACCAGCCAGACTGGTGTGGATCAGTGGCTCCTACATGAAGCTGTGCTGGAGAGGTTTAAGCTGCGTATTAGGAAAAGGTCCTTCCCCCCTGAGGGTGGTTGGGCACTGATAAAGGCTCCCCAGGGCAGTGGTCATGGCCCCAAGGCTGCCAAGGAGTTCAAGGAGCATTTGAGCAATGCTCTCAGGCACATGGTGGGGTTGTTGGGGGTGTCCTCTGCAGGGCCAGGAACTGGACTCGATGATCCTGGTGATTCCATGATCCTGAGTCCCAGTGCACACAGCACTGCTCAGGTCGTGGTGTGGCTTGCCAGGGATGTGGTTTGGAGGAATTAATAGCTGTGTTTATGGAGCACCCGGGGAGGGAAGCCGTGCAGTCACAAGCACTGAGGAGAGCTATTTGCATTGCCCTGGGTTCCAAACTCCCTCTTTCTCTATGAGTCCCCTGGGAGTCCCCAGCTTCCTGCAGCTGGTGAATGCATGACAGCCAGAGCTGTGCAGTCCTGAAGCAGAGTGATGTCTGTGCTGGTCCAACCCCTCTGCTCCCACATTTCTCAGTGGGATCAGGCAGGTGGGTCGTGCTCTCTGCCTGAGCCAGGAGCCCAGCACAGCCTGGCCTGTCCTGGTCCCACCAGCGAGTCCATGGCTGGGGACACCCTTTGGGTTGGGTGGTGGTTTTGTTCAGACTGGGTGGGTTTGGCACTGGCACCGTCTCGTCGTGTTTTTGCATTTTGCATTTCAAGCCTTTGTAGCTCCCGTTTGATCTGTCTGTGTCGGGAGCGAGCAGGGCTGTGCTGCAGCCTGGCTGCCCACCCACCCCTGCCCCAGGGGCTGCTTCCATGCCATGGGCTGTGTCTGTGCACAGCCCACAGCTGGTCACCTGCCTGAATGAGCCAGTGCAGGCGTGGAGGGCTTCCTGGCCCGGGCTGGTGGTCTGGGGGCAGTTCTAGGAGCAGGCTGAGTGTTGCTATGGGCTCTGTGCTGTGCTGTGCTGCCCAGCCTGGCCTGTCACTTCAGCTGAGGAGTGGGCTGGTGGCATCTCTGGGATGTGGCTTCTCTGGGATGTGCCAGCCTCTGTTTTCAGCTACAGACAGGTCAGGGTTGTGGCTGGGTGCAGGAGCTGAAGCATCCCCTGCCCTGTTGGCTCCAGGCCACAGGCAGAGGTGCTGCCCATCCCCTGCCTGCAGCAGCCATGGTTCCAGCATGGATTGTAGAATGTCCTGAGCTTGAGGGGATCCACAAGGATCACTGACTCCAACTCCTGGCTCTGCACAGGACACCCCAACAACCCCACCATGTACCTGAGAGCATTGTCCCAGTGCTCCTTGAGCTTTGGCAGCCTTGGGGCCATGGCCACTGGGCACTGGGACCCCCACCCTGGGGAGCCTCTTCCAGTGCCCAGCCACCCTTTGGGGGAAGAACTTTCTCCTCATATCCAGCTTAAACCACCCCTGACACAGTTTCATGCCTTTCCCTCAGGTCCTGTCACAGAGAGCAGAGGTCAGTGCAGCCCCTTGTGAGGAAGCTGCAGACCTCAATGAGGTCTGTGCTCAGGCTCCTCTTTCCCCACCTGAACAAGCCAAGTGGCCTCAACCACTTCTCATATGGTCCCTCTAGGCCCTTCACCATCCTCATGTCCCTTCTTTGGACACTCTCTAATACCTTTATGTCCTTCTTGTATTGTGGTGCCCAAAGCTGCTCAAGGTGAGGCTGCACCAGCACAGACCAGTGTGGGACAGTCCATTCCCTTGACCAGCTGGCTGTGCTGGACTGGACACACCCCAGGGCACGCTGGTGCACAGCATGGGCTGTGCTCACATCCTCAGGACCAGACTGGTGTCCCCAAGACTGGGGTGAGCCGTGAGGTTGCCCTCAGCCCACTCCTCTTCCCGCAGGATCCGTCCCCAGCTGCCCAAAGAGAAGATAGAGGGATGTCACATCTGTACCTCGGTGACACCTGGCGAGCCCCAGGTGCTGCTGGGGAAGGACAAGGCCTTCACCTACGACTTTGTCTTTGACCTGGACACATGGCAGGAGCGGATCTACACGACGTGCATGGGGAAGCTCATCGAGGGCTGCTTTGAGGGCTACAATGCCACTGTGCTGGCATATGGGCAGGTATGGGCCCTGCCCACTCTGAGGGCTCTGGCCTCATTGTTGTGCTCTCCACCAGCACTGGGGATACTGAGAGGACACTTTCAGAGTTAGGGAAGGTGGGGTGTGTGTGAGTTTCTGGGTATGGGGGGGACAGAGTTACCCCTGGCTGGGGAGAGCTGGGGCAGAGGGTGGCCTTGGGTGGGAGGAGGGGGCAGCAGGGCTGGGGCAGGGACATGGGAGTCAGTGTGGGGGTGGCATCAGAGTGGCTCAGCAAGGGTGTTTGGGGAGCCTGGAGTGGCAGGGCGAGGGTGTGGGGTGCATTAGGCAGAGCTGAGCTCTGGGAGGCCCAGCCAGCTCTCCCCTCACTGTCTCTGCACAGACTGGCGCGGGGAAGACGTACACCATGGGCACCGGCTTCGACGTGAGCATCTCCGAGGAGGAGCAGGGCATCATCCCCCGCGCCATCGGCCACCTCTTCAGCGGCATCGAGGAGCGCAAGCGCGCGGCCCAGAGCCAGGGCGTGGCGGCCCCCGAGTTCAAAGTCAGCGCCCAGTTCCTGGAGGTGGGTCACGGCGGGTCTGGGGCACACTGTAGCCCTGCCCTGTCCTGTCCTTGCTCTGCTCCCATGCCTTGGGCTCCTTGGGTCCATGTCCTGACTGCCCCTGACTGAGCTGGGCCCTGCAGCAGGTGTGGGAATGGGGGCGTGTGTTGGAGACTCAGAGCACCTGGATGTTGTTGACTTCATGATGGCAACACAACTGGGTGGAGGGGACTTATCACACACAGACTATTCTGAGTTGGAAGGGACCCACAAGGATCAATCATTGAGGCCGACTCTTAAATCAATAGCCCACGTACAGGATTGAACCCGTGACCTTGGCATTATTACAACCAAGTTTTAACCAACTGAGCTGATCTCAGGCTCAAAAAGGAGACTCGCCCGAACAGGGACTTGAACCCTGGACCCTCAGATTAAAAGTCTGATGCTCTACCGACTGAGCTATCCGGGCTCTTATGGTTTGGTTCCTGGGGATTCAGGGCCTCTGGACTGTCCTAACCCTGTTTGGAATCAAGGATAGGGTGATACCTGCTGCCTTGTGTCTGGACCAGTGTTCCCAGTGAAACAGGGAGAGAAGAAAGTGCCACTCTTGGGAGAGTTTGAGGAAGGGCCGAGCTATTTCCCATGTCCTTTGTTGCACCTTTGACCTTGAGAATGTTTCAGTGCATCCTCTCCCGCCTCTCTTCTGCCTTCTCCAATTCAAAAACCTCTTCTATTAACTGCTTCATTCCCTGGAGAAGTTTGTCCTGGGAAGCCCATGGACATTGTCTGTTGGCAGCAGTTTCCCTGGGGGCTGCTCCTGGAGTGAAGGACCAAAGAGTTGTGAATGAGAACTGGTTTAAGGCCCTGGCAAGAAAGCCCAGGGTGGTGCTGAGCAAAGCTGAGCTCCTGAGCAAGCTTCATCTGGGTCCTGACTTGGGGTACATGAGGGAGGGTGGGGAGGAAGGGGCCCCACACTGTGATCTGACTTCCAGGTGGCTTTCTTGGCCGTCACATCTGGGTGTCTCCAGATGCTGATGAACTGGAGAGGGAAAGCAGTGCCCAAAGTCACCTCCTTGCTGGAGAAATCCTTCCCACTTAGGTCTCCATCTGCAGAGCCCTTGTTGGGTCCCATGGTGCTGTTGTGTCCTTCCCTTCTCATCACTTGGCCTATCCAAGCTTGTGGCTGCCTTCCCAGTTGTGCTCAGCTCCTGAGGCTCCTCTTTGGGGATCCTGTGGGCTGGGATGGAAATGGGGACAATTTCCTGCCTGTCCTGAAGTCCTGGTGGGGGTGGGGAATAGTCCTGCCCTCCCTGGGCTGTAGGGTCTCATACAGGCCTTTGTCCCAGTATGTGTCCTCACCTTTTGTGACACACTTTCTCTTCCCTCTCAGTCCCCTGTATGTCTGTCTTGAGATCCTCTGCTGCATATTAAAGTCTCCTTTGCCTCAGTTTTGGGTGACCCCACACTGCCCCAGGAGTTTGCTGGGGTTGGGACACTGGAGGGATGGATGCCTGAGCTGCCTCTGTCCCTGGCCATCCTAGGAAACATCTCTGCAGACCAAGAGATGGATCTGAGGGTGACAGAGCAGTGACCCTGCATGGGGTCACACAACTGCCATGGGCATTTCCTGTAGCCTTTCTCTCTCTCCATCACCTCTGACCCTGCCCAGTTTGGCTCTCAGCCTCAGATGTTTGTGCAGTGGCTGCAGTGCAGGGTGGGAACAAGGATTCCTCTGCTTTGTTTCAGTGCTGCTGACTGGAGAAACTGGCAGTCCCTGGGGCTTTGCTCACTGGTCCACCCTGACAGCACAGTCACTGAATCAGGAGCTCTTGGGCCTCTGTGCTAAGCCCTGTTCTGCAGCCACCCTCATCCAGGTGACGCAGAGGGGGTTTTATGGTGATAATGGCGCTGCTGTGCCAGCCTGGGCATGTGGCCACATCAGGCACTGGTCACCAAGCCCATTGTTCCAGCAGGGCACAGAACTTGTCCCGGCTGATCCCTGTCCTGTGACTCTGCTCCTGGGAGCAGGCTCTGGGAGGAGGTTTAAATGCTTAAGGAGCCCAGTTGCACCTGGAGCAGCCAGGGCTGGATTAGCCTGATCCGTTCTGCTGGCCAGGAACCTGCAGTCCTTGGGTGACCCTGCACTCTGCACTGGGACATGGGTGCAGGAGGGTGATAGTCAGTGACAGTGGCGAGGGGACAGGCGGGCAGGGATGTCCCTCTGCTCCAGGGTGAGAGAGGATACTGCAGGGTCAAAATATGGCTGGGGGCATCCTCTGTCAGTTCTGGGGCCTCAGGGTTTTCCCTGCTTGTGCAGCACTCCCTGGTCCCCCTTATCCCCCTTTTCACCTGGCAGAGATGACCTCAGGGAGCTGTGATGAGAGGGAGGCCCTGCTGGCTCATGTGGCCAGAGCTCCTCAGGTGAGCCAGGAAAGTCAGAGGGATCTGAAGCTCACAGGTGTCTGCTCAGGCTCTAAGGACAGGGCTCTGAAAATGTCCTGTCCCCACAGAGCTGATGGTGTGGGCCGGGGACAGGAAGCAGGAACCAACCCAGCCTGCAGCTCAGAGCTTTGTGGGGCAGACAGGCACGTGGATGCACACCTGCACTCAGGTGTGCTCACACACACCATTCCTCCAGGCATCCCATCCCAGCTGGTACCTGCACAGGCAGTTCAGAGCTTGCCTGTGCATGTTGTAACCCTGTGCAGTGCTGCAGACTGGGGGCAGAGCAACTGGAAAGCTGCTGGGTGGGCAAGGACTTGGGGTGCTTGAACATGAGCCAGCAGTGTGCCCAGGTGTGTCCAGATGGGCAAGAAGGCCAGTGGCACCCTGGCTTGTACCTGCCATAGTGTGACCAGCAGGACCAGGGTAGTGACCATCCCCCTGTGCTGGGGACTTGTGGGGCCCCACCTCAAATCCTGGATTAAGCTTTGGGCTCCTTATGACAAGAAAGACATTGAGGGGCTGAAGTGTTTCCAGAGAAGGGCAACAGACCTGGAGAAGGGTCTGGAGCACCAGGAGTGGCTGAAGGAGATGGGAGGGCTCAGCCTGGAGAAAAGAAAGCTCAGTGGGGACCCTCTTGCTCTCTACAACTCCCTGACAGGAGGGTGGAGCCAGGTGGGAGTTGGGCTCTTCTCCCAAGTAAGAAGTAACAGGACAAGAGGAAATGGCCTGAAGTTGCAGAGGAGGATTAGACTGGATATCAGGGAAAATTTCTTCCCTGAAAGGCACTGGCAGAGTCTGCCCATGGCATTGGTGGAGTCAACACATGCGTGGATGTGGCACTTGAGGACATAGTTTAGTGGTGACTCTGGCAGTGCTGGGGGAACAGTTGGACTGAGTGATCTTAGAGGGCTTTTCCAGTCTGAAGGATTCCATGTTTCTGTGCATCCTGCCCTCTCTGCACACACCCCCTTGTGCCTCCTCTCCCATACTCACACACACCAGCTCTGCTGCTCAGCTGGCACACGTGTGTGAGCAGACATGCACTCTCAGCTGTGGGGGGTGTGGCAGTGGGGTGCCAGAGGGCAGCTCCCACCAATCCTGCTGTGCCAAGCCTGACCAGCCTCCTGCTTCCCCTCCTGCTCACCCCATGCCTGCTGCTGTCCTGCTCAGCTCTACAATGAGGAGATCCTGGACCTGTTCGACAGCGCCCGCGACCCCGACGCGCGTCACCGCAAATCCAACATCAAAATCCACGAGGATGCCAACGGGAGCATCTACACCACGGGGGTCACGTCACGCCTCATCAGCTCGCAGGACGAGGTGGGTGTGGGGTGGGGCAGGGCTGGCAGCCGGGTGTCACTGGCCAGAGATGTGCTATGTATGTGGGGACATCTTGGTGAGGGGAGTTCTGTCCCAGGATGGGATGGTGCAGTCCCAAGGGGGTTCTGGGAGGAGGTTGGTGTGCCCACTGGGCTGCACAGGGCTTGTCCCCACTCCCTTAGAAGGGTGTTTCAAGGTTTCCTTCCCTGCCTGGTGTCGTTGTAGCTGATCCAGTGCCTGAAACAGGGAGCTCTTTCCCGTACCACAGCCAGCACCCAGATGAACGTCCAGAGCTCCCGATCCCACGCCATCTTCACCATTCACCTGTGCCAGACGAGAGTGTGTGCCCGCCCAGAGCTGGTGAGATGTGCTCCTGACTCGTGGCCAGGCTGTTCCTGGGTCCTATACCCAGGCAATGCATGGAGGTCACTTGGAAAGGGGAGAAGGTTTGAAGTCTGGCAAAGAGAAGCAGAGATTTATCTGTCTTCTTTCCAGTCATAGCCAGTATTAGGATTTAATGGTTGCTGAGGGTGAGCTGATCCAAGGCAATGATGATCTGGCCCAGGGATGGCTCAGAGCAAGCTGCTCTTGGGATCTTGTCTCCATCCCCAAGAGGCTGGATGTGGAGGGAGAATGCTCAGGCTCTTGTTGACATCTGAGTGCAGCCAAGGGAGCTTCTGCCCACTCCAGGTCTGCAGTGGTGACCCTTCCTGTGTCCCTGGCTGCAGGTGAACGGGGAGGTGACCAGCCTCCTGGATGGATCCCAGCCTGCCACTGAGTACGAGACCTTGACAGCCAAGTTTCACTTCGTGGATCTGGCTGGCTCGGAGAGGCTGAAGCGGACGGGGGCGACTGGCGAGAGGGCCAAGGAAGGGATCTCCATCAACTGCGGGCTGGTATGGCCCCAGGGCTGACACTGGTGGGCAGGGGGAGCAGGGGCAGAGCCTGTCTGGGGGAGCCTGTGACTGTTCTGGGTCCTGCTTGGAGCTGCTCTGGACTTCTGGAGGGCTGCTGTCTCATCTGGGGTTTGTGCTGCCCAGCCCTGAGGGCAGGAACATGCACAGTGCCAGTGCTGAGAGCACAACTCTGTGACCAAGGGCAGGGGTGTGGGAAGGGGTGCAGCTGGGCACAGACTGCAGGTCCCAAAAGTGTGAGGTCTGCTAATTTGAGCTAAACAGACCACTCCATGGCTCTGTGCTGCTTCTCAGTGCAGCATGGCAGAAAGACACAGGCCAGGGAAGAGGGTGGAAGGTGAGACTGGCAAGGGAAGCCCCACAC
>JAWWEV010000077.1:1166116-1182497 GCA_035583235.1 Hafferia zeledoni | reverse complement strand
CTGCTGCAGGATTCCCTTGGGGGCAACAGGTAAGGGGGCCCCAGGTGGGGGCTGAGCCTGGGCCAAGGGGCTGTCCCTCTGCAGATGGGGTTGAGGGGCTCTGGAGCCATGTGGGAGCTATTTCAGGACTCTCGTGGCTGCCCAGTGGGAAGGGGATGGCTTCTTCCAGGCACAGCAAGACTTTGCAGATGTAAAGACCTTGGCTCCTCATCAGCCCAAGGCACAATTAGCAGCTTTGGCACAATCAGCTGGTGCAAAACCCTCTTGAGCCCTTGCAGATCTGGGACTTGGCAGGTGGTGATGCCCTGCATGGGATGGATTGAATTTCCTACCTCTTCTCCAAAGAGCCAGTTCTTCTCTGCAATCCCAGAATGGGTGGGCTGACCAGAGGGAGTTGCCCTTGCTCAGTGCTGTGTGATGTGGTGCTTTGATGGTCTTGTGGGTGCTCTGGCTCTGGGAGGGAAGAACCCATTTTACACCTTGGTTATGAAACACAGAAGGGCCCAGGATGGTTCTCCATCCAGGCTGGCTGTGTGGGGGC
This sequence comes from Hafferia zeledoni, assembly GCA_035583235.1. Taxonomy (NCBI): domain Eukaryota; kingdom Metazoa; phylum Chordata; class Aves; order Passeriformes; family Thamnophilidae; genus Hafferia; species Hafferia zeledoni. The sequence continues at coordinate 1,181,956 of JAWWEV010000077.1, read as the reverse complement.
ATGTGGCCTGTGCTGGGTCCTGGGTTTTCATCTGCTAAGTTGCTGCAGGGTGGAGGGAACTGTCTTTCACAGAATCCCAGACTATTCTGAGTTGGAAGGGACTCACAAGGATCATTGAGTCCAACTCTTAAGTCAGTGGCCCACACAGGGGATTGAACCCATGACCTTGGCATTATTACAACCAAGTTTTAACCAACTGAACTAATTCAGGGTATCACCCTGCCTTTGCATCCCCAAGCCAAACCATCATGATTGCCTGCGTGAGCCCCTCCGACCGGGACTTCATGGAGACGCTGAACACGCTCAAATACGCGAACCGCGCGCGCAACATCAAGAACAAAGTGGTGGTGAACCAGGACAAGACGAGCCAGCAGATCAGTGCCCTGAGGGCTGAGATCGCCCGACTGCAGATGGAACTCATGGAGTACAAGGCAGTGAGTGGTCCCTGGCCAGCAGTAGAGCCCCACACAGCTGCTCACTTGCTGCCCCACCAGTGGGATGGAGGAGAGAATTAGTAGAGTAACAGAAAAACTCATGGGTTGAGATATAGACAGTTTAATAAGTAAAGCAAACCAAGGAACTTGTTCCCTGTGTCCAGTCACAGAGAGATGTTCAGCCATCCCCAGCACAGCAGGGCTCTGTCAGGTGTAATGGTGACTTGGGATGGGTGACACTCCAAACATCCCTCCCTTCTTCCTCTTTCCCCCAGCTTTATGTGCTGAGCACATCATGTGGTCTGGGATATCCCTGTGGTCAGTGGGGGCAGCTGTCCCAGCTGTGTTCCCCCAGCTCCTTGTATGCCCTTGGCCTAATGCTGGTGGGGCAGGGTGAGGGACATAACAGCCCTTAGTGCTGTGCAAGCCCTGATCAGCAGGAGCTAAATCATCCCTGTGGAACCAGTGCTGTTTTCAGCACACATCCCAAACAGAACCTCACTAGATGCTGTGAGGAAAATTAACTCCACCCCAAGCAAACCCAGCTGATGGAGTGAGCCTGGTGAGGAGGTGGAGGCAGATGCATAAAGCTCACTCCTCATGTTTGAATTGGGACAGGTTTAGTGGGACAGACCCTCCTTCCTCCCATTCCCTGCCCCTATGGATAGGGGCAACTTCTGGGAGGAGTCAGGAGGCTTAAGAGACAGTGACTGCCTGTGACAAGCAGGACCTTGGTCAAGTATTGGAGGTGCTAAGGCAGGGAGAAGCCCTGAAGCATCTCCCACCTTCTGCATGTTCACCTCAGGCCTTTCTGGTGCTTAGATTTGCCCCTGCTTTGGTGTCTGGGGTTGCCCTGAGGGATGCAATGGTGGGTCCCCTGTCCCAGCTCACCCTACACTCAGGGTCTTCCCTCCTGTCCCCACAGGGCAAGCGGGTGATCGGGGAGGACGGGGCCGAGGGATACAGCGACCTGTTCCGCGAGAACGCCATGCTGCAGAAGGAGAACAGCGCCCTGCGCATGAGGGTGAAGGCCATGCAGGAGGCCATCGATGCCATCAACAGCAGGGTCACCTACCTCATGAGCCAGGAGGCCAACCTGATGTTGGCCAAGGCAGGTGAGGCTTGGCATGGTGGGTCAGCCCAGGCAGCACAGCGGGGATGGGGTCTGTGGTACAGCCCATGCCAACCTCAATCCACCTGTACCGCTGCCCCTCCAGGTGACGGTAATGAAGCCATTGGAGCCCTCATCCAGAACTACATCCGGGAGATTGAAGAGCTGAGGTGAGTGGGCACAGGCTGGTGAGTCACTGGGGTCCTCGTGTTGGGGTCTGAGCCTGGGTGGCTCACAGCTCAGTGCCTCCAGCGTTGCTGGGATGAGCTGTAAGCTCTGTGGAAGAGCAGCTGATGGCATTGCTGCTATACGGGGTTGTAGGAGGCCCAGCCTCAGTGCTGGGCATTGCTTTGGCCATCATTGTCCTTTGTGTAGGCATTAATGGAGGGAGAGATCCTGTTGGGATCTCCAGGTACTGCTGGCCCCCCAAAGTTGGGTCCACCCAGTCTCTTGCACAGTCCTGGGACCCTGTCTGGCAGCATTGTGACTTTCTGACCCATCATTAGCAGGAATGGCTTAGCAGTGACTCTGTCCCTGGCTTGCACCATCCGAACACATCGTGTTCAGTCTGTAGAAGGCTGCGGGGAGACCTTAGGGCCCCTTCCAGTGACTAAGCAGGGCTTACAAAAAAGAGGGAGATCAATTTTTTTAACATGGGCAGATCATAATATGACAAAAGGGAATGGCTTTAAACTAAAAGTGGAGAGATTTGTGTCAGAAGTTAGGAAGAAATTCTTCCCTGTGAGGGTAATGAGATGCTGGCACAAGTTACCCAGAGATGCTGTGCCAGTCCCATCCTTGTAAGTGGATGGGGCTTGGAGCAACCAGGTCTAGAGGGATTCTAAACCCAGCCAAGATCCCCTTCTGCGAGGGGAGTGGGATGGCTCCTCTTTGACTACATCCTTTCTCCATTCCCTAGAACGAAGCTTCTGGAGAGCGAGTCCATGAACGAGTCTCTGCGCCGCAGCCTGTCACGGGTCTCTGCACGGCCCCCCTACTCCCTGGGCTCCTCTCCAGGGGCTGGGCTGGCTGGGCTGTGCAGCCCCGCAGCACCCGTGGACACAGAGGCCTCCGACGTGCTCCGACGGGCCAAGCAGGACCTGGAGCGCCTGAAGAAGAAGGAGAGGAGGCAGCAGAGGAAGAGGTGAAGGCACCTGCTGTGTGGTGTGGGAGCAGAGAGGCTGTGTGTCAATCTGTCTGTCCTGTTGGGTATCCTGCTCCCCCCATCCATGCTACACTTGCTTGTGGTCTCTTTGTCACCCACCACACAATTCCAGAGGCCATTTTCTCCAAAGGGTCCACAAGCAAGATGCTGAGGGTGGTCCCAGCAGGACCTCTTTCAGGGCTCCCTCACACTGGGACTTACCAGCTCTGCTCTATTCTCCCCTTAGCCCAGAGAAGGAGGCGTTTAAGAAGCGGCAGAAACTGCAGCAGGACAACGGGGAGGAGACAGATGAGAATGAGGTGGAAGAGGTGAGCAGGCATTGTGCTCATAGCGAGGGATTGTCTGGGTGTGTGGCATTGTAGTCACCCCACATGGGACAGGGATAAAGCCCAGCCTGGTCCTGAAGGAGGTTGGAAAGGTGGTTTTGCTGAGGACTCCATGCTGGAGCAGGGAGGAGTTGGATGCTCCCCCAGCCAGCCCTGCTGTGGAGCAAGGAGTCCACCTTTTGGATGGCGTGATTTCCATCAGCATAGGTGAAGGTGGGGTTAGGCAATAAAGGGCTGCTCAGCTGGGAGGGGATGGATGCAAAGATGGATGGACCACAGAGCTGCTCCTCTCCACAGCGTGTGGTAGAGGTCCAGAAATGGTGCTGCAGCCTCTGGGCATCCATGTGAGGGAGGCTGAGTCCCTCTGTGGGGGCTGCAGCCCTTTGCTGTAGGGTGGGCACAGGTCTGGAGGAGGGAAGAGCTGCAGAGAGAAGAGCAGGCTGAGGTCAGGTACTTGTCTGTTAGGAAGAGGAGGAACAGGATGAGAGTGGCTGTGAGGAAGAGGATGGACGCGAGGATGAAGATGAGGATTCAGGCAGTGAAGAGAGCCTGGTGGACTCAGACTCGGATGCAGAGGAGAAGGGTAAAGTGGAGATCCCTGTGCAGCCCTGGGCATGGTGGGGCTTTTGCTGGTGTCTCTGGCAATGAGCTCTGCTCCTGGGAAGGCAGAGCCCTGGCCATGCCTGCTCTGGGGGACGTGGAAGAGCCCCAGGGTTGCTGCAGCTCCCCAGCAATGTGCCCATCAGCTCCTTTGTCCTCTGCCATGGGGGCAATGCTCCCTCATCCCTCCCAGCCTGACTGTCCCACTCTGCCTCCAGCTGTGAATTTCCAGGCCGATTTGGCAGATCTGACCTGTGAGATTGAGATCAAGCAGAAGCTGATTGATGAGCTGGAGAACAGCCAGCGGCGCTTGCAGACCCTCAAGCATCAGTATGAGGAGAAGCTGATCCTACTGCAGAATAAGATTCGGGACACGCAGCTGGAGCGGGACCGGGTCCTGCAAAACCTCAGTGAGAACCTCCTCACCCATGAGATGCCATCCCTGTAGTGTCGAGCCCCAGTTCCCACTCCTGCCCAGCTGAGTCAGAGTCAAAGCACCCACTCCTGGCATGCAGTGCTGGCTCTGGTAGTGCTTTGTCACCCTTTGCCTCTATTCAAGTCCCTGGGACCCCCAAGACTCTTATCCTGACATGGGAGCAGGAGCAGTCAGCTGCAGAGCTCCAGACTCTGCTGGTGCTGGAGAAGGATGGCAAGACAAAGCCCTTTCTAGCCTTGAGCACCACTTCATGAGCCCCACCACTTCAGTGGGGACACCTGGAGAAATAGGGGCAAAAGACCCAGTGTTGTGGCTGATCTCCAGACTAAACAGGGCAGGGTCACCTGTACCGTGGCTGTGGGTCTCAGTCTGCAGCTCTGCCAGGAGACCCAGCTCAGCCCAGCAGTGTCTCCACTCTACACTGAGCCCTTCCAGGAGGTATCCCCAGACAGACCCCAGCTGGCAATAGGGTGAGGGGGGCCCTGGTGGGATGGGAAGGAAGCAGTGCCTGGTGCCTCCAGGCAGGTTCTGTGGGTGCAGGAGGATCTGAAGGTGTGTGGCCATCGCAAACCCTCCCCTCAACCCACCAGGCACCATGGAGTGCTACACGGAGGAGAAAGCCAACAAGATCAAAGCAGACTATGAGAAGCGGCTGAAGGAGATGAACAGGGACCTGCAGAAGCTGCAGGCAGCCCAGAAGGAGCACGCCCGCCTGCTGAAGAACCAGTCCCGCTACGAGCGGGAGCTGCGGAAGCTGCAGGCAGAGGTGGCCGAGATGAAGAAGGCAAAGGTACCACCTGGATGGGCCAGGGCAGGGAGGGATCCCCTGAACGAGCTTGGCTTCCTGCTCAGGGCAATGTTTTCCACTCTGGTGGCAAGTGCAGAGTGTCTGTGTGCTGTGGGGGTGGGTGGGTGTCCCAGGACAGTTGGACACACAGAACCTCCGTTGCAGGTTGCGCTGATGAAGCAGATGCGGGAGGAGCAGCAGCGGAGGCGGCTGGTGGAGACCAAGAGGAACCGGGAGATCGCACAGCTCAAGAAGGAGCAACGCCGGCAGGAGGTGAGAGCCCAGCTCGCCATGTGCCACCAGTGTCCCCAGGCTGGCCTGGCTTGGTGGGATGGTGTTTGTCCAGGTGCTCCATAAATACCTCCAGTTGATGAAGCTTGGGGCCCTGCTGCACCCGGGGCCTTGCTGGGCTCAGTGGTTCCTGAAAGCTTCTTGCAGCTTCTGTTGTGGTTGCAGGGGACGCTGTGGGCTCCCTGCTGTGTGCAGGAGGCAATGTGCAATCAGAGCCAGCTGAGGCTGGAACCTGCTCGCTCTTAGGATCAGGAGTGAGACTGTTTGTGCCAAAGAAAACCTTGGGTCTGCAACTGTCACTGGGGTGAATGGGCAGGACCCCAGGAGTGTCTTTTTCTTTCTCTCTCGTGCAGTTCCAGATCAGGGCTCTGGAGTCTCAGAAGCGGCAGCAGGAAATAGTGCTGCGGAGGAAGACCCAGGAGGTGAGGGGAGGGTGTTGCCTCCACGCAGGCCCCAGCCCCGTGGAGGTCTGGGCTCCCAGTGCTTGGCTTAGAGAAACCTTGTCCTTCAGACAGGGCCATCTCTGGGAGTGGGGTTCCCAAAAGGGTGGGAGGGGTTTTATGGCTCAGGAACCATGTGGGAGAGGCATTCTGGTTGCAGGCAGCATCAGAATTCCTCATCCCGGGCAGGAGAGCCTGGTGGCAGGGTTGGGCTATGAGGGGGGAGCAGGAAATCCATAAGGCACACCCTGGGCTTTGGGTCTACAGAGCTGCTGCTCTTGGTCCTGTGGGGACCTGGGAGTGACATCAAGAGGTCTGGGCTGGGTGGGGATGCCCAGCTGACCTGCTCTCCCTCCTGGGCAGGTGTCAGCACTGCGCCGTCTGGCCAAGCCCATGTCAGACCGGGTGGCAGGCAGGGCCAGCCAGAAGCCGGCCATGCTGGACTCGGGCGCGGAGGTCTCGGCCAGCACCACCTCCTCCGAGCCCGAGTCCGGCGCTCGCTCCGTCTCCAGCATCGTGCGCCAGTGGAACCGGAAAATCAACAACTTCCTGGGAGACACCTCGTCCCCCATGAATGGGGCTCGGCCTGCCAGGTCAGGGCAGGGGCTGGGTGGGTGGTGGGTGAGACGTCTCAGTCATCTCCATGCCTGCCTTTTGGCTGGTGGCAGATTGAAGGGTGGCTTCTTTAGTGTGCACTTGACCCGTATTAAACCAGTGACCCTGTGACAGGCTGTGCTGGCAGAGTGTGACTGTCACCTGGGCTTGAGCCCAGAGCTGGCCTTCCATGAGGATTGAATGCCATGGCACAAACCGTGCTGAGCTCATCTCTTGTCCCTCTTTGCTCAGGGCCAATGGAAAAGCTGGGCTGTCCAGAAACAATGCAGATGCCTCCTCTGCTTCTGGCCAGCCAGAGCCCAGGCACCCTCCTGGGGCAAGTCTAGCTCTCAAGCATGGTGTGGCTGGCTGCCTATGTGGCTCTTCTCCCTTTTGGCTGTAGGAAGAAGTTCCCTAAGAAGGGGACAAGCCAGACCTTCAGCAAAGCTGCTCGTCTCAAGTGGCAGTCGCTGGAGCGGCGCATCTTTGACATTGTCATGCAGAGGATGACCATTGTCAACCTAGAGGCAGACATGGAGAGACTCATCAAGGTGGCTGTGGTGCTGGGGATGGAGAGGCCTGGGTGGTGGGTGTAGGACAGGGGGATGGCTGTTCAGACAGTGCCAATCCCCCTTCCCTTTTCCTCCAGAAACGCGAGGAGCTGTCACTGCTGCAGGAGGCGTTGCTGGGCAAGCGGGCGAAGCTGCAGGCAGAGAGCCCCATGGAGCAGAAAGGGCTGCAGGAGCTGAATGAGGAGATCGAGGTGCTGGGGGCCAACATTGACTACATCAACGACAGCATTTCAGACTGCCAGGCCACCATCATGCAGATTGAGGAGACCAAGGTGGGCAGTGGGACTGGGACCAGCTGTCAGGGGGAGAGTGAAAGTGTCTCTCTGTGGCAAGAGCATCCTTGGGCACAGCCAACTGTGACCCAGAGTCCTCTGGGCTGTGTCAGTTGCTGGAGCTGCACCCACAGTCACTTCTCATTAGGTGATTAATTGTGGAGAGAAGTGCTTGGCAGCTCCTTACATGTCCATGGACAGGCTGCTGGCATCCCCCTGCCCTGGAATCATAGGGAAGCTGCAGCCCCCATCCTTCCCATGGTAGTGGTGGTCACTTGTCCCCATGGGACCTTCATGTGCTGGAAACATCCTAGGAGGATTGGAGTTCTTCCCAGCAGAAGCCATCCAGGTTTTGTGTCCAGCTGTGACATGGGGCACGCCACTGTGCAGCTCCTGATTCCCCTCAGTGCCTGAAGCCTGAAATGGAGGCTGTGTGTGTCCCTGGCTTGTCCCCAGCTGTCACCCTGCTTGGCAGGGCATTAATTGATACTGGACTTTGGATTGTGTACTCAGGTGAGCCTGATGTCTGCTCAGTGTCTAATTAAGTGTTGGCACCAGAATTTCTGCAGCAGTGCAGAAGCCCTTCAGGTTGCACTGGACAACCCCATGGCCAGATTGCCCCAGTAGCCACTGGGCAGACTGGGGAGGGCGAGGGTTGGACTGGGCAGTGCTTGCAGGATGATGGAGGTGCTGTGCTGCCCATGGAGCCCCTTCTACCTGTCCCATGTCCTGCTGCATCTGACACTTGTTTCTCCACGTTTCAGGAGGAGCTGGACTCCACAGACACCTCGGTGGTGATCAGCTCCTGCTCCCTGGCCGAAGCCCGGCTGCTGCTGGACAACTTCCTGAAGGCCTCCATTGACAAGGTGCAGGGCCACGCTGTGGTGTGGATGCATGCCAGGGTTTCTCATGGCGTGCCAGGGTGGGGACCTGGTGGCAGGGATCCATGGCACCCCCCTGAGCCCCGGCATGGCCATCCTTCCTTCCCCAGGGGCTGCAGGTGGCCCAGAAGGACGCCCAGATCCGGCTGCTGGAGGGGCGGCTGCGGCAGACGGACGTGGCCAGCTCCTCACAGAACCATGCCCTCCTGGATGCCCTGAGGGAGAAGGCTGAGTCACACCCTGAGCTGCAGGCGCTGATCCACAACGTCCAGCAAGGTGGGACCTGGGGTGGGCACTGGGACAGGTGTGCTGCCTGTGGGGTGGGGTGCCCACCCATGCTGGCACCCCAGGAAGCACCTGGAGGGGCCGTGGCTGGGGCTCTGCCTCAGGGGTAGTGCTGGTTAGGGACATGTGCTCTGGCCACCAGACAATGGGGACAAGGAGAGTGTCACCCCCCACAACTGCCTGGGATGTCCCCTCCGCTGTGTGATCCAGATGGGGCTGGGGTGGTGGGGTGCCCTCTGTGCTGCTGATGCTCTGTCTTCCTCTCACACAGAGAATGGCTACATCAGCACGGATGAGGAGGTCTCAGAGTTCAGCCTGGCTTCAGATGGGAGGTAAGCACCCAGCCTGGTGCTGCCTGAACTGGTAGTGGCTGGGACAGGGTGCCTGGTGTCATTTATGGGACCTTTTAGATGGACATGAATGATCAAAGCCCCACCTGAGCTTTTCTGTGGTGCCCAGCTATTGGTGGGGGGAGCAGAGTTGTCTCTTGGATACCAGTAGGGAGTGAAGACTTGGTCATTCCTTGGAGAAAGAGTGTTAGGGAGCAGGGGGTGAACCAAGGAGTCTGGTGGACCAGTGGCACCAGCTTTCTGAGAGGAGCTTGGCAATAAAAATCCATCTCTGCTCTCTTCTCCTTGCAGCATCTCCCAGTCTTTCACCATGAAGGGCTCAGCAAGCCAAGATGACTTCAAGTTCAAGGTTAGTTGGCCTTTTTTTGTATGACCCTGTGACAGGGCCCAGGAGGAGGGATGGAGGGATGTTCAGTGGTGCTCCAGACCTCTGCTCTGTGCTCTGAACCTTGGGGAACCAGGCTTGGCACAAGGCAGAATGGCTGGTCTGTGGGTGGGAGGAACTGAAGTCTCCTGGTACTGTGGTCGAGGCACCAGAAAACTTGGGAAACACCCACATCAGGCAGATCTGAGTGGCACCAGGGAGGTCCCTGTGCAGGGCACAGAGGTGGAGGGAAGCAGCCATTGTTCTGTGCAGGCTGTCACATTTGCTCTGAGCTTGGAGAGCTGGCTGTGATGGGCATCCCAGTGTGGCACAGGGGAACTCAGGCTCCTGGGGCCTGAGAGCATGAGCTCTCCATCCCACAGCTCTGGCTGCTCCTGCTGCCCACCCCTGACCCTCTGCCCTGCTCTAGGGAGAGCCCAAGCTCTCAGGGCAGATGAAGGCGGTGTCGGCCGAGTGTCTTGGACCTACACTGGATGTCTCCACCAAGAACATCACCAAGTCCTTGGCATCCCTCATGGAGATCAAAGAGGACGGGATCGGCTTCTCCATCCGAGACCCCTATTACAAGGAGAAGGTGTCACGCACCGTCAGCCTGCCCACGCGAGGAAGCACCTTGTGAGCACGGGGTGATGGGTCTCTGGGCACTGGGCCAGCCCATGGGAAGCTGTGCCTGGCCTGTGGAGGTGCAGGGGGGTGAAGGTGAGCCCAATCCAGCATCTGTCCAGGCTTGGCTGCAGCAAGCAGTGGTGATTCTCCAGTGGGACTTGAAGAGTGTCTAGCAGTATGTTGGTATCTTCTGCAGACAGAGAGGAGGGTCCTTCAAGAGGAAGAAAAGAAAGGGGGGTGTGAGGGTCCCCAACTCCTTGCTCTTGGTCATCAGCCTTCTTGGGTTGCCAAAAGCCTCCACACTCAGGGCTACCTTGAGGCATCTTCTGACCATGTGATTGTGACTCCAGGGCAGCCCAGCTTCTCATTTGCTCTTCTGGGGGAGGGCACGGGGGTTCAGTGTGGAGGGATCCCAGTGCAGGGCAGGCACCCACTCTCCTCTGTTCACGTGCTTCAGTCCCAGGCAGTCTCGGGGCTCAGACACTTCCCCTCTGACAAGGCGGAAATCCTATGACCGTGGGCAACCTGCCAGGTGAGCTTGGGAGAAATGGTGACATGGGTGATGGGGAGGCTGGGTGGCCCAGATGAGTGGGGAAGGATGCTGTCTGGGCAGCTCTGCTGTGCCCTGCTGGTGCCAAGGGAGCAGCTCCTGAGTCGTGTGTCCCTCTGATCCTTCCCGACTCAGGCCTGCAGACATTGGGTTCACACCACCCTCATCCCCACCCACCCGTCCACGCAACGACCGCAACGTCTTCTCCCGTCTCACGAGCACCCAGAGCCCGGGATCTGCCTTGGATAAGTAAGTCCTGGGGGGGTGGGAGTGTCTGAATGAGTGGGACCCAGACCACGACAGCACACACATGCAACAAGTCCTGTGGGGACATATAGGAGCACCAGGACTTGGGTTGGCTCCTGCCAGAGTCCTGTCATGGCTTTGCCTCTCTGCTTCTGCCTGTGAGGGAGCTGCTGCTGTGCCAGTGCTGTGCTCCTGCCCACTGTGCCCGTCTCTGAGTTCACACTCATGGCCTCTGGCTGGAGACAGCACAGTGCCAGACTTGGACCCCTGGAAAGGTGATGGAGCAGGATGGGGTGAGGGGATGAGGGCTCACAGGAAGCTGATGGACTGGCATTCACCCACAAATGCTGCTCCAGCCTGCCCTGGCAAAGGTTGGGTGCTCCTCTCGGCTCAGACATTGTTAGCAGCGCTGGCGTTCCCTGATGGAGACCTGCTGTCTGATCATCACACGCCTTCCTGCTCCTCTGCTGTCCCCTGGTTCTCCATGTGTGCTTCTCCTTCTCTCCCCTCCTCCTCTCTGTCCTACACTGGCTTGGATGCAATAACAATCCTCCACCTCTGACTCCACTGCTGCCTCCTCTAGTCTGGGTTTTCTCTCCCATAATCCTGCTAATTTTCTGCCCCTAGGTCTGATGACAGCGATTCCTCTGTCTCGGAGGTGCTGAGGTATAGACAACTTTCTATTTATTATCCCTTCCTCTGCTCCTCCTTTTCTCTGTCTCAGGTGCCTGCTCTCCCTGTCCCCACATGCTCTGCCTGCACCTTGCTGCTCTCCCCAGCTCCCTGCTCGTGTGTCTGTCCCCTCCTGGCATGCCACCTCTGGTGCCTGATGTTGTCCCCTCAGCTGCAAGTTAGAGTGTTCCTGCTTGGATTAGCCCTTGGAGAAATGGCACTGGGCTCACCTATGGGCACTGGCTGGCTTGGGGTGGCAGCATGTTCTCCTCCATCTCTGATGGGTTATTGTCAGCTTGAGGCCACTGTGTCCCACCCCTTCCCCAGCTCTCCAGCAGGATGGTGGGATGGTAGGGAAGGGGGCAAGTGATCCTGGGTGCCTCCAGTGTGTCCTTCATGGAAGCTCCTTCCAGGCAAGTATCTCAGGTTCTCCCCATGCCTGGCTCTGCTTCCCTGGTGCTGAGTTGGGGAAAGTTGAACTCTTTCCCAAATAAATCAAGTCAGATTGTGGTACAGAGCTCAGCCTTGGGCTTAAGGTGCTCCTGGGCTTCTCCCACTGCACCCTGTGGAGGTTTCCCAATACAAGGGCCAACTTTCCCCCATTCTTAAGGAATATCAGCCTCATTGCAGCCTTCCAGTGCCTAAAGGGGCTTACTAAAAAGAGAGAGAGTGACTTTTTACGGGGGAAGATAGTGACAGAATAAGGGGAAACAGTTTTAAACTGAAAGAGGAGAGATTTAAATTATGTATCAGGAAGAAATTCTTCCCTGTGAGGGTGGTGAGACCCTGGCACAGGTTGCCCAGAGAACCTGTGGCTGCTTCATCCCTGGAAGTGTTCAAGGCCAGGTTGGACAGGGCTTGGAGCAACCTGGGACAGTGGAAGGTGTCCCTGCCCATGGCAGGGGGGTGGAGTGAGATGGTGTGTAAGGTCCCTTCCAGCCCAAACCATTCCATGACTCTTCTGATCACCTGGGCATCCCCTGACTCTGCCCCTGAGCTCCTGCAGGCCCCCAGTCACTGGGGAGGTGACACCAGATCGGTCTGGGCTGTGTCACCTTGGGCAGTTTTCAGTCAGGCAGACACAGAATCAATGGAAAACCTCTTACTCTGGGGAGTCAGGATTTCCCCTTGGACTCAGTGTTGCTTTGAGGCTGGTGGAAACACTGGCAGTCAGGGGAGGGCTGTTGGGTTGGCACTGGTAAGTGCAGAGCTGAGGAAGGACAGTCACATGCATGCAATTCCCAAACCCAAGTTAATGAGCCTGTGCTTGTCCTCATGACTAACTCAAACCTTGCCCTTCTCCAGCCCCCATACCACAGTTCCCCTGCCTGTAAGAAGATACCAGCCCATTCTGTGGTCCCTTGGCTGTGGGTGGCTGTGCTTGGTGCCCAGACACACCAGTGTCCCAAGGGTCACACATGGAAGCTTGACCTGGTGGTCCTCAGCACCCTCAGCATGTCTGAAGTAGAGGGGATTGGCAGATGTTCTGTCCCCTGGAACAGGCAGCAGTGTCCCTTGGAGGCAGGTTTGACAGGGGTAGGTCCTCTCCTGGCCAAAGCTAGTCAGGGGTCCAGGAACAGCCACTGTGACAGGGATGCAGGGTGTGGAAGCTGGTGCTGCCCTTTGTCACCCTCGTGGTCTGTGTAAAGGAGCAGGGCCCTGTCTCCAAATGTCCCCAGCCACAGGCTGACAGCCTCCAAGGGACTGGGGTGCTGATACTGGTACCCTGAAATGTTTATCCCAGCAGAGCTTCTGCCTGGAGAGGGTGCAGTTTGTCCAAAAAAGGCCAATGGGTTGGGTCTCCTGACCTGCCCTGGGTCTCTGCTGGCCAGGCATGAGAGGTTTAGGGGGAGAGCAGAGGCCACTGGGCAGCCTCTCCCTTTCCCAGTCTGTATTGCTGGGACAGAGGTAGGCAGGGGCTGCCCCTGGGGAGACTCCTGGGGTTTCCACAAAGACCTTGTCTCAGATGTGCCACATTCAGGTGGAGAGGCCCATCTCACTGCTGGGCTTGGTGTGAGCCAGGTCTCCCATGCCCTGGGGCTGTGGGCACAGTGCCTCTCCACCCCTGCACTGTACCTGTTCTCTCTCTCCCACGAAGGGGCATCATTAACCCAGTGGGTGGCACCAAGAATGCCCGGACAGCCCCGCTGCAGTGTGTCTCAGTGGCAGAGGGACACACCAAGCCTGTGCTCTGCCTGGATGCCACCGACGAGCTGCTCTTCACGGGGTCCAAAGGTGCGTGTTGGGCAGAGGTGACAGGGGAGATGTGGGTGTTGTGAGAGCAGGTTGGCACTGGGAATGTGGGAGGTGCTGGGCACTGTGGGGATGGTCCCTGCATTCAGTGTTGAGCCCTGCCCTGCCCCAGTGCTGGGGCTGGCTGGCTGCTTTCTTCTGGCCCTGTGGGTGGGGGAAGTTGCTCAGAAGGGATATTGTCCCCAGGCCACCATGCCCTTGGAGGAGACTCCCCTCTGACACTCTTGGGCATGTTCTTCTTCCTGCAGACCGGAGCTGCAAAATGTGGAACCTGGTGACTGGCCAAGAAATCGCTTCCCTCAAGGGCCACCCAAACAACGTGGTTTCCATCAAGTACTGCAGCCACACAGGGCTGGTGTTCACCGTGTCCACGTCGTACATCAAGGTGTGGGACATCCGCGACTCAGCCCGCTGCATCCGCACCCTCACGTACGTACCCTCAGCTTGGGAGACCCAGGGCACTCTGGGCATCTCTGGCTTTGCAGTAACCAGGCCCAGGACCTACAGGGGCTGGGTCAAGTAACAACTCCCTCAGTGCCAGTTTGCAGTGCTGCTTCCTTAGGGAACACGGAGGCTGTGGGAGAATTTGGGGTGAGGGGAGCCCTGGGGACCTTCTGCAGTGAAGACTCAGGATTGTAGAATCATAGAATATGCTGAGTTCAAAGGGACCCATCAGGGGGTCATTGAGTCCAACCCCTGGCCCTGCACAGGACACTCCACTGGTAACACCATGTGCTTGAGAACATTGTCCAAACTCGTTGTCCAAACTTCCTGAACTCAGACAGGCCTGGTGCTGTGACCACTTACCTGGAGATCCTGTTCCAGTGCTCAGCCACCCTCTGGGTGAAAAGCCTTTTCCTGATATCCAACCTAAACCTCCACTCCAGCCGTTTCCTCAAGTCCTGCCATTGGTCATGAGAGTGATGAGATCAGTACCTGCCCCTCTGTTGCCCCTTGTGGGGATGTTGAAGGCCACAGTAAGGTCTCCCCTTAGTCTCCTCTTGTCCATCTGAACAAACCAAGTGATGTCCCAGACTCCCCTCCTCCTGGTCTCCTTTGGACTCTTCCTAATGGCTTAGTCTTTCTGTATTGTGGTGGGTGCCCAAAACTGCCCCCAGGACTCAAGGTGAGGCCACTCCAGTGCAGAGCAGAGTGGGACAATCCCCTCCCTCGCCCAGCCAGTGATGCTGTGCCTGATGCCCCCAGGACAGAGTTGGCCCTCCTGGTTGCCAGGGCACTGCTGACTCACATGCAACACGCCCAGGTCTCTTCCTGCAGCTGTTCTCCAGCCTCTTGTTCCCCAGGCTGTACACACAGCCAGGGTTGCCCCATCCCAGGTGCACTTTTCCTGTGGGAAGCAGAGAGGAATTGGAAGAGAGCAGAATGGCCCTCAGGTGGAAACCAGGGCAGGATGCTCTGTGTCATGCACAGGCCTGGCATCCCTGGCTGCCTCTGCAGGCTGGACACTGGTCTGGGGACAGAGCCCTTGTGGCCAGAGAGATTGGTACTTCCAGGGCCTCTTCCCAGCGTAGGACCCACCTGTGCCAGCCTGGAACCAACAGCCCCCTGCACTTCCTCAATGGCTCTGGTCTCCACTCATCCTCCTCCCCCTTTGCCCCCTCTCTGCTTTAGATCTTCTGGACAGGTGATCTCTGGGGACGCCTGTGCTGGGACCACCACCCGCACTGTCACCAGCGTGCAGGGGGAGCACCAGATCAACCAGATCGCGCTCAACCCCACGGGCACCACCCTCTACGCTGCTGCTGGGAACTCTGTCCGCATCTGGGAGCTGAGCAGGTGAGTGCTGAGGGGGGCAGGACATCTTACAGGGGTGCAGGGGACACTGACTGCTCACAGGGGTCTGAAATGATCCGCCTGGGAAAAGTGGAAGCCTTTTTAATAATGGAAGTTGCCTGAAATGAGTACCTTTTCCTGTGGGACCCAAGGAGTGATGAGGAGCATTGGAGCTCCTTGGGGTGGGGGCTTTGTCTGGGCAGAGCTTTGGAGAAGGGGGAGGGCAAGTGGGATGAGCACCAGTACCCCCTGGTTTTGCCCTTGTCCTCCTACCTGCCTGTTGGGCACTGGGCTGCAAACCCTGTGCTGCAGCCTGGGCTCTGCAGCCAGATGTTGGCCCACTGTCAGGCTGTGTAGCCAGATGTTGGCACACCACAAGACTGCTTTCCTTCCCTGGCATGACTAGGAATGAGATCTCCCTGCCCACTGTCCTGCAAAGAGAACAATCCCTACTGGGGGGCTCCAGTGCTGGGGGGGGGATGGAGTGGAGGTGTCTCTGCCTGGGAGGGCCCTTTGGAGGAGCTCCAGCACACAGGAGGGGGCTGACTTGTGCCCTTGATCCCAGGTTGCAGCCTGTGGGGAAGCTGAGTGGCCACATTGGGCCCGTGATGTGTCTCACAGTGAACCAGACGGCGAGCAACCACGACCTGGTGGTCACAGGTTCCAAAGATCACTACGTCAAGGTACTTCCTTCCCTGGGGATCAGCACCCTGTGTCCTGTAGGGAAGCCCAGATGTTGGCAACCCCTGAGGTCTCTCCTCTCCTTCTGAAAGCTGAGCTCAGATCTTGT
>JAWWEV010000077.1:1141809-1157320 GCA_035583235.1 Hafferia zeledoni | reverse complement strand
CCGAGCCCCCTTCACCCTCCCGAGCCCCCTTCACCCTCCCGAGCCCCCTTCACCCTCCCGAGCCCCCTTCACCCTCCTGAGCCTCCTTCACCCTCCTGAGCCCCCTTCACCTCCTGGTGAGGGAGGGGAACCCTCGGCCCCTCCAGGTGCTTCGTGGTGCTCCACCTGTTACTGGGAGGGAGCCCAGCACAGACCCAACCCCCCAGGAAAGCACAGCCCTTCCACCTTCCTCCTGCCCCAGGGTTTTTGCCCTCACCCATCACAGCTCTGCCCTGGTTCCTGCCAACTGCTCCACCCAGCCTGGGACCCCCCGGAGCAGTCCCACCCAGGGCTGGGGCAGCTGCAGCACCATCGCCTGCTCCATCACCCCCAACTCTGCACAAGGAGCACAATAGCAGATGCCTTTTCTCACTCAGAGCTGTTGCCAGAGGCAGCTGCTGTGAAGGCTGGTGTTGTCTCTGTGGGGTTGTGCAGCCCAGCCCCGGTCTGGGTCTGTCAGAGCACGAGGTGTGTGCGTGTGTTTTCTACCTTGGTGTGTTCCTGTAAATAGTGTAAGTTATTGCAGTCTCCTGCTGTATGTTTTTCAATGGCTGTGTTTGTTCCTTGCCTTTCTGTCTTTGCAAATAAAATGTTCTGAAATGAAGGGATGGAGGAGAGAGGTTGCTTTGAGGAAGGGAAGAGCACAGCTGGGAGCCTCCATCTCCTCCTGTCCCCATGTACCTGGCCCAGAGGATGGGGAGAGGTGGAGGGGACTGACTGCAGCCCTTCTGGCCCTTGCCAGATAGAGTGGAAGGTGTCCCTGACCCATGACAGGGAACTGGACTTGGTTGCCCCTAAAGGTCCCTTCCAACCCCAACCATGCTGTGATTCTGTAATTCCATGTGTTGGAAGAAGGTTGGACAAGAGGAAACAGCCTCAGTGTGTACCAGGAGAGGTTCAGGTTGGATATTAGGAAAACTTCTTCACCCAGAGGGTGGTCAGGCACTGGAACAGGCTGCTTAGGGCAGTGGTGGAGTCACCATCCCTGGAAGTGTTCAATAGACATGTGGATGTGGCACTTGGGGACATGGATTAGTGCTGGGGTAATGGCTGGACTTGACGATCTTAGAGGGCTTTTCCAGCCTGGGCGATTCCATGATTGGAAGGTGACACAAATCCTTACAGGATCCTCAGTCAGACGGGCAAAACTGATCTTGTTGGGGCAGAATTCAGGGGCTGAGGTGGAGGAAGCCCAGCCCCAACCCGGCTCTACCCCTCTCCTAGAGAAGAGAAGGGCTCCAACCAGGCAGTCCCAATCCTGCCGAAGTCAGAGCATGCCTGACCCTGCAGCACCGCATCAACCCCTCCAGCCGAGGGGTACCCACGTCCTGCAGCACCCTGGGGCTGAGGGAGGGTGATCCTGGGGGACGGAGCTCGTGGTGGGCTGCCAAGGGGAGGGTGGTGCCCGGGGGACAGGGGCTGCCAGAGTGAGCGGTGGCTCGGGCTGCCGGCAGAGGGCAGCGCCGGCCGCGGGACCAGGGCCCGGCGGGGCGGGCAGGGGGAACGCTGCGGGGGATGCGGGGTCCTGCCGGGGGTGGGGAGGGATGCTGGGAGGATGCAGGGTCAGGGGTGGGAAGGAATGCTGGGAGGATGAAGGGTCAGGAGTGGGGAGGGATGCTGAGAGGATGCAGCGTCCTGCTGGGTGTAGGGAGGGATGCTGGGGGGGCAGATGCAGGGTCAGGAGTGGGGAGGAATGCTGGGAGGATGCAGGGTCCTGTCAGGGTTGGGAAGGGATGCTGATGGGGTGGATGCAGGATCAGGGTTGGGAAGGGATGCTGATGGGGGGGATGCAGGATCAGGGGTGCGGAGGGATGCTGGAAGGATGCAGAATCCTGCCAGGGGTGGGGAGGGATGCTGGGGGGATGCAGGGTCAGGGGTGGGAAGGGATGCTGTGGACGATGCAGGATCCTGCCAGAGGGGTTTGTTGATGGAGATTCTGGGGGTTGGGGCCACCCCAGACCCGGCCAGTGCGAGATGGTGGCAGTGGTGGGGGGGGATACACAAAGGGTATGTGTGACACGGTGCCAGTGTGTGGTGCCTGCTGAGCCCTCGGAGGTGACCGATGCTGCCACCAGCTTTTGCCCCTCAAGACGCTGGACAGCCAACCTGCTCCGGGGTGGGGAGGTGGAGGCTGCAAGTTGTACCTACAACCCTGCAGGGCCAGGCTCAGCTCCTGCAGCCTCCACTTTCTCTTTTCCAGCCAGCTATCACTGGTTGAACTGGTCGGACAGAGCAGCTGAGCAGCAGTCGCCAGCCCCGGGGCTGTGCCCACACTGACCCCCCGATGCAGTTCCTCCCACACACACTTCTGCTCCCTGGGTGGGGCACCTCCCACCCTGAGAACTCAGGGCTCCAGCCCTGGACCTGCAGTGCTGCTCCTGAGTGATGCTGGGCTGGCACTGAGGTGTCCCTCGGGGCTGGCAGTGCCCAGAGCCATCCCAGCCCTCAGCACCAGGCCCTGTGTCACCCTCAGCCTGTGCCATGGCTGTCACCTCAGTGTGAGCCTCCATACCCACAGTCATCATGGTGCTGCCAGGGCAAACAGCATCCTTGGTCAAGAAACGTGGGGGTGTCAAGGCACAATTACCCCTGGCAGGGCAGGTGACATCATGGCATCCCCCTCCCACTTGGTGCTTCAGCTGTGCATGGCACCACAGACACCTTCTCTTGCCAGCCCTCATGTCACCATGTCACTACACTCGTGGTCGCTGCTTTCTTGTTGCAGCAAGATGCCAGTCCTGGGCTGGCAGCATCCTCTGACATGCACCCCACATGCCTAAAGGTGCCCTGGGAGCTTGAACTGGGTGCCAGCAGAGACACACCCCTGGGAGCTACCAGCTCTGGCCATGAGGTGGTGGCAGCCCTCTGCCACCCATCCTCAGGCTCCAGGAGGAGCTGCCCTGAGCCCACCAGTGCTCCTCAGCAGGAGAGGGTCCCACGGGCACCATCCTGCACCTTGTTGTGCCCTGTGGTTCTGGGGAGGGCATGGGGCACCTCAGGAGAGGCTGATGCCCTCCCAAACCCCGTGCCTCAGCATCTGCAGGGAGTGCTGCCCACAGTGATCTCCCCATGGCCCATTATAGGGCCCAGGTGGTGGCACATCAGTGGACAGAGGGGAAGGAAAGGCATTTCTCCGTGTAGGAAAGCTGGGGGGTACCTGCAGGGAGTTGGGGAGGGCTGCTCAGGTCCACTGGCCTCCTGATTCCCAAACCCAAGGGGAGGGAAGGGGGCAGATGACCATCAGCAGGGCCTGGAGGGCTCCCAACACACCAGTCACACACCAGGGGCTGAGGGTGTCACCCACTGAGGGCACCTCTCCCATCGGTGGCATAGCCTTGGTGCATGGACTGACTGAGATACGTCCCTGCTGTGGGTCTGCAGGGAAGGGAGACCTGGCAAAGGGGCTGCTCAGTGTGGTCCATGCCACACAGTCCTGTCAGGCACCCATCAGATCCCCTGGGATGGGGAGAGCCATGGGTGGGCTGAGCATGGCTTGGGCAGGAGACTCCCAAATGCCACGTGCCCTCCCCATCACCCCTTAGTCTGTGGGCCAGGGCAGGGCACAGTGTTGGCATGTCCCACCCTGCTCCAGGGACACCTGCATTGCAGCAGTGGATCAAAAAAGCTTCCCCAGGGGCAGGTTTCCAACCAGGGGCACTGGCAGCCCAGTCCCTGGGCATGGGGGAGTCCCGGGCTCAGCCCTTGGCTGGGTGCAGGTTCAGGCTGTGCCTGCCCAGCTGCTTTCTGCTGTCCCTGGTGGTCTTGGCTTGCCCAATGGCAGTGATGGCAGGGGCTGCTCCCAGGCATGGAGATGTCCCTGTGGGATGCTGTGCCCAGGAAACAAAAGGGCCTGGCAGCACCCAGCACTCGTGACTGTGCCGTGGAGGAATGAAGCCTGGGCAGGTGATCAGCTGGCGTGACCTGGTGCCTCCTGGCTGGCACCGCTGGCCCTGCCTGTCCCAGGGCTGGGGGATGTGACAAGGGGCATGAGCCACCCTGCCCTTGCTTGTCCGTGTGCCAAGGTAGAGCATCCATGTTTGCCACGGTCTGTCACCACTGTGCCCCAGGAGATGGTTTGCTGCCAGCCAGCAGTTTGAAGTGACACAGACCCAGAGGTGGCTGTGAGATGGCAGGGTCTGCCCTTCTCCCACAGTGCCCAGGTTTGCCTCAGCCTGTGTATGCCATGGATGTGGCTGGCTTGGCAAAGCACCAGCACTAGGCAAAGGGGTGCCAAGCTGTTGGCTGGGACTGGGCTGGGCCCCCCTGCCAGCCCAGGGCTAAAACCAGCAGGAACATAACAGGGCCACAGGTACCCCTGCCCAGGGGACAGAGGGGCAAGAGCCACCAAGGTAATACTCCAAATGCATTCCAGGACTCTGCCTTGCCCCCTGGGACGTGTCTCTGTGTGTCTGCCTGTGCCAGGCACGTGTGACTTCACAGGCAATGGGCTGTCAGGGCTCTGCAGCCTGTCCCAGACCTTCCTCAGGCAAAAATCGACCCATTCTGACAGAGCAGAAATTCTCAGGCACCCACCCGGTCTCTGCTCCATCCCCACACAGACCACCTGACCCCACCTGAGTCTCACTCCCAGCATGTGTCCCAGTGGGTCCCTGGTCCTGCTGTGGGAGAAGCTGTGCCTGTGCCAGCCCGAGGCTGTGCCCCAAGCATGGCCAAGGCAGCCACGCACCCCCCTGCTGAGTGCCAGGGCTGGGCTGCCCACCTGGCTGTGTGGGTACCTGGGGCAGAGCAGCCCCAGGGCCAGCTCTGGCCCCACGGGTGTTTTTGGCTGTGTGAACCTCCTGTGAGCAAACAAACACGAGCCGGGCAAATGGCACCAAAGAGAACAGCCCGTGAAGGCAGTGTGGGTGAAACTCTGGGCACCGGCGGGGCACGGGCTCTGACAATGATTAAACTGGCCAACCCAGATTTCCCGGCAAGGCAGTGCAGGGCTGGGACCCTGTGCTATTATGCAAATCACCTGGATCTGGGAGCATGAACGTTTGTGGCTGGAATTCCCCTCGGGCTGCCAGATTGTTACGCAGCCCAAGCTATAAAAGAGGAGACGAGGGCAGGGCTTGCCCATCGGCACCAGCCTCCCGGGGCCCATGAGAAGTGGCTAGCGGCCAGCCAGGGCTCCGTCTCCCCTTCTTCCTCTCTGGATTAGCCGCCGCTCCTGCCATCGCAGAAGGTACCAAAGCTTTTTTTTGGCCGAGGCCTGGTGATGTCCCCCCGCCCAGGACAGACGCTTTGCTGCCCTCCCTGCGCACCTTTGCTGTCGCCGGGGGAAGTGCTTGGTCTTTCCTCGCTCCACGCCTGCTCTCCCACCGCAGCTCCGAGCCCTCTGGGGCGGGCAGCGGGTCCCCGCCAGCATCCAGGGGTTGTAAAGCCACCAACCAGCAAGATTTGGCTCTTTTACGGGGGCCGAACAGGCGCTTGGTCCCCTCCTGGCTGCGCTCACCGGGATGTGCTTCTTGCAACTGGTTGAGAGGACAGAAGGCGCTGGCACTGGAGAGCCAGCGGTGGGCAGCGGGGCAGCCAAGCTGGGCAGTGGGACCGGGGAGCGTGCCCGTCCCCTCGGAGGGGCTGTGCCACCCTGCTCTGTGCCCGCCGCTCGCTGTGCGCTCAGGCTGGCAGCCGGCGGGGCGAGGCCGGGCTGCGGGGACAGGGCTCTTTGCGAGCAGGGTGAGGCCACGGCCCCGTTTTGCTCCGGCTCAGCCTCCCCCTCTCTCGCTGCCCCCGGGCAGGTGGTGAGTCAGGTCCCAGCCTCAGCCGGCAGGTGCTGGGTGGATGTTTCTGCAGAAGTGACCTGAGAGGTGACGATGGGTGGAGGGAGGGACTTCACCCAGCCTGGCCCGGGGGTGCTGCGGGTCCAGCCCGCTCCACGGGGCCGGGGCTCACTGTCATCTCTCGGCACAGAGCTCGATGGCAGGATCTTGTGAGATCAGCAACATCTTCTCTAACTACATCAGCGCCATGTACCAGCCGGACGAGGTGCAGCCAAACTTCGACGTGCTGGGACACCTTGGGGAGGACAACAGCCTGGGGCTGAGCCTCCCTGCCAGCCAGCCCCCAGCACAGAGCACAGGTAGGACCCGGGGGGTGGCAGTGGCAGCACCAGGGAGTTGGCACTCGAGGCAGCAGCGAGGCAGTGCCGCTGGCTGGGAACAGCACTGAGAGGTCCTTGTCCCACTGGGGCCCATCAGCAGCTTCCATCATGCTTCAGTTTTCCCATGGAAAAGCCAAGAGGCTGTGGCAGAAGACCCTGGGTGGCACAGGGCATGGCTGCTGGGAGCACAGCTGGTGTATGCAGGGGATGGGGCAATCATTGTCCCCTACCCTGGCACAGCAGAGGGGACAGACTGCTGGAGCTCACCAGGAGCAGGTTGGCAGTGCAGACCTGCTGGTGGGAGAACATCATGGGATGATGCTGAGGAAGGAAGGCACAGGGAGCACACCAGCAGAGCAGGGCAGATCCCAGCATGAACAGCACAAATGGCAGCGAAACCACCGCAGGGGTGACAGGGAGGTCACCACTGTCTTCAGGGCAGGGTGCTAAGAATCCTTTAGTCCCATAGTCCTTCAAGTGCAGGGCCTGCTGCATCCCACAGGATTGTCACTGGACCAGGCCTGGTGCCCAGTGGCCTCTGGCAGCCCAGCCATGGCACTGGCATGGCCACCCTGCCCTGAGCTCCATCTCCATCCCTTGCAGACAAGCCAGAGTGGTTCAGTGAGCTCCCATACTTCTGGACCAAGGTGCAGGTGCTGGAGTGGATCAGCTACCATGTGGAGAAGAACAAGTACGATGCCAGCTCCATTGACTTCTCCTGCTGCAACATGGACGGGCACGCACTGTGCCACTGCACCAGGGACCAGATGCGCCTCATCTTCGGGCCCCTGGGGGATGAGCTCTATGACCGCCTGCACGAGATCAGTGAGTGCCCCAAGGGCCCCTTCACCCCCAGGCCTGGCAGCTCAAAGCATGGCACTGAGAGCCCCCCACTAGCCCAGGATCCCAGCTCCCTGGGCACTGCAGAGGTTGGGTGGGGGGATGTGGGGGCACAGACCAGAGTCCAGGCAAGGCTGTGCTCAGCTCCCAGTATGCACCATTCCCCTCCATACAGAACAGGCATCACTAATCCCAGTCCTCCACCCCTGCAGCCTCTGATGAGCTGAACTGGATCATTGACTTGCTGGAAAAAGAGGATGCGACTTCCCAGACCTTTCTGGACTCCAGCCACCTGGGTAAGAGGGGGGCCCTGGCCAAGCCTTTTCCCCAGGGACCATGTGCTGATGGCAGCAAGACTAACCCCTTCTTCCCTTCTCCACCCCTTCCAGAGCTGGGAAATCCCTGTGCCAAGGACTCCCTGGAGGACATGAAGCCCACAAACCCTTTCCTATCCACAGACTTCACCACCTTGCCTGGTGCCATGTCCCCGGGCAGCTCTGATGTCTCAGGTCAGTGTTTTGCCAAAGGTGGGTTTGGGTCTTGCTGAAGTCTAGTGGTGGATGAGACAGGGGGAGAACCAGGGGGAAGCATCTCCAGAATCCATCAGCAGGCAGTCTGAGTCCTGTCCCTTTGCCTCTCAGGGCCTGTGATGTCCCACAGCCCCAACTCTCAGGACTCCGGTGGAAGTGACCTCGACCTCGATGCTGCAGAAACAAAGCTCTTCCCTGACAGTGAGTTGTTTGCTCCCTGACAGGAGCTGGAAGGGCAGGGTTGGCTCCTGGGCACTTTTGCATATCCCACCTGGCAAGGATTTAGGGGCAACACCTGAACACCCACTCTCACACTGGGGAGGAGGGAAGGGCCTGTTTCCCTGAGTGCTCTGCTTCTGTTTCTGTCCATCAAGCAGGGTGATGGTGCAGGCTCTGGGCAGCAGAGATTCTGGTGGGAATGGGTGGGTGGTGGCACATGAGTGAGGGCTGCAGCCAGAGTTCCTGGGCATGGAAATCTGTTCAGTGTTGATCCCAGCTGGTGTTCATACTGGGAATACCAGGAATGCAAGGGAGCAGTAGGGTTTGGGGAAGGAACAGAGTGTTGCCCTAGGTGTGGTGTCATGGCTGAGGGTGGGATTAGGCTGGAGGGAATGAGATGTTCTGAGACTATTTCCCTGGTGCCTGGGCCTGAAAAGAGAGTGCAGCCCCTGCTCTCTCTCCCCACCCTGAACTAGCTCTCCCCTGTGCTTTGGTTGCTGAGGAGGACATCTCTGTGCCAAAGGAGGGGGCTGCAGCCTGGCATGCCCTGCCCAGCCTGATGTGTGCCCCTCTCTCTGTGCACAGACCACTTCACAGGCAGCAAGAAGGGGGACAGCAAACACGGCAAGCGGAAACGGGGACGGCCCCGAAAACTCAGCAAGGAGAGCAGAGACTGCCTGGAGAACAGAAAGGGCAAGCACTGTACGTGAACCCTCTGGCCTGGGAGCTTGGACTGCTCCCTCTGCTTGGCCCCACTTGGGATGGTGGGAGGAAGGTCCATGTCTGCTCGGCATGGCCCTTGGCAGGGGGAGTTTTGGGAGATCCAAAGTGCAGAGACCCGCAGGATCTTCCCTCCTCTGCAGCTCACTCTCCTCTTGCAGCCCCAAGAGGTACCCACCTGTGGGAGTTCATCCGGGACATCCTGATCAACCCCGAGCTCAACGAGGGGCTGATGAAGTGGGAGGACCGGCGGGAGGGCGTCTTCAAATTCCTGCGCTCAGAAGCCGTGGCTCAGCTCTGGGGCCAGAAGAAGAAAAACAGCAGCATGACCTATGAGAAGCTGAGCAGAGCCATGCGGTGAGTTCCCTCCCCTGTCCTGGGGGATCTACCCCACCAGGGCTCAGCCTGGTCCCCCAGCAGCTCCCCAGCACGTGTCCTCAGCCCTGATTCCACCTCCATGTCCTGTAGATATTACTACAAACGAGAGATCCTGGAGAGAGTGGATGGGCGGCGGCTGGTGTACAAGTTTGGGAAGAATTCCAGCGGCTGGAAGGAGGAGGAGGTGCTCACCAGGAACACGGAGCTGTAGGAGTCCTGGATGAGCCAGGGTCTGACGAGCCCCTCAGGGCCAGCCCCAAGCTGGGCTCCTTGGCAGGAAACTTTGCCTGCAGCTGTATCTGGGAGCTGCTGTCCCGTGCAGCGTGTGGAACTCCAACCCTTGCATGGGCACGCTCACGTGTGCTGGTGACTTCCAACACCCAGGTGTTGAGAGCCAATATTTTGGCTCCAGTAGGTTGTTGTAAACCGTGATTTCCATTGCTGGTTTTGTTCCTCCGACTGGAGCCACAGGGATTGTGGCTGTTTCAAAGCCTGAACAGATGCAAAGGGGAAGAGAAGTTCAAGAGGCAGCTGGTCCCACTGTGAGAGCCCAGCCAGTCTCCTGCTGTCACCCATCACCTCCTGCCCGGGCAGAGGGGCAGCACCTCAGTGTCACCTGTGACTGGACAGACTGTCCCAGCTGGGGGGTCCTCCCTCTCACTGTTTGTGCCGTGCCGAAGGTTCTCCTCGTCCTGTTCGCTCCACGTGGGTTGGGTGAAGCCCCCTCTGTGTAGCAGCTTCTCAGTGTGGCACCTGCTGAGAGAAGATGGGAACATTGTGGAGCTTCACCTGGCCCCAGAGAGCCCTCAGTGGGGAGAGGACATGGGACAGCAGGGCCACACTGCATTTCCAGCCTGGCTACCTCTGTCTAGAAACAGGCCTTTTCCCTTGAAGTAGCTTCTAATTTATGTAAGACCCTAAAAAAACCCACAGAGTGAATGTACAGATATATTTTTTCATAGGTAAGATGTTCCCATGTGAGAGTGTGTGTTGTGGTGGTAGGTGGTGATGCTCAGCTGGACTGAAGTGATGTCATGGGGCACAGACTGGTGCTGTGCCCACCACAGAGGGGGATGCCAGCCAAGCCCAGAAGGTGCATGTGGTTTCCTCCTTTTCAAATGGGAACATAAGATGAATAAATTTTTTTGGTTTGTTGGGTTTTTTGTACCTACCTGTCATTTTTCTTGTTTTTTTCTTAAAGATGTGGTAGGGGCCAGGTTTGTGTTACCCAGGTTGTCCCATGGCAAGAATCCCATCTGCCACCATCTCCTGCCTGCTGTGGCCTGGGTCTGCCTGGTCACACTGGCACAGGGTCACAGGGTCTTCCTCAGGCTGAGATGGGCTTGTCCCAGGCTGATGGGGGTGAGAGCTGGAAGCCTTGGCTCAAAGCCACCCATGCAGAGACATCTTACACACCTGCCCAAACCTTGGCCCTTTCTGAGGACCCTCCCACCACCCCAGGTTACTCCAAGTCCCATCCAACCTGACCTTGGTCACTTCCAGGGATGGGGCAGCCACAGCTTCTCTGGGCAACCTGTGCCAGGGCCTGCCCATGCTCACAGGGAAGAATTTCCTCCTAATATCTGGTCTAAATCTCTCCTCTTTTAGCTTAAAACCATTCCCCTTGCCCTGTTACTGTCTGCCCATGTTCCCCAACTGCCCTCCATTACTGCCAGAGACAGGGAACCATTAAACATTCCCCATCCCACACTTACAGGAGTGGGACCAGATGCAAAAGAAAGCAGCAAGCCCTTTGAAGCAAAGTCTCACACAGACCACCTTGGGCTGTCCCCTCTGAGCTGTGCTGGTTGCAGCAGCTGGAACTGGTCCCACTCTGCCTGATCTCAGCCTAAGTGCGAGGCTGATGGCTTGGAATGTCCTCCTGGAGATGCTGCAGCAATATTGAAGGCATGACACAGCTGCTTTGCAGTGGCAGGAGCTGCCCATGGGCCAGATCCAACCTCTTTTTGGGTGGATTCAACTCCTACTTACATGAGGAGCTGCCCTGCAGGTCCACCTGGGATACCTGGTCTCACATGGAACACCACCATTCCTTGCCTTTCACTGTGCTGGGCTGAAGTTGTGCTACTCCCAGATCCACATACCGGGCACCAGGGCTGCCCTGTGGTGCAAGAAGAGGTCCCAGTCCCTGGGTGTGACCCTGGAGCCAGCCCATGGTCTGGGCCACGGCCAGAGCTCCGTCAGGTTCCTTGCGTAACCCTCCGCAGGGAACAGGTTTGCCCGGCTGGTGTCTGCTGGCCCCAGCGAGTGGAGGGTGCTCCAGGCCCACCCCTGACCTCCTGGAGCTCCTGCAGGGACCAGGCTGGATGGGGTGGCAGGGGGAACGGTGCTGAGATGCTGCCCACACAGGTGGCACACTCGGGAGGGGACGAGGATGGTGCTTGGTGACAACCAGCACATCCATGAGGAGACACAACGAGAGGGACAAGCCCAGCCCCGGGCCAGGTGTCCCAGGAGCTGGTTGTGCTCCTGGCTGCTGTCCCTGAAGTTTGGGGTTGTGGGTGAGGTGTTTATTCTCCGTCAATAGATAACCCCAGCAGGCTGGCAGGGAGAGGGGAGCACTTTGTCACGCAGCCTGGTGCCCTGCCAAGCGTGCCTTGTTTGCTCAGGCAGTTTCATTTCTTTCCCTCTGCAGTTTGTGTTACCTGGGACAATGTTTAACCAGCTCCCCCAGCAGCAGGGAGCCTGTCTGCCTCTCCCCTGTGCCCCCAGTGTCCCCACTGCCATGGCTGAGCAGGGGGCACAGCAGCTGGCAGGCTGTGGATCACAGAATGGTTTGGAAGGGAACTTAGACCACCTCGTTCCACCCCCTCTGCCATGGGCAAGGTCATCTTCCAGCAGCCCAGGTTGCTCCAAGCCCTGTCCAACCTGGCCTTGAACACTTCCAAGGATGGGGCAGCCACAACTTCTCTGGGCAACCTGTGCCAGGGCCTCACCACCCTCATGGGGAAGAATTTTCTCCTAAAATATAATCTAACCCTGCCCTCTGTCAGTGTGAGGCTGTTCCCCTTTGACCCTTGAGGTCCTCCAGCTGTGTGGGCACCCTGTGCCAGAGGAGGAGGTCAGGGATGTGAGGGCACAGCCAGGGGGATCAGATCCTGCAGCCTCTCATGAAATCTGTGTTGGTCTGAGGGACAAAGAGCCAGGGAGGGCTGGAGGAGAGAGAGCAAAACCAGAGGCAGATACACACATGGACACAGCAGCACATGTGCCCACACTGGCACACACTCAGGGTAACCCCTACAGTGACCTCCAAACATACAGTGAGTCACTCCAGCACAGCCTCTCAGCACACTGGCATGAAAAATAGATGATTTATTTAGTTTTTTATTCTCCTTAGAGGTGCCTGGATTTTATGGCTGTGGCAAGCCATGACAAGAGCTGGAGGAAAAGAGGATTTTCCTCCAAAACAACCTCCCCTCACACATTTATCCTGTGATCTGCTGGGAGACTTTTCCCATCAGGTGGTCCCAGCTTGAACATATTTCTGCAAAGCAATTCCCACGGAAATATCTTGGTCACCCTTCAAGTCTGATCATTAAAGTGTGTTTTGTCCCCCTCAAGGGGACAGAGGGACCACTGGGCCCATTGCTGATGCCTGGTCCGAGTTAGGGAAGAGGAGGGCAGTTTGTCCTGGCCAGCACTTGCCTGGAACCCAAAGCTGTGGCTGAAACGTGCTGAGGGGGGAGCAGAGAAATGGGGTGAGGGGAGAGGTTTTGTCCCAGCCAGCAAGAAGGTCTCAGTATCCCACATGCCAGACCATGAACTGCCCCTGAGCGCAGCAGCACGACCTGATTTTCCAGCCAAGCCGGACTGTGGCCATCCTGGAGCAGATCAGGGGAGATGGGAATGCAGGGGACAGGGACAGCCTGGGGGAGGCAGGGACCATCTCCTTGTTCCCCTTGCTCCCACTGCCAGTCCTTCAAGCTCCCTGCAGTCCCTGCTGGCTTTTGCCCTTCCTTATCATCCTGCCTCTGGCTCAGCATGATTAGGGAGCAGGACTGAACCCCTTACTGGGAGTGACTGGGGCTGAGGGCTCCCAGCTGTGCCCCATTGCCACGTGCAAAGGAGCTCCCAGCAGCACAAGGATGGAGACTGAGCCCAGACCCACAGAGGGGGCAGGAGGAGTGAATGCAGCTCTGGGGCCAGGGCAGCACCTGACCCAAAAGGAAGGTCAGTTCAAAATTTCCAGTGTCTCCCTTCCTTGGGGGAAACATCTCCTTGGTGGGACATTTCTTTTGTATATTCCTCCTGGGATACCTGGCTCAGGTGGGAATTAGCCCTTCCAACTCTGGGTACAAGCTTGCAGAAGGAAAGAAAAGTGTGTGAATTGTTGGGTCTCATCCTCCTACAAACATGCAGAGAAAAAAGCCTTGGAAGCCTTTGGGAGAGGTTTCTGCAGCTGTGACAAGAAACCCCCTCCCCACTGGATTTCACCTGGCACTGCCCTGAGCAGCCTCAGGCTTGTTTCATGCCACCCAAGCTGGTATCTCCCAGGTTTTAGGACTGGTTGTACCTGGAGGGGTTGTGGAGGATTTGGCATGGACAGATCCAGGCTCCAGAGTACCCAGACTCTGACATGGAAGTTGTTAGAAAGCAAAAGTGTTGGGCAGTTTATGCTGCCCAACTGTTTTGGGTGCTTTTCCAGCAGATTAACAATCAGCTGGCAGAACATGCCTGGAAAAATCTCCTCCTGATGGGACACCCCACCTGCACCTACCTGTGCTGACCTGGGAGCTGCCAAGGTCAGTGCTCAGGGATGGCAGAGCAGGGAAGCCACTGTGGGAACCAGCACACCTTGGGGACCATGGAGGGGGTCTCTGCACCACACAGGAGCAAAGGTGTGGGGCAGGTGGATCATCTGCTGAGGGGTCTCTTGGATTGAGCTTTAGGGGTTGTGCTGGAGTCAGGAAGGTGAATGTTTGGAGGGCAGGCTGGGAGGGATGGGTGTATTCCAGACCCACAGAACATACAGTTCCATCTGGAAGTAGAATTGCAGGGGGGAGAGCTGGTGCTCAGGTGGGATGTGGAGGGCAGAGTTGTTGCCCAGGAGACCCACATCACACAGGACAGGACAGGACAGCACTGCCAGGGGTTTACAGCAGGGTGCTGCCGTGGCAGGCTCCAACCCTGCCCAGTTTCAGGGCTGGGCTGGCATGCCCAGGGCTGGGCAGGCCCCCTGGGGCTGCCTCCCTCCTCCCCAAGGTGCCTGCAGTTACCTGGGCTGCCAGAACACACTCCCCCCTGCCTCACAGCCCAACAGTTCCTTTGATAGGCACTTCCAGCAGGAGTTGCCAGGGGTGCCTGCTTGGCCAGGGCAGCTGCCTGTTGACAGGAGCTCTTCTGGTAACCCTGGACTGTTTGGGTGTTCCCACTGGAGGAATGAGAAAGCTGCTGCAGTGGCTGCCTGGAACCAGAGACAGCAGGTGGTGACACCAGGGAACACCCCCAGGGCATGGGGGTCCCACTCTGGGGAATGGGGGTGCCACCCTGGGACATGCCACATGCCTCTGTTCATGCCCATCTTCCCCTCTCCCTGTGGCAACCATTGCAATCCTGCTTGTGCATCCCACCTACCCCTTGCCTCCAGCCACAGCTCCCAGGAGCTGTACCAGGATGTCCTTTGTTTGTACATCCAGGATGGGACTGGAGGGTTCAGGCTCCCAGTTGGATGGCTCCTGGTTGCCCCCTTGGGTGATTTGGCACCAGGCATTTTCTCTGTAGCCTGAAAGCAAAGCATAAGCTGCCCTGTCACCCCTGGGGAGGGATTGTCCTATCCCCATGTCTCCTGTGCTGTGTTTCCTTCTCCTCTGGGATCAGAGCTCTGCATTCACTCTGGCTCCTGCCAACCACAACAGCTCATCCCTGCTCCTCAGGCACAGACTTAGCAAACAGGGTGCCCAGAGAAGCTGTGGCTGCCCCATCCCTGGAAGTGTCCAGGGCCAGGCTGGACAGGGCTTGGAGCAACCTGGGCTAGTGGAAGGTGTCCCTGCCCATGGCAGGAGTGTTGGAACTAGATAGTCTTTAAGGTCCCTTCCAACAAAATCCTTTCTATGACTCTGTGATTGTATGACCCACTCCCAGCCCAAAGCTGTATTCCCATCCAAGTCTGACAAAGCTGTATCCTCTCTAGCTCCCATTCCTGCTCAGATGCTTCTCCTGCAGAAAATACCAAGTCTCAGACTGACACATGATCAGCCCTTGATCTCTGGCATCCTCACAAAGCTCTTCTGGGGTGGATGTCTCCCAGCTTCTTCTATTCCCCCTATCTCCCACTACCACTAAAAAGCTCAGGCCTGTGTCATTGTGAAAGAAAAAGAAAAGTTAATCTCATTCTTGTTTCTTGGCCAGGACTGCCCTTTGTTATTCACCAAACATGACATGGAGCCTGGCACTGCACCAGCTTGAAATGGAGTCGCTGGGCAGAGTCCAGGAATGGGCAAGCATGAACAACATCCATGGTGGGCTGGCAGATGCCAAAGAGGGGCTACTGCAGCCCAGCTCCCGTCTCACACCCTTCAACTGACCCTGTGGCAGACCAGGGAGGGCAGCACTTCCATGGTCATGGATGGGAGCATCACAACCCTCCTGTGTCTCTGGCTGGCACGATTCAAAAGGTTGGTGAGCAGGGGTGGGAGACAGGTATAATGAAATACCC
>JAWWEV010000077.1:1116304-1138400 GCA_035583235.1 Hafferia zeledoni | reverse complement strand
GAGTTTTAGGGTTGCACACAGACAGACACACACAGACACACACAGGGCACTGCACACAGACAGGCACATGCAGGGGGTGAGTTGTAGGTGTGCACACAGACACACAGAGGCACACAGAGACACACGAACACACACAGAGACACACAGACACGCACAGACACAGTCACACACAGACACAGACACTCAGTCACACAGACACGCACAGGGCACTGTACACACACAGGCACATGCAGGGGGTGAGTTGTAGGTGTGCACACAGACACACAGAGGCACACAGAGACACACAGACACACACAGACACACTCAGTCACACAGACACGCACTGGGCACTGTGCACACACAGGGGGTGAGTTGTAGGTGTGCACACAGACACACACAGACACTGTATGACTCAGGCATGTGAGCAGTTACACACAGGGTTATTCACAGGCAGTTGCTCACATGAGTCCCCACACAACTCCTCACCCACGGGCACAAACATTCCCTCAGACAGGTTGCACCCAGCATGGTAGTGGCACAAGTCACACTCAGATCCCACCTCCATCACCTGCAGAAGGTGCCCAGGTGCCTCCTGGGCCCCAACCATCCACACCCCAGCCTGTCTCCTTGCTCCCAGCTCCCTGGGTTGAGAAGGGCTTTGGGATGGGCAGAAATCCCCATGGGGTGCTGATGGGACTGAGGGATCACAGTGGTGTGTCATGCCCTGCTCCAACCCAGCTGGAGGCAACAGGGAAGGGCACCTGATGATGCAGGGTGAGTGCTCCTGGTTTTGGGGCAGCAGAACCCCCAAGAGACAGAAGAAAATTCCCAGCCTTGTTTGGTGAAGGTGTAAGTGGACTCTTGCCCATCCCTGGTATTCTATCAGAGTTGGCAAAGACAACTGTGGGAGTGCTGGCCAGCACCCTGGCACCCATCCACCCAGTGTGTCCCATGAGAGCCCATTCAGGGCATGGCTGGGCAGTGTCCAAGGGCTATGTGACCTCATGCTGTTTATTTTCCCAGTTTCTATCCCCACGGATTGGTGACCAGAGCTCAGAATTTCAAGGACAGGCTTGCCTGGCGTCAGAGACCTCCAGCACTCCCAGCACTTTGGCATTAACTGAGGGTCACAAACAGCCTCCCACATCTGGCCAGGTCATTCCAGCCCTGAGTGACAAGCCACAGTGTCTTGCCCAGCCAATTCCAAACAAGGCAAACATCTTGAAGTCTCACAAAGGGGCTGCAGACTCCTCAACCCCCTCCCAAACCAAGCTGAGGCCTGGGCTGTGCCTCTCTCCTCCAGGCAGTAGGGGGGTCCATGTCCTCTTGCAGCTCCTTTCTGTGAGATGTAACCCAAACATCCCATGGGGCCCTGCTTGCCATACCAGCACTGCAGCTCCCCTGCTCATGAGATGCTGCCAAAGCTGTTCCAGGTTCCCAGGTGCCTGCCAGGCTGGTGTGAGAGTGCCCTGCAGCTGCCCAGATGCAGAGGTAGGTGGGCACCTCTCTGCCCCAGCAATCCAGCCACAGTGGATCCCTCACAGACCAGCCCAACTGACTGGTTGCCCAGGCAAAGGCCACCAAAAGACCCTGGGGCTGTAGGTCGTGGAGGACACACAAGTCCCTCAGCACAGGGGAAGGGTGATGGAGCTTACTGGGGAAGGGTGATGGATCTTACTGGGGAAGGGTGATGGAGCTTACTGGGGAAGGGTGATGGATCTTACTGGGGAAGGGTGATGGAGCTTACAGGGGAAGGGTGATGGAGCTTACTGGGGAAGGGTGATGGAGCTTACTGGGGAAGGGTGATGGAGCTTACTGGGGTGAAAGCTGCAATCAGGTCTCCATGAGGCAGACACTCTGGCCAGGGTTCAAAGCAAACATCTGCATCTGGGGGATGAGGAGGGCTGAGGGTGCAGCACAGCAAGAGGTCACTTGGCCCTGTGCAGAGCTGCTGGTGCTCAGAGTTCTGGAGAGATCAGTTCCTCCCCTTGGACCTACAGCAGCACCTTGGGAATCTCCATGCAGAGCCTACCACAGTCTCTGGTTTGGTTCCCCCCACCCCCAAACAGGGATCAAATCCCATTTATCCTTAGGAAACAGGCACCTAACATGGGGTGTGCCACAGGGAAAGCAAGATGGGGAGGAGGCCAGAGGCTGCAGCTCCAGTGACCCTGTGACTGTCCCCCACTGTCCCCAGGGTGGTGATGAGCTCATTCTGCTGTGGTTACCCTCCGAACTGCATGCCAGGTGCTTTGTCATGAGGCAACAGGAGGAGGGGAACAGGTTATTCAAGGTCTGCAGGGCCCATGGCACGCACAGGTGAGGGCAGGGGATGGGGGTGGGCGAGCAGGGCCGGCAGGCAGAGTACAGCCCCCTCCTCTTGCCACGGGAGCTCCGGGAAGGGGGGTCGAGAACCAGTGCCAGGCTCTGCAGAGCAGCCACGGGGCACGAGCAGGGGGAGCAGCAGACTTTGCCCCCGCCCACAAGGTGTGGCACAGGGGCTGAGCAGTCTGCAGGGCATAATTATCATCAAAGCCGGAACGGGCGGGTTGGGGTCAGGACGGGTCATATTTGGGTCAGGTCAGGAGACCTGACGTGGATGGGATCAACAGAAATCCCCTGGGATGGGTTTTGCAGCGTGACATCCTCCTGCCGTGGGAGGACATGTGTCCCCCACTGCCACCTTCCCAGCCTGAGAACCAGCAGGTTCAATGTACCCAGATGGAGCAGAAAAACTCCACAGCCCCAGAGCCCCTTCCTGCCCTCTCCAGGTTCGCCTTTGCCACCTGATTACCAAACTGGGCAAATTTGGAGGTGCCACAACCCTGCAGGGCACAGGGACCAGGCACAGCAGCCCCTCGGGCACCTTGGAGATAGGGTGATGCTTTGTAGGAAATTATTCCTCCTCTTCCTCTCCAACAGCTGCTTTTCCTGCTGGCAGATGGCACAGCCCCAGCCCCTGTGGACAGGTCAAGTGTTGTGTCTGGTCCTTGATCCTGCCCAGGAAAACAGTTGCAGCTCCTCCCTGCCCTGATGATGGTTGGAAATGTTCTCATGCTGAAGGATGGTCAGGGACATTGTTGTCCAGTCACTTCTGTTTCTGCCCCTTTAGTCCATTGCCAGAAGAGCTGTCCCCACTCCCTGAGCTGGTGGGCAAGGCTGCTCCCAGCCCCCAAGATCTGGGAATGGGTGGGGAGGAGCAGAGCTGAGGGAACCTGCCCTGGGTGAGGACAGGGGGATGCCATGGGAAGGGAGCCCCCCAACAGAGCTGCCAGGCACCAGCCCAGTGCAGGGGGCGTATCAGCAGTGGTTGGGAGAGCTGCAAACCTGGCACCCTCCCAGGGCACAGCCAGGCACGGCAGTGCCAGAGCAGGACCCTGACCTGGTGGGTGGAGGGACCTGCTTGCAGCAACCCCCCCACCCCTCCTGCCGCTGATTCTGGTGTAAGCCAAGCTCTGCTGGTGCTGTGGGAGGTGCGTGTGGGTGTGGGCAGGGCCCCCCAGCCTGAGCTGAGCGAGGATGCCATGTCAGCCGGGCTGTGGCACCACCCATACATTCATTTTGGAAACGGTGGGGTCATGAGCTACACAAAGGGCAGGTGTGGGTGGTGCCAGCGGCCATGCTGAACCGTGCCAGCAGCCAGGCTGAACCGTGCCAGCAGCCAGGCTGAACCATGCCAGCAGCCATGCTGAACCGTGCCAGCCCGGGAGAGCAGAGCCACAGTGGGGCACAGGGAGTGGATGAAGGACTCAGGGCAGCCCTTTGCCCTGGGACAAATAAAACACAGCATCAATTCGTGTCAACCCAGGATGTTTGGGGACTGAGGATTCCCCCAGCCCAGTGCCTGGTGGGTCTGTAACAGCTGGGGCTGCATTCCTGTACGCCTGCCCCTGCACTGGGCACATGGGTCCAAGGTTCATGACCGGCTGACCAGACTGCTGGTGGAGACGTGGGAAGCCAGGGAGGTTCCCAGCACCCACCCACATCTCCAGGGCAGCTGGAGATCTCCCAGTCCTGCTGGTCTCCCTGGGCTGCTGATCCTGGCGAGGCTTTTAGTACAGCTCAGTTGTAATGACCTCAGCACCACTTACCTGTCCTTTAGTGCAGCAGCCAAAGCCAGGGCTGGATGTCCTGGCTGAGGTGCCTCTGCCTGCCCTGGCACTGCCACAGCCCTGCTCCTCCTGCAGCTCAGGGGGTCTTTCAGCTGCAGAGAGCATTTAGGGTGCAGGGCATGGGACCCTTTAGGGGTGCAGGGGATGGGGAGCTCTATCTCTTTTCAGGCATGTGCTGGTCCTGAAACTTATTTGCCTTCAAATCTGCCGCTCACAGAAATAAAATACAACACTAAGAGTGCCAGTGGTGACCCCAAATCAAGGCCCATTTTGAAGTCCCACTCTCGAAGGTTCTCACCTCTGCTTTGGCTCAGAGCTGTGCATCCCCTGGCCAAGACCAGGGGCTTAGCAAGTGTGACAGAGCTCTCACTCCTTTTAATACAGGACTGGATGATACATTCACCCAGATGAAGGCAGCACCTTGCTGCCCCCACTTCCTCAAGAAAGGGAAGGGAAGGACTGTAGGACCCTCTGAACTCCACTCCTGTCTGCCTGGGAGCAGGGCAGTTCATGTGGCACCCCTGGGCAGGAGCCCTGCAGCGCCGGGGGCACTGCCTGATGCTGCCACACGTGCCATGGAGCGTTTAGGCTTGTCCCCAGCCCTGCACCTTTGCTGCCGGCGCTGCTGCCTCGCTGCCCGGCCTTGGGCTGCCCACCACGTCTCCCCGTGCCATTGGGCATCCCCAGGAGCGGGCTCGGCTCAGCCACTGACCTCTCTGACCATGGAAATTCCCCATTTCCCTGCCACCCGCGGGACCTGCTCTGCCTCGGTGCCCGGGCAGCCCAAGGGCTCTCCCGAGGGCGGTTCACGCTCCCTCGTGCCTGGAGAGCAGCCCGTGCCCTGACTTTGCAAAACGCCGGGATGAGCAAGCCCTGACAGCGCTGGAGGAGGAGCTGGCTGCGAACACTGGCCTCTTTGTCATGGCCGGGAGCAGGCGGGTGCCAGGCTCCTGGGATTTATTTGTTTATGGAGGTGAATGCTAACAGCTTGTTTGAAAAGAAAACATGCGCCTCGGGGCCCTGCGGGCAGTGGTGCCTCCCCACAGCCAAACCTGGGCACCCAGGGCTGGGCACATGTCCTGGAGGGTGGGAAGGGCTCAGAGCACCCAGGCCTCATTCTGTCCCAGCCCAGAGTCCACCCCAGCCCTGCTGCAGGTGGTTTGGCAAAGGGGAGACTGCAGCAAGAGGGGAAGGACAGGAAACCTCAGTCCCAGATCCCTGAGCATTGTCCCACAGCCAGGACCTGAGGCAGACACCACATCCAGCCCTTAAGGGCTTGTCTGGATCCATTCCAGCCCTGACATCCCACACCTGGACCAGCCCATGGAGTGCTGCACTCACTGCAGGCAGCTCCTTTGGCTCACGATCACAGTGAAGATGCCGTTGGGCTGTGGCAGAATGGTTGGCATGACACCTGATGCCATGTCACCCATGGGACTGAGAACAGTGGGCAGGGAAGAACAGGAGCCAAATAAGTGAGGTCATACCTAGGAAAAGAAGTGGTCTTGATCACCTTTGGGCTGTCTTGTGGGCAGAGGATCTTCATGTCCACCCAAACTACAGGTCTTGGCTGCCATGAGACTTCACCCCCACAGCCTGGCAGCAACAGAGCTCTCCATGGCAAACCCACTCCCAAGGTGCAGCTCGCCCACCTGGGAAGCCTTTCTTGCAGGCAGGAGCTGTCTGTGTGTTTTGAGGGGCAGGCCAGGTGTGCCAGAGGGAACTGTGTCCTTGTGTGTAGCCTGGGGTTGTGAAGAGAAGCTGCTGAGATGCTCATATTTATCCTCCATCAGTGAGTGCCATCCCACTAACCACGGTTTCACCTTGCCTGGTCAACCTGGGCATCTCCCTCCCAGCAGCAGGGATGGCACAGTGGTTCTGCATCTCTCCCATCAAGGAATATCATCAGGTCCTTGGGGCAGTTCCTTGTGGAGGCCCACCCAGTCAGCCCCATGGTGGTCACAGCCACAGGGATGACTCTCTCCAGGAGATGCAGTAATTTTGGGTCAGGACCAGAGACCAACACTGACTCTCTAGAGCCCCGGGAAGCCCAAGGTGTTTCATCAGCGACCTGCAGAGGGGAACATGTGCTTCTGAGGGCATCCAACTCTCCAGCCCTTGGTGTCCTGTGGGATGATGGGCAGCAGGATGTGATGGTGGGATGGTGTGAGGCTTTGGTCCTGCTGCAGCTTGGCTGGTGGCCTCCCAACAAAACACAATCCTCGTGTGTAGCAAGGCTGGGGCAGGTTCAGTAGGAGCAGGTGGGATTTAAGCTCATCACCAGGAGAAGCTGATGGCCAGCAGTGCTTTAGGATGGGGTCCAGCAAAGCAGCCCAACCTACTGTAGCTCCTTCTCTGAGCACTGCTGATGCTGATGGGGTAGCCTGGACCATCTCTGGGCTTCTCCACAGAACACAGCCTGAGGCAGGTACAGGTTCAGGTGTCAGGGCTACATTGCTACAGATCCAGGATGCACCTCTTGCTCCCAGTCAGGGCAGGTGGCCTTGTGGCCTTCCCCATGTAGAAATTCTTGTGTCATGCCCATGACCATCAGACTGGGGTGGCAGCATCCATGGTCTAACATAGTCCTGTTCACCCCTGGGAGCAGGTGATGAATCCCTCCTGTGCCCCTCAACAACCCTTCTGCTCTGACAGCTGTGGCTCATCAGTATCCCCACCCTGCAGCCTCCCAGCTCAAACTGGACCTGTGTTTTTATTGCAAAGCCTGTGCTGGGGGAGCAGGGGAGGCAGCCCTGGGGACACAGCCAACACTGTCCCTCCCTGCCAGCTGCTGGCTCTCCCCAGGTGCTGTTTGCTCAGCACTGGGTGCCATGTGAAGGCAAACACGGCTGTGTTGGGAGGAGCAGCAACGAGGCAAACAGAGGCTGTCCCAGTCCCACAGCCCCTGGGCATGGTGGGTGGTGTTTGAGGGGTTCCCAGGCACAGCCAAAGCTGGTGGCACCCCAGGGCCCCAACAGACCCTCTCCTCTGCCTGTGCCTCCTTGCCCAGGGGCTTTGGCTGCTGCAGACCCAGCAGTGTCTCCCTGCTCAGCCCCAAACCACCTTCACAGAGTGAACATTTAAACTGTGCCATGTGAGCCAGGAGGACCAAGCTCCCCAGGACAGAGAGGTTGGTGGCTCCTGAGGACAGATAGGCTGGTGGCTCCTGAGGACAGAGAGGTTGGTGGCTCCCCAGGACAGACAGGCTGGTGGCTCCCCAGGACAGACAGGCTGGTGGCTCCTGACACAGGGACAGTGCTCAGTAGGAGGGTGGTTACTGCCATTACACTAAATTTGCCATCAATGGGTGCAGTCCTGAGGAGCAGAACCTGGACTGGTCAGTGCCCCTGTGCCCCACTGGCAGTGCCCCCCACCCTGCATGCAGCACCTGGCCCTCCTCTCTAAGCCCCAGGCACATTTCCTGCCAGTGTCACCTCTGCAGCCCCATCCCACTCCACTCTCAGTTTTCTTTGGCTGTCCCAGAGGAGGGGAGGGAAGGGAGGAGGCAAAGCATCTTCCCAGGGAGGATAAGCCAACTTCAAACCAGCAGCACCCAGGGCAGACAAGGTGCTCATCTGACCCCAAAAGAGGGCCCATGCCCATCCAGCTCCT
Source organism: Hafferia zeledoni (assembly GCA_035583235.1). Taxonomy (NCBI): domain Eukaryota; kingdom Metazoa; phylum Chordata; class Aves; order Passeriformes; family Thamnophilidae; genus Hafferia; species Hafferia zeledoni. The sequence continues at coordinate 1,130,697 of JAWWEV010000077.1, read as the reverse complement.
CAGGAGCTGCAGCCCACGCTCAGAACTGACCTCGTGCCAGGCCAGGACCTGACTGACCCTTGGCCGTAGGAGCCTTTGAGCAATATAAGTCTCCTCCTCCTCCTCTTCTAATTAGCACAACCATTTGCTGGGGAGCTGTGCTAATTTTCTCCTCTGACCTCTCAGGTCAGGGACAGCCCTAGTTTTCCTCCAAGTACTTACTGAGCCTGACCTGCTGAGGACAGACCCCACTCATCACACATCCTGCAGCAGGGGGTGCTCCCTGCTGAGCCCACACAGGCGAGCACCTGCCCCTGCACTTGGGGAGACGTTGCTGCACCCAAAGTAGTTTCTCACCCTCCTCTGATCCATCTTACAGGTACCAGTGGAGGGGTTGTGATGTCCCTGCTGTGCCAGGAGCCAGAGGGACGTGGCCTGGGTTGCACAAGAGCCCAGGCATTCCCAGGACCCTCTGCCAATTGAAAGCAGAAAGAGCAATCCAGCGCTCACAGACTGATCTCTGCGTGCTCGAGGTGTGTCTGCAGATACTTTATCTGTCCCACGGTGGGGTCTGAAGTCCAGGAGATAAGAGGCTTGGGGACAGCACTCTGCAGAGCTGCTGCAGGACAGATGCCAGGGGCTGGCAGAGGGAGCACAGCAGGCTCCCAGTGCACAGCAATGGGCCTGCCAGGTTGTGCTGGGAGAGGTCAGGTCCCCAGTGCCACTGGTCCACTGAGGCACTGACTGCCTCTACTCTGCCCAGCACTGAGAGTGGCACAGGAGCATCACTGGGATGTGCTGGAGCAGTGGGGGCTGCCTGGACAGGGTGGTGGGAGGTGGGAGAGGGCAAGAAGAGGCATTGCTGAGGCTCACAGCAGGCAGAGGGGAGCAAATGCTGCTCTGCCAGAGATCCCTGTGCCTCCCCTTCCCCCCACAACAGCCCTTTGTCCATGCCCATTGCAGCAGGGACCATGTCCCTGTCCCTGCCACTGCTGTGGGACTGAGGGCTGAGCCCCACGGCTCTGGTGACTGTCACAGACAGAATGAGAATAATTGGAAGGAGGTGCCTTTATTACAGGTGTCTGTGAGGGCCTGGCAGAGTCTGACCTGGGAAGCCCTTTGATCTCAGCCTTTGAAACCCTATAGCTTTGCTGACAGAGCTGCTCTGTGTTTCCAGGTCACCAGGATGATCATTTCCATCTGGGAACAATGAGCTCTTTATGCTGCCCTGTGTGCTGGACTGTCCCTGTGAGAGAGTGTGCAGGAGGATGAGCTGCTGCACAAGCCCTGTCAGCCTCATCTCCTCCTCTGGGTGGATGAGGGACAGCAACAGGAGAGCCCACCCAGCACAGCATCCTTGTTCCCCATGGGAAATGGGAGGCTTCTAGTGTCAAAAGCCCAAATTTCCCCAATGCACAGCCCTGGGAGAGAGTCTTTGGTCCCCAGGATGTACCCAAAACCTGCCTGCTCTCCTGGGGAAAAGCTCTGCACATCCCCAGCCCCAGCAGCAACCCCAAAGTGCAGCCTCTGGGGTGGGTCACACATGGAGTCTGCACATGGGGGGTTTCTGTGCCCACCAGTGCAGTGCCCCCAACACCTCCTGGCAGGGAGTAGGAAATGTCAGGGTCTCTGAGCAGGGCCCTGAGTCAGAGCACTGCAGGGTGGACTCCTCTGTTGCATGTTCTTTGGAGACGTCCTGGCACTGCCCCTAAAACAGCAGCTCCCCAGGGGCCCCCTCACTGCCACACACTCAGGCCCCTGTACTCTGCCAAGGCACAGGTGAAAGCCCTAAGCCTGTTTTTCTCAGGGCAACATGGACTTTGCTGGTGGGACAGCCCTAGCACAGAGCCTGGGACAAGGCAAGGACAGAGAAGCACTTGGGGAGGAGAAGACCCTCAACACCCCCTTGTCCCTTGTCCTACTTTAGGCCTTTGTCTGAACTGAAAAAGGAGCATGTGAAAAGACCCAGCATCTTCCTGGTCGACTTGGTCTGTCTGTACCTTTCCCAGCTCCACGACCTTCCCCAGCCTGGGAATCCGCAATGCCACCTTCCTCTCCCTTCCCTCTCTGCTCAGGCTCCCTGGGAGTCTGCACCCATTCCTTTTGTTCCCAGCTCTGCTGGGGCTGCTGGAGCCTGAGGTTTGCTTTTGCCTTTGTCAAAACAGCTCATTGTTCAGTGGCAGCAGGCGTGGGGACCGGTCCTGCAGGTTCGCTCGGCTGGGACAGTTTTTGTTGGGGTACGAGGTAAGATTTTGACTGGATGAGCTCCAAGGTGTGCTCCCTGAGGAACAGGGTGTCCCCACAAGCACTCTGGGAACACGCACTGGGTCCAGTCTGATCCCCCTGGGCTGTGCCTGGGTGATGATTTCATCCCTGTACACTTGATGGAGTGTGGCTGTTCCCAGCCTGAGGAATGTTGTCCCTGTGAGGCCACCAGCGTTTGCCACTGTCTTCCAGGATCCAGCAGAAACTGAATCCATACACCAGCCCACCTCTCTCCTGTGCCCATGCAGGCTTGGCAGGTGCTGTGGGATGGGCATGCTGACGCCAGAGCACAGATCCTGGGCAGCAGCTGCTGTGGAGATCCGTGGTGGTGGTGCCCGATCGATTCATGGATAGCAGGAACAGAGCCAGCTGTGTATCAGTTCTGTGTGGGCTTGTGCCCTGTCCTTGTGCTGGGTGTCACCTCCTGGTTTTGCAAAGCAAATCCTGGCTGTGCAGGGGTGGTGGAGCAGGGACATCTGCTCATTTGACAGACAAATTCCCCAGGGACCAGGCCATGAGCTGGAGCCACCCACCATCCAACCTCTCTGTCAGTGGGGTGGGGGATGTGGGGGCCCATCTCCACACACCCCACCCTGCTTTATCTCCCCACCATGCTCTGGTAGAGTTATCTCCAGGCAACCCAGCCAAGAGCAAGGAGAGTCTCTGCTCTGCCAAGGTGTGCTGGTGCCACACATACCTTGCATGCCTGGATGCAGACATCACCAGGAATGCTAACCCTTTCCTGCTCTCCAGGGAGAAATGCCAGCTGGGCGCTGGTCTCCCAAGGGCACCACTGGCCTCATGACCCAGTCCCAGCACCCCGGGGATCCAGCACAGTGTAGGGAGTGCTGGCACCCACCTCAGCAAGGAGCTAAGAACCTCCCTGGTGCCAAAACGTGGCTTTGCTACCTATACATGTGTCCTTCCAGCCAGGAGCAAACTAACTGCAGCCCATCATGCTTGAACCCTGTCACCTTTATTTTGCTTCCACCCCTCTGGCACTTTGGCTGCACCTCCTTCCAGCATCCCCTGGGACAAGAATGGTCCCAGCTGCCCCAGAGAAACTGAAGTCATAGAATCATAGAATGGTTTGGATTGGAAGGGACCTCACAGATCATCTCATTCCACACCTTCCACCAGCCCAGGTTGCTCCAAGCCCTGTTCAGTCTGGTCTTGGATGCTTCCAGGGATGGGGCAGCCACAGCTTCTCTGGGCAACCTATGCCAGGGCCTCACCCTCCTCACAGGGAAGAATTTCTTCCTAATCCCTGATGTAACTCTGCCTTGAGTGTTTGGAGCCATTCCCCCTTTTCCTAAGGCACAATGTATGCCATGATGTATAAGGTCCACCTCGAGTGAGGGGCTTCCCAGAAGCTCTTTGTCTCCCCATAGCAGTGCTCAGTGGGATCAAACTGGATCTCTGCATATCTCCAGGATGCTGAAAAGTCCACCACAGTCTCTGCAGCATCTCCCACTCCCAGATGCAGCACAGGATGGAGCAAAATCACAAGTGGGATGTTCTGTGCCTGAGACCAGGGAAGTTTGTCTTCCATGGTCCCAAGGTTTGAGCAGTGTGGTAGGAGTAGGTGAGGCAAGGAAGAGAGAGCCTGAGCATCAGGGTGGGCATGGCTCTCAGGGTGCTGGGTGTTGAACTCAGCACAAGCAGAGATATTTTGAAGGAAAGGGACAGGCCAACCACAAATCATCACATGAGGTCGTGCAGGTGCCCCTGGAGGACACTAAAGGTGAGCTACATGTACAGGCAGTCCCACTGTGCTCCAGGTCCTTGGTCAGGTACAGGGGTGAGATGGAGTCTGAGCTGCCAAGGAGTGCCAGGAGATTTTTGATTGTTTCCTGGAGATGTGGATTCCAGGAGACTTGTGGGACTGCTAGACCAGACTCTCCTTGGCTGTGGGTTTTGCCCACCAGGCTCTGCCAGCTGCTGGCTGGCCCAGGCTGTGCCAGCCTGAGCACAGCTCTCACCACACTCTGCCTGGTGGGTATTTTTCAGGTGTCTGACAGTAAGTGCCCAGCTGACAGGGCTGGTGCTGGTCCCTGAGGGCAAGCTGAGTTCTCCTGAGCTGGGAATGCAGCTCTGAGTGACAGAGCTTTGCTACACAGCACAGAGGTGAGCAGGGAAATCCAGGCAGAGACCTCAGAGCACCTGGAGCAGAGACAGGTCTGGCACCTGTGCCATGTTTCCATCTCCTCAGGTGTTACTGCTCTTCCAGTATTGCCAGCTCTGGAGTGAGAGAAGTTTAGGGAAACCCAAGCTTGGTGATGAGATCAGATTTAGATCTCCTGGCTAATGAAAGAAGGTGCTCCAGGGCATCTCCCAGCACCACTACCCAGTCTCAAGCGGGTTTCCAAGCTGATGGACACCTTGTTCAGTGCCACAGGGCAGCCCTATGCTGGAAGAAGTGGTGGGTAGAAGTGCCCAGGGTGACACACAGCAGCACGTGCAGAGCCAAGGGATATAGAGATTCCCATGGTAAGTAAACCAGCAAACCAGTTTTGGGGAGCTCCACAAGTGTTTAAAGCCACCCTGCAAGCTGTGCCATGGGGCCTTGTGTCACCCTGCACCATTCTGCTGTGAGGACTTGTTTCCATGCCCAGGAACTGCATCACTTCACAGCAAGCTCTTCAGAAAGGAGCAGACATCCTCCTTCTTGGGGCCTTGGCACAGCTGGCTCTTCTTGGAGGTCCTGAAAGGGGTAGAGATGGCCTAGGGAGTCTCCCAGCACCAGTTCTGACTGAGCCCCAGTGGTGAAGGAATGGGGGGCACTGCTGCCAGGAGAGGATTCCTACGGGCTCAGAGAGGCAGAGCCAAACTCTCCAGGCAGAGCAAGCAGCGTGTCTGCATTTTTTCTGAGCTGCACTTGGAATGTGCTTGGGTAGGAGTCCTTTCCCCCTCCCAGCAGCATTGCCTGGCCTTGGGTGCACATCCTGGGGGAACTTGGAAAGGGTGTTCTGCCTTTGTTACCCTCTTTGCAGGGTCGAGAAACTGCTCTGAGCTCTGAGAACCCTCTGGAAAGCTGAGGGGTCCCAGACATGCTGTTCTCCCCACGTCGGGGGAGTGTGTGAGGGAAGATCTGCCTGATGGGTCTGTCCTCTCTCTGGTGAACTGAGTCAGCTCCCTCCTGCCCGGGGGCGCTTCTGTCATGGATGGGGAAACAGAGGCAGGTGGAAGCCGTGACTCCCTGCCGTTTTCAGGCAGTGTCGAGGAGGAGCTGTGCCCTGGCACCCCACGGGCGAGGGGACCCACAGGGGGTGGCACTGTGGAGAGGAGAGGGCGGGAGGCTGCGAAAGGAGCAGCCCGGAGCGAGCTCAGGGTGACTCAGCCGCGATGTGTGGGGGGTGCGGCTCAGCCCAGCCTTTCGCAATGTGTTTACCAGCACCTGGGCCGGTGCCTTCCAGGATGTGCAGCCCATCCTCCTCAGCTCCGAACCTGCCAGCCAGGCTCAGCCGGGCACAGGAGGGAGCTGGAGCCCAGCCTGGCTGGCTCACGGTGGGCATGGAGCCCCTGGCTGCCCCGTGCCCAGGGGACAGCAATGCCCCACGCTGAGGTCAGTGTGCTCCCAGGGCAGCCAAAACCCACATCAGGCACTGAAACACAGCCCCAAAGCACGGGAAGGTGGTGGCACATCAGACCAGCTATACCCACATGACGTCAGCGCAGGGACAGGGACAGAAATTCCCCTGCATTCCTTACATCATTTGCTGAATGCCATCCCAGCCACCCTGCCACCTTCTGTCACCTGCCTCAGGATACGTGTCCTGCGTGGGCAGCACACACAGAGAGAGGGGCAAGTCCCTTTCTGGGGGTGGTTTCAGACCTAAACGTGCTGCTTTGAGAAATTGTCCTAGAGGAAAGTCAAGGACAACAGATCCAAAAGATGTTTTGTTTTATTTCATTCCAGTTTCTTGAGCAGCTTGAGGTGGGAAATGCTGATCAGGAGCAGAAACACCAACATTTCCTTCTGCAATGGAGTGGGAAGGAGGGTGGCAGGTGGAGGCCCATCTCCCTGCTGCAGCACTGCCAGGGATGGACACTCAGCACGATGGTCAGCAGTGCTCCTGCTGCACCTGGAGGCACCTGCTGTGCCATGGGCAGGAGTGCCTGGCACGTGAGGACCCCAGGCAAGAGGTGCTGGAGGCACTTGTGGAGATCTCAGGTGCTTTCAGCAGGTCCATGTTGATCCCCGTCACCCAGGACATGGGGCACTGAAGAGCAATGCCATCCCCTGCTGAGCCCTGCAGGTGCCTGGCCAGTCATGTTGAACAGATGACCCTTGTGCAGCAGTTAATCTCTAAAGGCCATTCCCAGCTAACCTAGTTTGTCTCTGGGCAAGGCTGGGCCTTCCAGAGAAATGTGGGCTTGCCTCTTGTTGGCCTCTTTGCTGGCTCGTTTCCATCCCATGATTCATGTCAGATCCTGATGCCAAGGCTGAGCAGGACCCAGGTCACTGCCTTGTCCCTGGGGTATTTACTGCTTGGTTCCTGCTCAAGGTTCACCCTGGCAGGAGCTCCCACTGTGGGCAAAAACTGGTGGCCCCAGCTTGGCAGGAGCCGTGGCAGGGTCAAAGTGGGCAGCTGATGCTCCTGTAGCATCACAGGGCTGTGGGGATGTATGGTGAGGGGCAGTGCCATGGCTGGGCATTGCTCTCATACCTGCTCTGGTTGCCAGGGGAAGGCTCAGCCACTCTAGCTGCCCTCCAGGCTCCTGCCAGGCACCTGCTCCACCCTGACTGTGCCCCAGCATTCACCCTGACTGCTCTGCTGCCCCAGCTCCACAGCAGGAACACCAGAGAGGGCAGGGCCAATGCATGAAAGAGAAATGTCTTCACCCACCCCATGCCAGGAATATCTGCCTGCAGGGTATATGCACTCATGGGCACAGCAGGTTTTGCCTCAGCTGATGCTCTGAAGGGTTCCCAAATGCATATCCAGGCCAGCCCCTTGCTCTCTGGGGCCTGACCTGTGGCCTCTCCTGACCCTGGCAGATATCAAACCCTTGCCCCCATTCCTGGGTTCAGAGGGTACCCAGGGAGGTGGGGAAGGTGTCGCACGGCACAACCAGGAGCCACCCATGGCTGTAAATCAGTAACGAGGCGACAGGTCCTCATGTGACTTCACAGCCTGTGGCCTCTCCTCCCGATTGGAGGGCAGGAGCAGGTGATGATGTGGCTCTCGACTGCCACACACCCCTGGCTGCCACCGCCCTGCAGCGCCAGGGGCTGGATGGGCACAGCGGGGCAGGGCATGGGGCAGCTCCTCTCCCCCAGGGTTATGCTTCCCTCATGCTCCCAGTGCTGCAGGGCAGGGGGCATGGCTGGACATGCTGGGGCTGCGGGCTCAGCCCTGGCACACACACCAGGGCCTCTTCTCCTTCTCACAGTCCTGGTTTAGCAATGCCCCTTGTCAGGGATCTGCTCTGCCCTGACCCCACCTCATCACCCTGTGTGGATGTGTGAGGAATTTCTCTCATAGATGTGATGGGAACTTACTCAGTCCCTTGGTGGCCTCTGGCAGATGACACCCCTGGGATACACACCTGTCCCTCCAAGAGCCTCCATGGACTGAAATCGAGTTTTATTTCAATTATTGTGTTTATAACCATGAGAAACAGAGGTGGCACCAAAACCCTCCAGTTTCTATGGCAACCAGGAGTAACCTCCTTGGAGACAGTGCTGTTTCTGACAACCTCCAGCCCAGATCCTGGTGATAGGTCAGTTCACTGGTACAGGGCCTCCAGAAGAGCCCCATGAGATCTAAAGCAGGGTCCATCAGCTGCAGAGCCCTCCCATCCTCAAAATGCCTTTCTTGCTCTCTCTACCTGCTCCCTTTGCTCCGTGTCCTGTCCTGCTCTGCAAACCCCAGAACCGGGAGGGTTTTTTGCTGAGTCACAGCTTGGGCAGCAGGACAGGGACCCTGCAGGTGACCATTGAGTCCAAGTCCTGGCCCTGTACAGGACACCCCAAAATCCCACCATGTCCCTCAGAGCATTGTCTAAATGCTCCTGGAGCTCTGTCAGCCTTGGGGCTGTGCCCACCACCCTGGGGAACCTGGTCAGTGCCCACCACCCTCTGAGGGAACAACTTTCTCCTGATACCCAAACTAAACCACCCCCAACACAGCTCCAGCTGTTCCCTCAAGTCCTGTCACTGGTCACAGAGAGCAGAGATCAGAGCTGTCCCTTGGGAGGAGCTGCAGACCCCGGTGAGGTCTGACCTCAGGCTCCTCTTCCCCAGGATGAACAGCCCAAGTGATCTCAGCCACTCCTTGCATGGCCCCTCCAGACCCTTCACCATCCTCATAGCCCTCTTTTCATTCTCTTGATTAGCTTTATATCTTGTCTTTGTGTTTTGTAACATGTTGGATTCTCTGCAAACATGATCCTGGAGGCAGAGAGCAAATGTGTGTCTGTCCACAGAGATTTTAGGAGTGTTATAGCAAATGCTTTTGCAAAGCAAGTGTGGGAGTCTGTTGGAAGTAAAGTGATATCTTTGAATAAGCCATAACTGTGTCCAAACAGTGAGGAGGGTAAACCTGGGCATGTGAAATGTGAAACCACGGTCAGACAAGCCAAAATTTTTTTTGAGGAACAACTTGCTAAAGGCGTAGCAACTGATTTTCAAACTTTTTTTTTTTTTTTGTGAATAGACAAAAGGTAGTTTGGCTGCCAAAGAGGTTGGAGTCAACAAACAGTGGAGTACAACAGCACTCACGACAATAAGCTGCAAGGAGAAGTGAGATGAAACCCTCACATTGTTGTCCCTGGTGAGGCACCCAGGGGCTTCCCAGGCTGTGCTCTCTCTGCACAGGGAAGAAGGTTGAGGAGGTTCCTCAGATGAGGAACCAGCAGAGGAACATTGCAGAGAACAGTTACATGAAAGGAGGAAAAATTGCCGGGACTTTCACATGGAGTGATGTCTTCACACAGAGGCTGGGGCAGTCACAGGGGCCAGCAGGGGATCCGTGGCACGTGGCTGAGCAGCAAGTTGTAGGGAAGAGTCAGAGTGATTTTGGCAGTGAAATGCCCCCCACAGACTGAGGTCATCAGCTGGATGTCTTGGGGATCTTCTCTGGTGCTGCTGGTGGCACTAAAAGCTCCAGAGGCCCTTATGGTGGCACAGGATCAGCAGTTTGGTCTGTCTGTCTGACAGTTCCTTGGGCAGATCTTCTCAGGAGCCCCCTGAATGTGTGTGATGGGGCAGAAAAGGACCACTCTGCTTTCCTGTGGCACCTGGTGCCACAAAGGGAGATACAAGCACAAGGGGGAAGGAGCACAAGTGAAGCCTCACACCCATCTCACCTTGCCTGGTGTCCCTGCTCCACACTCTGCTGCACTGGTGGAATCCCTGCCCTCCACTGCTTTCCTGAGGAACCAGAGATACTGTTCAAAGCTCTCAGACTGCAGCCAGGGATCATTTTCCACCTGTACTACTTTGTTTTCTCAGGCCCTAGGGCTTGTTCTGAGATCACAGACTGAGACAGGAAAGACTGGGAACTGATGCTTAAAACCTGATCCAGGCCCTAGATGGCCATCAGTGGCCATTCCCAGCAGCCAGTGATCCCAAGGAAGGACGCAGGGACAACCTCAGCCTCTTCAAGGTGTGAGCTCAGCTCCTACAGCAAGGATGTGCAGGCCAGAGCCAGCCTCCAACAGAGTGTGCACCCATAGGGTGAGCCAAGAGAGTCTCTGCACTCTCCCCAGGCCCCACAGGAGAGCCCCTGGGATGTCAGAAGAGCCAAAACTGAAATGATTGACCTGTGGCACACCTGGAGCCCAGAGGGTGCCTGGGCACCTTCTCTCTCAGCCCAAACATGGCTCTGGATGCTCTTGTGGCTCTGGACACAGGAGGGAGAGAGACATCTCCCTGTTGGTTAAGGCTGGAGGCACCTCTGGAGATCACCTAGTCCAGCACACCTGCTCAGAGCAGCTCAACCAGAGGAGGTTGCCCAGGACATGCCCAGGGGGTGTCTCCATAACTTCCCTGGGTAGCCCCTTCCAGGGTTCTCTCCAGTTGTGGTCATGGAGGACTTTATGTCATGCAGTGTCATGAGCTACCTCGGAGCAGAGAAGTCTCTGCTGCTCCAGGGGTGGGTGACAAACTCCTGTCCCACCCCTGTGTTGAGTTGTCCCTCACAGGTATGAGGCAGAGCAGCACAGGCTGCCTCCTCCCAGAAGTCACGGTCTGGTGGCCTCCCAGTGAGATCTCCAGGTGGGAACACCCCTGGCACTGTGGGACAGGGGGAGCAGTGCTCCAGCCCCTGCCATCAGCACCTGGAGAAGCACAGCAGGAGGCAGAGGCTCTCCCGATCCAGGGTGACACTGCTGGTGAGGAGAACTCACCTGCAGCAAAGAGCTGGTGGGTCTCAGGCTGAGCTGTGCAAGGGCAATCAATGGTCACCTGCAGGGAAAGGTCTCACCCACAGGCTCGGGGATCCCCCACACGGTGGGTCAGGGTGTCCTTCCTTCCCACCCCATCCCGACTGCATTCCTGCAGCCTGACTCAGGGTTTGCAGATACCGCCCACTCCCGCACAGCCACCAGCGAGGGCTCAGCCCCTCCTCCTGGCACATCAGCTTGGCAGGACTCTGCCACCCAAGGTCACAAAGGGGTTTGGAATCAGGGAAAGGGAGGAGGGAGGAGCGTGGGTTCCATCACGGGAGGCTTGGAGCTACAGTAGAGGCATTTTGCAGGACTCCTTGCTCCTCTGGGAGGAGATCTGGTCCCTCTGCAGTCACCTGTTGGCATGATCCCATCTGGGTATCCCAGGCTGGACACCTCTCCAAAGCAGACCCCAAGGAAACCACAGGAACACCAAGGGCTGGCTCTTCTCAGTCCCTGAATGGGAAAAGACCAGTGGGAACAGGAGGGTTCTTCCATCTTCCAGGCTGAGGTCAGAAACCTTCAGCATCTGCAAACACAGGACAAGAAGAAAAGTGAGAAAATTTTGATAGGGTAAAGAGGAAAGTAATTTCAGCAAATTGAGGCATTTCAACAAAGCTCAGAGGAAGAGATGCCTGGAGATGGGTCCCCTTTCCAAACATGGGTGAGGGGCCAGAGGTGTCTCTACCAGTGGCAGAGGAGATGAGATGGGAAGAGAAATGCACTATAGGCAGTGGGAAGAGCTGTCCTTTCCCCAGGTTCCATGAACTGTTTGGTACTGAAACTCTACCTCAAAGCAGGAATTTTCCTCAGTGAACTGGTGACCTGACTGGGGCTATGGCACTGACCAATCGAGGCTGGTGAAGATCAGAGCAGAAGTGCAGGAGGAGCAATGACTTCAGAGCACGTACCAAAACTCAGGGCCAGACCTTGGTGACAGGGGATTTCTATTTTAAACGGCACTGACTCAGCCTCTCACACTTCTTGCTGGTCTCTCTCACCCTCACATCCACCCCCACCCCGAGGTGTTTGCACAAGGGGCATGGCCAGGTCTTCAGACTGAGACACAGAGCGGGGCTGACACTTCAAGCCTTCTCTGCACGGGGTCCTTTCACCTGGCAGTGACAAAACACTTTTGGGGGCAGGTTTTGATGCATCAACAGATATTGTTGTGGGGGTCTCTCACCTCCAAACATTCCTGTCTCCACCTTCCACAAGGCTCAGGCAGAGCTACTGCTTTTTATTTGTTCATTATTATTTTGGGCGTCTTTTTTGGCTGCTCTCTCTCAGTGTTGGGAAAGGAGGAAGACATGGGGTATCTGCTGGTATCAGCCTTGTGTTGCAGCAGTGGGCTGGCACTCTGGGCTGGCAGCAGTGTCCTTGCACCACCTGGCAGCGTTGCCACCTACCTGGCAGCCTGCCCTTCCACCGGCCCTGGAGCCTTACACAGCACCAGCTCCAATATCTGCCTGTGGTATCTTATCTGCCAGCCTGCCACGCACTGGGAGTGGGGACATGGCCTAGATATTCTGCTTCATGAGTGTCCTACATCCACAGCACAGGCTCGTGGGGCAGGAGCACACTGGCAGTGCCCCACGGGCTCTGCTCAGCACTGGCTCTCTGCTCTCCCTCCCTTCTTTGGGGCTCCCTCAGCACCCTGCAGGCACAGGGAGGTCTGGAAATCCTCCAGAGCTTTGCCACATGATGCTCACAGGGTATGGCCATTTGGATCCTACTCTGCCACTGCCCCCTTCTGCCCTTGTTCCCAACTGGCAGCCCCAGAATTGCTCCTACAGAGGGAGAGCACAGACTTTGTTTTGTGTTCTGAGTGTCCCAGACAGGACAGAGAGACCTGCCAGTCTGGCAGGGTGTGGTAACCTGCGTGGCTGTGATGAGGACTACAGACTTAAGACTCCCTTGTAGGACCAAGGAACCATCTGCCCCAAGTTCAGAGTCCCCAGGAATGTGCTGGGATTGCAGCCAGCCCTGGACTGCTGCTCCCCATCACAGAATCTGAGAATCCTGGAACCTCCTGCATTGGAAGGGACACACAAGGATCGAGTCCAACTCCTGAGCCTGCACAGACACCCCAAAATCCCACCCTGTGCCTGACAGCACTGCCCAAACACTCCACAAGCTCTGTGAGCCTTGGGGCTGTGCCCACTGCCCTGGGGAGCCTGTTCAGTGTCCACCACCCTCTGGGGGAAGAACCTTTTCCCAATATCCACCCCAAACCTCCCCTGTCACAGCTTCATGCCATTCACTCAGGTCCTGTCACTGGTAACCAGAGGATGATGAAGGGTCCAGGGCTGTCTCTGTTCCCAGGTGGTACTCCTGACTCGGTGGAGTGGGCAGGAAAGGTCCCAGTGTGATGGCCAGGACATGCAGACAGCAGACCATGCCCATGCCCACACTGCCAGGGACAGGATAGAGGGGTGAGAAGATTTCCTTGGAGCTTGGTATATTCTCCAAAGAAACAGCACCCCAAATCCTGGCAGACTTTGGACACCTGACATCTGAGTGGTCTGTCTTACCAGCTCCTCAGCAACTGCCCAAAGCTGTGAATAGCAGACACACCCCCTCCCTACAGTCACGAGTGCTCCAGCTCCAGGCTGTGATTGCTGCTGCATCATCCCCTCCTCGGTGCTGGCCTCACATCACCCATCACATTGCCACACCTGGCAGATACCAGCACAGTATCACATCGTCACCTGGTGACTCAGGACCACTGGCTTTGGTGCTGAAGTGGAGCCTCTGACCTGAATCTGGGAGCACCCTGCAAGCTGCTGTTCCCAGCCTTGCTGTGGCACTGAGAACCTCCAGCCTGCTGTGGGTCACTGCCTGGAGGTCGTGTGGGTCAGAGAGTCAGTGTTGAATTCCCCACGTGGGACTGAGTCACTGGAGAGCAGGGAAAACTGCACAGGGAGCCTGGGGATTTCTCCATCCTCTCCCTCTCTCTGTCCTGCTGCCACAGCTGACACCTCTGCCCCTCAGGTGGCAGGTCTTGGAGCCTGGGGTGGATGGTGCTACTTGCACTTCTGTGCCTGTGGCTGGCCTGGGTGAGGCTGTGGGTGTTGGGGTAGAGCAGCTCCAGCACTGGTGGAGCACATCTCACCCACCCATGGCTGTGTCCTGGTGGCTGTAACGTGGGTAGCTCAAGGTGCAGGGAGTCTGCAGGATAACAAGCTTGGTAGGGAAGCTTTTCCCTCCTGGTGTGTAGATACCCTCAGAGCATGCAGTGCTGATGGTGTGCAGCTCTGGGACCTCAGGGGGATCCTGGTCTCCCAGTCCACACAGCATCAGCACAGTCCCAGCACCACAGAGCCCTGCAGTGGGCACAGGTACCAACCCTACACAGCAGAGCACAGAGATGTGCCTGTCTCTCCCCACAGCCTCCTACCTTCAAGGAGGAACCCTTGAATTTTTCCCTCCACTTCCTTGGCCACAGCAATGGGGATGTGACCAGCTCCATGGGACATTCATGGTCCTTGGGGTGTGGCCCTGACTGTATGTGACTTCAGAAAAGGCTTCTCTGGCTCCAAAGCAGGGGTCCATTGGAGGGGGAGGGGGGTCTGTCTGGCAGGGCATGGGCACAGCCCACCCATGTGCATGGACAGGCTGTGGGCAGTAAGCACTGCCCTGGGGACAGAGGCTTGTCCTGTGACCAGGACATCTCCAGGGAGAAGGACAATATTTGGGGGGCCAATATCTGTGATGGTGACCTCGGTGAGGGTGATATGGAAACTCCCAGCCCT
>JAWWEV010000077.1:1097606-1115398 GCA_035583235.1 Hafferia zeledoni | reverse complement strand
GGTGCCAGGACACGAAGCCATTGCGGCTTTTAGAGTGTTAGTGGGGCCGCATCTTTGCACCTAAGAACCAAAGGTTGCCACCTTTTATCTTGGCACAAAGCTCAAGCAGAAATTGCTCTAAAAGAGGCAATTGCTTTGTGTCCTGGCCCTTTTCCCTGGGAGGAATCTTTGTCCGTCTTCAATTCTTGATTGAAAAATGGCAATTTCCCAGCACCGGCTGTGGGGACGATCGGTTGAGCTTTGAGCCAAGATGAAAGGTGGCAGCCCTGGGCTCTCAGGTGCCAAGGATTCAGCCCCACTAACCCTCTAAAAGCAGCAATTGCTTGGTGTCCTGGCACCTTTTCCCTGGGAGGAATCTTCGTCCGTCTTGAATTGTGGGCTGAAAAATGGCAATTTCCCAGCCCCGGACGTGGGGACGAACGATTGAGCTTTGTGCCAAGATAAAAGGTGGCAGCCCTGGGCTCTCAGGTGCCAAGGATGCGGCCCCATTGACACTCTCAAAGCAGCAATTGCTTTGTGTCCTGGCACCTTTTCCCTGGGAGGAATCTTCGTCCGTCTTCAATTCTTTGCTGAAAAGTGGCCATTTCCCAGCCTCAGCCATGGAGACAAACGGTTGAGCTTTGCACCAAGATCAAAGGTGGCAGCCTTGGCCTCTCAGGTGCCAAGGGTTCAGCCCCACTAACCCTCTAAAAGCGGCAATTGCTTTGTGTCCTGGCACCTTTTCCCTGGGATGAATCCTCGTCCGTCCTCAATTCTGGGCTGCGAAGTGGCAATTTCCCAGCCCTTTCCATGGGGACAAAGGGTGGAGCTTTGCCCAAGGCTGCCACCTTTTATCTTGGCACAAAGCAATTGCCACTTTTAGAGTGTTAGTGGGGCCGCAGCCTTGTCACCTTGGCAGGGAGGGCACTCACTGGCTACCTCTGGGTATCAGTGGAGGCCCACTGTCCCCAGGCCCTTGCCTTCCTTGCCTTCCCTGCTGCCACCTCCTGGCATTGAGCCCTGGCCCCACAGGATGGGATAAACTATGGTCAAGGCTCTGCAGGCTCTGAGTGTGGATGTTGGCCTGGACAGACATTTTTGGGATTGCTCAGCACGTCACAGCATCAGGCCCTGGCTCCTGTGACCAGGTGCTTCCTGTGGGTGCAGGATGGGCAGGATCTGGTCAGGATTGTGAGACTGAGCTGTCTGGTTTGAGGGGACCAGAAGAGGCTCTGAAAATGATGAATATTGGGTGGAGGTCTCTGCATGAAGCCCCTGCAGCAGAGGAACTTGTGGTCACCACTCCCAAGGATCTGACAGCCCCCATGAGCTCACAAGGACCCCCACAGGCTCTCCCAAGGCTCCTGCCCATCTGTGCTCAGTGCTGGGCACAGAGCCCCTCCTGGAGGGCTGTGACACTGGCCCACCCTGCTGCCACCCTTTTGGAGGTTGCCCATTGCCTGGAGCAGCACACCAAGCACAGACTGCCCACATCCTTCCCCACAGCTTTCCAAGGAAAAACTTAAACCACAGTATTCCTGGTAAGCACAAATGACTTTGCTCTGAGCTCTGGATTGCCTGGAGCAGAGAATGGTGGGGGCCACGTGGCTGGCTCAGGGTTCCTCTGTGGACAGGTTGTTTCCCATGGCTGTGACCCCAGTGCCAATGCCTTGGCAGGCAGGTGGGGTACACCCATCTGGCAGCACCAGCTGAATGGCAGCACCAGCACAAGTCACCCAGCACAGGCTCTCTGCCCTCGGATCTCCCTTCCCACATTTCTTCAGAGTTTGTGTGTGCTGAGCCAGGTGGGATTGGCCCCCCATGGGTGCAGGAGGAGCTGGGATTCCCTGGGAACAGCCAGGGATGTTAAAGCATCCCGAGAGAGGTGCTGGGAAACAGGGAGGAGGAGCCCTTCAACCTCACCAGGATGGCATCACCCAGGGCTGAGGGACCCTGCTGTGACCTCCCCCATGCATCTGTCACCCAAAGCCAAGCTCCACACAGCACTGGAGCCCTGGCTGCAGCATGAGATGGACACAGTAGCAATGGAGCATGAAGTTTACCCACAACAGGGAAAAATGAAGGATTTCTTGCTAGAGCCAGAGGGACTGAATTGAGATAAGTGGAGAACCCAAATACTTATCCTGAAATAAAGGTGATGAACTTGAGGATGGTTTATTTTCTACACTAAACTCAGGAGCGTTTTTGCTCCAAGTCTCATTTTTGCATTTGTGACTTCTTGTCACAGGGTACTTGGGGGTGAGTCACCAACAGGACTCCACCACAGGGGAGACCTCAGGGCCTCTCCCAAGGGCCTTTTGCTGCTTCCAGTCCATTGATTGCTTAGTTCCACAGCAAAATTCTGCCTTTGCCCTGAGCTGACCTTGCTGTGGGTTCTCAGTTCCTCCTGCAACACAACGTGACCTCCCCAGTGCAGACAGAAGTGCAGCCCTTGCTCACAGGGCTGGGAATGGTCCCCTGCACACCCAGGGCTGCCTCCAGCACTCTGACACTGACCCACGAAGTGCCTGGATGTCCCCATGTTGGTCCCTGCCAGGCAGCCCCAGGAAGGCACCTCCTGCTGTGGCTCAAGGAAAATCCCATCGTCATTTTGGATTTCTGGGTTTGAGTGTTCATGTTGTGCTTTGCACTGGTGACCCCTGGGAAACCCACCCATGGGAGCAGATCTGGCACCCCCCAGGAGGCCAGGAAGGCTGTGGGTTTGCTCTGGCAGCGCTGGCAGCAGCGAGCTCAGTGCAGCGTGGCATGGCCAGATGGGAGTGGCTTTCCACAAGCTCCGGGGAGCAGGGGAGGGGAAACTGCAGCTCCAGAACCTGCCAGGGCTCCTGGCCTGCACCGGGGTGTGCTGGGAACAGTTGGTCAAACCCAATTCCCCAACTTCCCTTGAACTCCATCCTCATGGGAAGCAATGACATAATGATTGGGACTGGAGTGCATGAGCTTCTCCAACTCCCTCCTTTCCTCTGCAGGAAGCCCCTGTGTCCCCCTCTCATTCTGTCATCACCTTCAGGGAGGGTGCAGGATCAGTGCCATAGAGACACTGATGGGAAGCCCCAGGGTGAGTGGAGCAGGCTCAGCCACATGTGCTGGTGCCAGGGGGCCGTGGTGGGGGGCACAGACACTGGGCTGGCCTCAGCCCCCAGTGGGAGGGCTGGAAAGTCACAAGGGAATATTGTCACTCAGGACAAGGGGGGACAGCAGTGGTGGGGAGGTCCTTGGCAGTGCCCACCACCTGCAGCCCTCCAGCAGCAGCCACCTGAGCACTGGGCAACCTTCACCAGCCGTCTGTGTTTACCATGTCCCCTCCCTGCCCTCTCCTCCTTTCCTGAGCAAACAGGCGTGTACCAGCCTGGTTATTGCTTTGCTCCCGTGCCCAGACTGTTTGATAGAAACAAAAGGGAAGGTTTTCTTTCTCCCATTGGGTATTTGGGCCGTGCATGCCTGAAGTCTCTTCAGCCATAGGGGACTTGTGAGGTGCTGTGGGGTGAGGGGCACTTGCAGTGGCAGGGGGTGGTAGTGGTGGTCCCCTGACACCCCTGCAAGGCAACCAGGACAGATCCTCTGCTGCCACGTGCTGTCAGGGAGAGCTTGTGACAACCCTGAGAGCTCCCCAAGCTCACCATAAGGCAGGCTGGAGCCTCATGGAGTTCTGACATTGATTCTGATTTAAGAAAGAAACTGTTTAAGAAGGAGACAATCCAGGAGGGGATCTGAGTGTGAGAACAACTGTCCTTCAGTCCCTTCAGGCTGTTTGGTGGCACGGGGGGGCTCACCCTGCAGGGCTTTGTGACACCTGAGCTATGCTGGGCCTACCCTCACTGCTGGGGTCTGATGAGGGACAGGCTTCTGCCAAGAGCAGAGGTTCTGGCAGCCCCAGAGCTCGGGATAAGGATGCTCTGAAACAGGATGGCCATGTGGAAAGGAGCCTGACCCTGAGCCTCAGTGCCAACGTTTTGGGGCAGTGCCCACCATGGGGGCCAGGGCACCTTGTCCTTGCAGCCCTGCTGCCCTCCCAGCCTGAGGCAAACACCTCAGCATTCCTGGGGCTGTCACCTCCTCATCCTGCACACAGTCAGTGCCATGTCCCCTCAGGTGACCGACCAGCCATCCCACTGCCCCTCTCAGCACAGGTATCAAACTTGCAGGCATTGCTACCTTATTACTGCCCAGACTCCAAGTTTCCTGCACCTCAGCCATTCCCGTGGGCTTGGATGGGAGTAAATGGCATGGAGCAATTCTTCTTTGCCCCAGAAATGCCCAAGCCAGCGAGCAGTGGCAAAGAGAGCAGGCACAGCCTGAAAAAATGCAACAGCTTTAAAAAGCAGACAGTTGGTGTGGGGCAGTGCAGGCTCAGGAATGCTCCTCACTCCTGTCCCTCTTCTATCAGAGGGTTTGGAATGTGTTACTGAGGAGGTATCTCAGTGGGCTTCAGGGTGGGGGGATGCAGGTCTTAAGTGGTGTATGATTTTTATGCAGACTTGTCAAAAACACAGAGTTGGATGAAATATCTGGAAGGGGCAATGCAGGACCAAACCTCCCCTGGGTCATGGTGGACTATTAGAACTCTGATAAAGTACTTACCAGTAGATACCTCCAAAACATGCACTCACCTCCCCAGGAAGAGTCTCACCCATCTGTGAATTTGAGCTGGAGAAGATAAATATGCAATTCCGGGGCTCCTGTCTGGTCCCTTATTTGGGAACCTTCACTGGCTGAGAGCAAGGAAAGAAGGGGATCTCAGAGGGGCATCCTGGACAGTGGGTTACAGAGCCAACCCGAGGTCACTCCCGTGCCACCGAAGTGTCACCTTGCCCCAGTGAACTCTGCTGTTGTCTCCAGGCAGCTCCGTGACACACCCGGCCGTTGTGCAAATGAATTGAAACTAAAAATAGCTCCGTCTCCCTGCAGAACAACACCTGGCTGCCAGCACCTGCCGGGAGCCGTGCTCCAAGGGCTCCCTCCTCCGAGCTGATGGGATCATTGAGGAAACACCTCAGTCTCCTCCTCTTCTTCCCCAGACCTGCCTGGCGTCTGCCCGCCCCTCTGTCAGCGAGCTGGAGGGATGCTGGGGGATGCTGGGTGGATGCCGAGGGTAGTGGGATAATAGGGGATGATGGAGATGCTGGAAGGATGTTGGGGGATGCTGGGGGATGTTGGGTGGATGCCGAGGGTAGTGGGATAATAGGGGATGATGGAGATGCTGGAAGGATGTTGGGGGATGCTGGGGGATACTGGGTGGATGCCGAGGGTAGTGGGATAATAGGGGATGATGGAGATGCTGGAAGGATGTTGGGGGATATTAGAGGATGTTCAGGGGATGCTGGGGGCTGCCCTGACTCTGCTGGCACCCCCACACCTGAGCACAGCACTGTGCCCCATTCAAACTGGACACAGTTCAGCTCTTTCTGGGGTTTGTTCTCCCCTAAGGAGAGCACTTGGCTCATTTTAGGTATGGGACAGATTCCCTGGAGTCCCTGCAGCCTGAACCCATTCTCAGCCCGCAGTGGTCCTGTGGGATTCTCAGGCTGTTAATGAGCTCAGGCTGACCTGTTCTTCCTCTGTCACAGGTTCTGCCAGGATCAGACCAGTGATCACTTCAAGGTGCTGGTGCTTCTGCCCCAGGCCAGACCTCAGGCATTGCCAATGCAGAACCCAGCCAGACCTAAAATCCTCTTCCTCTAATGGGAAGTGTCCAAGTGATGTTCAAAAATCAGAGCATTTTTGAGAGTCAGAGAGCAGCACCTGCAAAGCTGCAAAGCAGTGTGAGAAAGGAGAGCAGCTGAGAAAGGTGGCTCTGTGGGTATGGCTGAACCTCACTGTGCAGGAATCACACAGAGTGGAGGAATGGCTCCAAGGGCAGGAGTGGTGAAGAGCCTGTGCTTTGCTGAGCCCATTGATGTGGGAGCAAGGAATCCTTCTGCCCCTCCGAAGCTTCTTCCAGCCCAGTTGTGGTGACTGAGGACCAAGTGCCAGCTGAGCACGGTATGGCTTTAAGCAGAGCAGGGGGCAGGGGGCATGCCACCCTGTCAGCAATGTCCTGCACCCCACCACTGAAACCTCTGCCAACCAATGTCCTGCACCCCATCCCTGAAACCTCTGCCAAACAATGTCCCGCATCCCACCCCTGAAACCTCTGCCAACCAATGTCCTACATCCTCCTGACACCCCTGCCAGCAATGCCCTGCATCCCCCTGACCCCCCTGCCAGCAATGCCCTGCATCCCCCTGACCCCCCTGCCAGCAATGTCCTGCCAGCTCTGGCCACACACTCACCTGGAAGGAGCAAGCTCTGAGTCCAGGGCCTCAGTTTCCCTGTGCTGGCTCTGGTGGCATTGGCTGTCCCAGCTCCCAGTGACACAGCAGGAGGCCCATGTCCCCCAGTGCTCTGGGATGTCAGCCCAGAGTCCCTCCTGGCTCGAGGAAGAGCAGCACAGTGCCAGGCAGAGATGGCAGGGGGGTCCAGGGTAGGGGAAGCTGCTGTTTGCTGGATGCCAGGGGTGAGGCATCCCAGCCCCTGCCACTGCCCTGGGCAGGACAGGAACACACTCCTTGAGCTCTGCAGCTCCAAGCTTGTCAGGCAGCCATGCCCACGGGCTGCCTGCATGCCACAGGGCATGTCTGCAGAGGGGCCCCCTGTCCCTCTGGTCCCACAGGCCTGGGAAAGAGGTGACAGCACAGGGAGGGTTAACAAGTAGGGGAACAGGAGAGTAGGATAGAGGAGAGGAGGTGGAAACAGGGAAAGATGATGAGTGTGGGAGACAGATGATGGGTCTGGGGGAGAGTCACAGACACAGGGATCAGGCACCCCAGTTCTATTCAAACTGTTATCCTGGAGGGAAGTCAGTAGGAAAAGCAGCAACAAACCTTGGGAGAACTGGGCCAGCAGATCTGACCCCTCAGAGTGGCAAGAAGCATTACTTGGGACCACCTGTCCTTCCCCCTGTCACCTCTCCAGCCCTGGGGATGTGGTTCAACCATTTGAGGGTGCCACCCCAGGCTGAGTGTGCAGGGGATGTGCCACATGGTGCCCAGTGCCAGACATGCCACATGGTGCCCAGTGCCAGACCTCAGGCCTCCTGAGCGCTGCCTGCTCCAGGGAGAGAGTGGGAGATCTCCCGTGGGATAAGCTGAGCTCAGCAGGCCATGCCCAGTGCCAGGGCGTGGGCATCCCTCATCTGGCTTATTCTGCAGGGATATTGGAGATTCCTGGGGATGTTGGGGAATACTGGAAGACCTTGGGGGGTACTGGGGGATGCTGGGAGTGTTGGGGGATATTGGGTGATGTTGCAGGGTTCTTGGGGGATGCTGGGGAGATGTGAAGGGATGTTTGGGGATGCTGGGGGGCTTTGAGGGGATGCTGAGGGGTGTTTGGGGAATGCTGGGAAGATGCTGAGGAAGGTTTGGGGATGCTGAGGGATGTTGGGAGGATGCTGAGGAAGGTTTGGGGATGCTGAGGGATGTTGGGAGGATGCTGAGGAAGGTTTGGGGATGCTGGGGGACTTTTGGGGGATGCTGAGGAATGTTTGGGGATGCTGAGGGATGTTGGGAGGATGCTGAGGAATGTTTGGGGATGCTGAGGGATGTTGGGAGGATGCTGAGGAATGTTTGGGGATGCTGGCCGAGTCGTGGGGATGGCGACGGGATGCTGGGGAGATGTTTGGGGGTATTAGAGAGATGTTGAGGAGTGCAGGGGGATGCTGGGGAATGCGGAGCTGCCCAGCCTGGCCGCTGTCCCATCTCCCGGGCGGTGGGTGACCAGCAGAGGGCCCGGCTCCCCTCCAGCCGCCGCTTTATGCTGCCCAGCTCTCCCCGAGCGCCCAGAGCCGCGGCCGGAGCCGGACGGAGCGGCTGTGCCCGCACACAGCTCCCGTGCAGCCCCGGGGGCCGCGCTCGGGGCTGCGCCGCCTCCGCCACACGCGCTCCCGGAGGGTGCGGGGGACCATCGCGGGGACACGATGGCTTTGCCGGCGCTTCTCCCCGTCCTGCTGCTGCTGCTGGTGGTCCCAGGAGCCGCAGGGATGCAAAGCGGGGCTGGCACCGGCGGCACCCACCGTGGGCAGGGTGAGGAGGATGGCAGGACCCTGCCCACTGTTTCCCGGGACATCTCCGAGGTGCAGGTGATGAAGGAGAGGCTGCGCCGGGGGACGGAGGAGGACTCCAAGTCGGTGCAGCAGTACGTGCCGGGGGTGCGGGTGGAGTTCCCACGGCCCCTCAACT
Organism: Hafferia zeledoni; assembly: GCA_035583235.1. NCBI lineage: Eukaryota > Metazoa > Chordata > Aves > Passeriformes > Thamnophilidae > Hafferia > Hafferia zeledoni. Next base: position 1,107,182 of record JAWWEV010000077.1, on the reverse strand, counting down.
CTGCCAGCCTGCACCCCACCAGGGCTCTGCTGCCCTCCAGCACAGACCCCTCGGAGCAGCAACCGGGCGTCCCCACAGACAGGGACAGGGCAGAGCCCCGAGCCAACCTCACCACTGTGTCCGACAAGCGGCTGCAAATCCAGAACCCCTTGTACCCGGTGACAGAGAACTCCTACAGTGCCTACGCCGTGATGTTCCTGTCCCTCATCGTCTTTGCCGTGGGCATCATCGGAAACCTCTCCGTGATGTGCATCGTCTGGCACAACTACTACATGAAGAGTGCCTGGAACTCCATCCTAGCCAGTCTGGCTTTCTGGGACTTCCTCATCCTCTTCTTCTGCCTGCCCGTGGTCATCTTCAATGAGATCACCAAGAGGAGGCTGCTGGGGGACGTGTCCTGTCGCATTGTGCCCTTCATGGAGGTAAGGGCTGCACAGGGCCCTGGAGGGATCAAAGACTCAGCTCCTCTGTTCCCTCGTGCCCTGGGGCAGTCTGTGCTGCTGGTGGCCTGGCACAAGGGTTGTGTGCCAGAGACCCCCATGGTGAGGCACAGCAAGGAGCTGAGGGACAGTCCCAATAGTGACCTTCCCTTTGCTCTGTCCCAGGCCATTCCTCAGGCTCTGCAGCCAGCACCAACTCTGCCAGGGCTGGGAGGTTGTGCAGCCAGCATGGCCTCTTCTGTCCACAGGGTCCCTTCATTTGTCTGTCCCACCTCCAACCTGACCCCCCCAAGCCTGAGGGCTCAGCCCCACAGTGTACTGGCCCACAAACCGGGCACTGTGGGCTGCTGAGGATGGCCCTGGGGCAGGGGGCTGCAGGTGGGCAGCACCAGGATGGGACAACCCAGGAATAATGAGGTTTGGGACCTGAGATCTTTGTTTGTCCTCAAGCCTCATGTGTGACAGGTTGGCCATGCCTGGGGAGAGCCAGGGACACACTGAGAAGGCCACAGGGACTGTGGTGGCAGGAGATGGCAGAATGAGCAAAAATGCCCCAGGTGGCAGGGTTTGGAGTGTTCCTTGTCTTGCACTGGAAAAAAATCCTCACTGTGGACATCTCCCATCCTCAGGGAAGCCTGAGGTCCAGCTGCAGCCCTGAGTGCCCACATGGGACAGACAGATCCAACCTGTCTGTTCTTATTCTGTGGGGTCAACACCCAGTTTATCAAAGGGTACAAACACCTGGAACTGCTCAGGGACAGCATCAGGTCGCTGGAGACCCTCTCAGGCTTGGTCAGACCAGATGGGGTTCAGAACCTGCCTGTCCCACAGAGCATTCACTCCAGAATTCAAGGGCCCCAACTGCTCTGTGCCCTGCTGGCAATGGGACAGTCACCTCCCTGTGCCCCACTGCTTTTGTGCAGGGTCTGCAGTGGCACAGCAGTCACTGTCTCTTCACAGGGTCCCTGGCTGTGCACAGCCCTAGCAGGGGATTCCACAAATGCCACTGGTCCTCTGGGTGCATGGTGATGGACTCACACCCTGGGTGTCTTATTGGGCACAGCCCCAAACCTGCACATCATGGGGATGTGGTCTTTGCTGGGGGAGCTGTGCAGTCCCCCTGCTTTCCCCTGGCCCTACCCTGCAGGCAGGAGCTGCTCCTTTCTGAAGCCCAGCTCAGCCTCTCACTAAATGGAGTGTTTGCCCCATCCCTGTCCTCCAGCACAGGCTTCTGTTACTGCAGCTGAGTGGATTCAGAATTTGTCCAAGCAGGTTCCGTGTACTGGAGAAGGATGGGAAGGGCGGGGTGATGTCCCCAAAGCAGAACTCATCCTGAGGAGGATTTGCCATAAGCTGCTCATGGGCTCTCTGTCCCTCTCCCCGTGGAAGAACCCTGTGGGTGGCACCACCAGGCACGGGGATTCAGCTGCACCAGAATGTTCCTGGGACAGCTTGGACCCAGAGGAGGCAGGAAGGGTCAAGAACGATGGGATGTTGGTGCTGCTGAAGGACGAGCATGGCACAGGCTGGGAAGCACGATCCTGGTGGGGGGCAGAATCCAGCCCTGCCCTGCCCTCCTGCCACTCAGAGCACGGGCAGAAAGGGGCTCCAGGGCTTCACCTGGGACTCTGGTGCAGGGAGCCTGGGTGGGAGCCTCAGGCACTCCAGAGGCAAATCCCTGGCAAAGGGTCAGCCATGAGAGGGGAACCCATCTGCAGGGCAATGGTTCCTGTCCAGCAGGACCTTCAGTGGCTGAGGCCACTGGACAGACTGTGAGGAGCACATCTCGTGGCCTTCACTTTGTAGCTGCTCCAATGCCCTGGGGGCCGGCACAGAGACAGGTTTGGGGAGCACAGCTGGTTCCATGGGCTCCTGGGGCCAGTCCAAGTGCAGGGATGTGCTTGGGCTGACCAGTGGCACCAGCTGCATCCCTGCCAGGGCACTCAAGAAGGATGCTCTGCAGAACCAAAGGGACCAGGAGAGACAGAAGAGCCTGTGAGAGGAAACAGCAGCACCAAGAGCTGTAGGGGCCAGTGAGAGAACTGGGCCAGTGTGCTGGGTGCTGCCTGTGGGGCAGAGCAGGGTGCTGGGTGCCATGGGGAGCTCTGGACTTTGGGCAGAGGAGCTGGGACATGCTGGGAGTGGTGTTGGGTGCAAGACGCTGGTGCTGGGGTGGTGTCCTGATGTTGTTGTGTTTGGGAAGATATTGCTGTGCACAACCCACGGTGCTGCTCAGTGCTGGCATCACCCTGGTCATCAGCTGCAGGAGGGACCAGCCCAGGACCCAGGAAAAGGCTGGGGGAGCCTAAGGGACAGCGTTCCAGGCTGCTGCCCAGGCACCACGTGGAGCCCTGGGACATTTCCTGAGTGCTGGGAAGGTCTTTCAGCACAGGGTGATGTTTGATGGCTTCGTGAGGCCAGGAATGGCCACAGCACTGGGAGCACCAGCATGTGACTCTGCCATCGTCCTGCCCAAGGGCTGTAGGACTTGGCTCCCAGTGCTGGGGCTGGGACTGGCAATGCTGATCGTGACCCTCAGTGCCTGGCCAGTCCTCCCAGAGCCACAAGCGATTCCTCTGCCTCCTTTGGCCTCCTCCTCTGGCAAAGGGGATGTTTTTCCTGCTATTCTCAATGCAGCGGAAATTGCCCCAAGCTGATTTGGGACAATGGCGCCTTCAATTCTCTTGGCCTGTCCGGGGAGAGCAGGGCAGGAACAAGCCAGCATGGGGGGGCCTTGGGAACCCTGGGAAGGTGCTGGTGGGTGTGATGGTCCCTGCTTTTCCTCTGCAAGAACCATCCAGAATAGAGGAAGAGCCTGAGGGACAATCCTGCTGTTCCCACTATGGCTGGATGGACAGACAGACATTCAGCAAAGCTTCTTCCTTCTGCAGCAAAGGGAGCTGGGCAGGGACTACGGGTCAGGGGACATATTTATCCATTTAACCACAGAGAGGTGGCTCCAACCCTGGGATGCAGCCACAGGCTGTGACCTCCTATAACCTTGAAGGAGGGGTTGTGGTCTTGGCTAGCCAGGGGTTTGCCATGAGCCTGGTAGAGCCAACCTCCCAGTGATGTCCCTGCATCAGGGTTCACCTGTTCTGCCTCCTCCCTCACCAGGTATCATCACTGGGAGTCACCACCTTCAGCCTCTGTGCCCTGGGCATTGACAGGTTCCACGCAGCCACCAGCCCCCAAGCCAGCACCCGGCCCATCGAGCAGTGCCAGTCCATCATTGCCAAGCTGGCTGTCATCTGGGTGGGCTCCATGACACTGTCGGTGCCAGAGATCCTGCTCTGGCAGCTGGCACAGGACACGTCCTCTGTGTCTGGTGTGGTGACAGAGTATTGCACCATGAAGCCCTCGTCCAACCTGCCCGAGTCTGTCTACTCGCTGGTGCTCACCTACCAGAACGCTCGAATGTGGTGGTACTTCGGCTGCTACTTCTGCCTGCCCATCCTCTTCACCATCAGCTGCCAGCTGGTGACGCGCCGCATCCGCGGCACCGAGAAGAGCGAGTGCCGCGGCACCAAGCACGGCCAGTGCGAGAGTCACCTCAACTGCACCATCATCGCGCTGACCATCATCTACGGGCTCTGCACCACCCCCGAGAACGTCTGCAACATCGTGGTAGCCTACATGTCCCCTGAAATGTCCAAGCAGACCTTGGACCTGCTCAACCTCATCAACCAGTTCTTCCTGTTCTTCAAGTGCTCGGTGACACCTGTCCTGCTCTTGTGCCTCTGTCGTCCCCTGGGCCAGGCCTTCATGGACTGCTGCTGCTGCTGCTGCGAGGGCTGCGGCCCCGACACCACCTCCAGCGAGGACAGCGCCGACAGCAAGCTCAAAACCGAGATGTCCTCCTCCATCTTCTTTGACAAGCCCCGGGAGACCCCCCCACCCCTCCTGGCCCTTGGCACCCCATGCTAAGTGCCACTGGGGAGCTGTAGAGATCATTCCACCACCTCCTCCCAAGACCAAATGTTTTGCCGTTAGTGCCCGTGTCTGGATGTGGAGGAAGCAGAAGAGACGGCTCAGGGGGCTGCGCCGTGGGCTTCAAACCCAGCATTGGGCAGGGGGGGCTTGAAACCCTGTGGCTACATCGATGACCTTCTTGCCTCTGCCCAAAGGCCAGTGAGGACATCAGCACCCTCCCATCCCAGCTGCCTGGCTGGGCTCCGTGGGGATGCTGCTCTGGAGATGGAGTTGTGTTGGAAAGGTCCCATCTGAAACCACAGATGGTGGCCATGGTGGCTCGCATAGGACACAGCAAACACAAACTGCCCTCGTCCTGTCCCCTCCCCTCCTGCCAGCCCCTCCACAGTAGCAGAAGGTCCCTGTGACTGTATCCCACGGATCCAAGCCGTGCCCTGTATGAGCTCAATAAACCAGTAACCTAGAGCACATCGTACCTTCAGCCACCAGCACTGCTGGGCTGAGCCCCAGCAGCCCCTTGGATGGCTCTTCCCTAAACCTGGGGGGCTCTAGGGTGGGCATGAGGGCAGGGAAACAGCTGTGCCAGGGTGGGCAGCAGCTAGGGGAGATGAGGAAAGACCCCTCTGCCCTTTCCCTCTGGGGTGATGCTGAGCAGTGCCTGTGCAAGGGTACCCTCTGAAGCATCAGGCTTGGAGTGGTTTGTAGGACTTAACCTGGTCTCAGTAAAGCCCAGCCAACCCAGCACTGGGCTGTGGTGCCCCACAGCCTGTAAGGCAGATGGCTCCCCACCTACATTATGCAGGACCAAGGTGCTCCACCTGCAGGTGCTCCTGGGCAGTGCCGGGGGGGAGGTGGGACCACCACACCCAGCACTCCTTGGGGAGCCTTGAGGTGAGCACATCTCACCCAAACCACCCCATGCAGGGCTCCTGGCCCTCATCCACCTGTCCATTGCAGGGACAGGATTGTACTGGGACGATGGTTTCAGGCCATCAGGGTTTCCAACCCCACATGCACCCCCTGCCCACGGCTCCTGTATAGGGGGTGGGGTGTGGGAGGGTGGGGTGGCAGGAGGTGTCCTGGACTGTGGATCTGCCTGAGGGCAGACTGGTCATGGCAGCCCATCCACCGGAGCTGTTAGAGCTCCTTGTCCCAGCTGCTGGCAGCCACCCCAGCCCCCGAAATGCCGGGGCAAGGGAGCCGGTTGCCATGGGCAGTGAAAGCGAGGGGCTCACTGTGGGCTTTGTGCACAACACCCACCGGGCTGCGCTCGGGCTTTGCTTTCACAGCCCCGTTTCCAGGGAAACAAAAGCCCCAGTTTTCTTCTGAGAGCACAAAACTGGGTTTTTCCTTTCATCCTCCTCCCCGCCCCCTGCCCAGCGCTGGGTCCCACAGTTTGGGAGAAGAGGGGTCTCATCCTGGCACAGCGATGAAGGGGGGCACAGAGCCCAGGTCATGCCTTCACTCCTGTATGTCCCCTCGAGGCAAGAGGGGTCCCCATGGGGGTTTGGTGGCAGTGGGGGCACTGGGGGAGGGCGGCATCTCTCATGTGCCTGGTCCACGTCTCTCAGTCCTGAGCCAGGGCCAAGGGCAAACAAAGCTGGGCTTGTGCTGGGGCCCCACGGGGCTGGATGTGTGGGGAGGGGAAGCGCGGGCGGGGGGCAGGGGAGGGGCAGGCAGCACCAGCACCATGGGCTGTGGCAGCACGTGGCCCCACAGCAGGCACAGCACCCCACGGGCTGGGCTGAACCCCAGGCCTGCTCCCAGCCTGCTGCCTGGGCACCTGCCAGGCACAGGGCAGGCACCACGGGGTGGAGGGACCCCCACAGCAATGGCCACAGCCCCCAGGGGATATGGGGCAGGAGCCACCCCCAAAGAACATGGGGCAGGAAGACCCCAGCAGCAGGAGGGGGCAGGAAGAGGGGGCAACTCTCCTGCTCCAAACCCAGACAGGCAGCAGTTCTGGTACATGACAGGGACAGAGGAAGGTCTGGCAGCAACAGTGGCCACAGACAGAGCTGGTCTTGGCAGCCAGGCCAAGGAAATGAGGCATCCAGAGCCATCAGAGATGGCTCCAGCCCCTCTTGGGTGAGCATGACCACAGAGATGCCCAGTGCTGCCTGGGGGAGGGACCCCCATCCTGGGCAGGGACCCCCATCCTGGGCAGGGACCCCCATCCTGGGCAGGGCCCCGAGGGATGGGTGGCAGCAATAGAGAGGAATTAAGGATGGTGAGGAAGTAACGTGACTGCAACCACACCCCCAACGCAAAATTGTTAATTTATTATTAGGAGGCAAAAAAAATTGTACAGTTACAAGAATCATTTCCCAACAGAGGTCAAATCTGAGCCAAAATATCTCTTAAAAAAAAAAAAAGTGGGAGTGGGGGTTGACAACACTTTACAAGTCATTAAATTAAAAAAAAAAAAACAACAAAACAACAAAAAGAAACCTCTCTTTGTGCAATTCTGCAAAAACAAGAACAGAAGATAAACCCCTGGCCTGATGCCCCAGAGCTGAGTGGGAAGAGGACGAGAGGGGCTCTACAGCCCCCCCAGCCACCCCCACCCTGTGCCCCAGCCCACCCTGGGACTGGCAGCTGCCTCCCCCCTGCACACCCACCCTCCAGTGGCCTCCCAGCACAGCTGAGTCCCCAAAAACTGCCCCCAAACAATCTGGCTGGGCCCCCAGGCTGCACCTGCAGAGCCCCAACAAACCATCACACAGCACAGCCAGCCACAGCCTTCCTCACCCCCCACAACCTCCCCTCATCCTCCCACCACCTGCAGACAAGGAACCAACTGTGGTGCCCACAAGCCCCATTGGCCCCTGCCCCACAGGTTCCATGTCCCCCAGCCAGGGCAGCAAAACAGGGGGTGGCACAGGGAGTAGGGAGGAGGGCACAGGCAGCAGGGATTGGAGAGCAGGGCACAGGAAGCAGGGCATGGGGAGCAGGGAATGGGAAGCAGGGAACAGGGAGCAGGTAATGGGGAGCATGGCATGGGAAGCAGGGAATAGGGAGTAGGGAAGGGGAAGAAGAGAATGGGGAGCAGGATATGCGGAACAGGCACAGGGAGAACTTCCCTGGCTCTGGGGAGCAGCGCTGAGGGTGCACAGATGCTCTGAGTGTGCCTCCAGGTGCCTCCCTGTGCCCCTCCTTCCCTGGCATCCCCAAAGGATGTCCCCAGCCAGAGCAGAGCCAGCAGCCCCAGCCAGGCACAGGCGATGCCATTTGGCACATGGGGAGCCAGGGCAGTCACCCCAAGAGGCTACAGGGGGCTGAGCCAACAGTGGGGCAGCTGGGTGGCAGGAGCCAGCCCCCTGCATTCCCAGGGGCTGCTGGCATTGCTGGGTCCCCTGCATTGGCACCAGTCCCACGGATCAGCCCACCCCGAGCATCCAGGCTGGGCAGTGGGGCACAATTCGGCACAGGCACAGGGGACATGGGGGGCAGGGGGACACGTGGCTCTGGGCTCCAAGGAGGGGTTGGGGCAGGGGCATGTCAGCCACAGGAATGGAGGGAGGCTGATTGCAGTGGCTTGTGACTAATCCCTGTGCCCTGGAGGGGCAAGGAGCCCAGGGGCAGCGTCGCCCCCTCCCCCAGACCCTGCCACAGGGCTGAAGCCTAAGGCAGGGCAAGGTGGGCACCTCCCAACACCCCCAGGGTGGTCTCTGCCTGGAGGTAGTGGCAGAACACCCACGTAAGGGAAGATGGAGCCCCAGGGGACCTTCCTGCAGCTGGCACAGTCCCATCCCCAAGGGCTGCCTTCTGCTACCACCCTCCTCTTCTTCCCAGCGCTGACCCTCAGCTGGCATTGGGGAGCCCCAGCTTTCCTACTGCTCGCAGGGCCCAGTTTAGTAACAGCACTATCCCTTAAATTAAAAAATTAAAATATATATACATATATATATACTGTATACACAGACAACAACAGAACAGTGCCAAAATGGAGGGAGAGAGGGAGAGAGGGAAGGGGAGGAGAAGGGAGGGGAGGAGAGGAAGGTAGTCAGACATCTTCTTTACAATAAAAACAAGGACTCTGCCCCAACATGAGCAGAGTCTGGGGTCCCCTAAAAATACCCATCTAGAGAGAGAGCTGGAGGGACAGAGCAGGAGAGAGGGGCATGGGCTTGTACAATGGCATCTTCCCAATCCGAGCCAAGCCCGCGGGATCTCAGCTTCGCCTGGACTTCGAGTGCTGGATAAGCCACTGTAGGGTGATGTCTGCAGAGACAAGGGGACACTTAAAGTCTTTCCCCCTGGCAGTCACCCCCTCCTGGGCAAACCCCTGGGGAAAACATGGGCTGCCCTGACCCACTGCACCCCAGCACTCACCAATGTTGTCCTTTTCTTTGCAGGAGATGGAATAGCAACAGATCTCTCGGTCCTGGATGGCAGAGAGGTTCCTGTGGGAGAGGAGAAGTGCTGGCTGCAGACCCTGGGTTGTGTGGGGCAGCCATGGGGGGCACCTCCAGACAGCCCTTGAAGGGGCCTCCAAAACAGGGCACACTGAAGGATGTGGGTTAGAAGAGGGCACCAGCACTCCATGCATGAGGGGCAGAGGTGGTCTGGGGGCTACATCTTGGGGCAGGAGGGATGCAGCCCCAGAAGAGAGACTGCCCACAAAATTTCACAGCTACCCTTCAGCCCTACAGCCACAGGGGCAGGGAGGTTTTGGGAGCAGCACAGGAATGGCAGCAGAGGAGCTGCACATGTGCCCACAGTCCAGGGGTGCTCCAAGGCATGGCTGGAGGGGATGAGATGCTGTGAGTCAGTGCAGCACCCCAGATGCCCTCTGTGGGGAGGGGCAGGAGCAGCAAGGCAGGCACAGCAAAGGGTGAAGGGACAGGAATGTGGATGGTGTCACACACCACAGCAGGGTCCAACCTCCTGGTCCCCAGGGCTGTTGGGTGAGCAGTGCCTGTGCCATGAGTGGTGCAGAGCCATGGCAGAGTGACCAGAGCAGCATCCCCCAGGAACCCAGCTCCAGCACCCACAGGGACACCCCTGGGGACCCCACTACCCAGTGAGGTATCCCTGAGGAGCCCAGTCCCACTGCCCAGTGAGGTACCCCTGGGGAGCCCAGGCCCACTGTCCAGTGAGGTATCCCTGGGGAGCCCAGTCCCACTGCCCAGTGAGGTATCCCTGAGGAGCCCAGTCCCACTGCCCAGTGAGGTACCCCTGGGGAGCCCAGTCCCACTGC
>JAWWEV010000077.1:1086943-1097506 GCA_035583235.1 Hafferia zeledoni | reverse complement strand
ACTGCCCAGTGAGGTATCCCTGAAGAGCCCAGTCCCACTGCCCAGTGAGGTATCCCTGGGGAGCCCAGGCCCACTGCCCAGTGAGGTATCCCTGGGGAGCCCAGGCCCACTGTCCAGCACCACGCTGTGCCAGGCCCACACGCCACCGTGTGGCACGCAGGACCCAGTCCTGGCACTGGTGGCTCCAACTCCTCCTTGTCTCCACAAGGTGTCACCTCAGATGTCCTCAGCTACCCATCCCTGGCAGCCCACTCTGAGCACCGCAATGCCATCCCAGATGGGTGGCTGTGATGGTGGGGACATGGCCACCAGCAGACTTACATCTTCTCAATGAGCTCCTTCTCATCCAAGGCACCGGGCAGGTCCCGCTTGTTCCCCAGGACAAGGACCTGCAGGGTGGGACAGGGGACACCTGAAGCTCCCAGCTGCCAGACCAGGCAGGAACCTGCTTCTGCCACCCAGAAGCAGAGCCTGCTTGTGATGCAAGACAGCCCTAGCCACTCCACCAGGATGTCTCAGATGGACAAACCACCTTCAGCAGCAATCAGGAGGCAGAGCACTTCAATTAACTGCCTTAATTAGCCAGCATACAGCCTCTCCTATGTACTCTCTACTCCCAGTGAGGAGATGGCCCCACAGCACATCCTCCCTGAAGGGCACCAGCACCTCCTGTGCCATCCAGGATGTTCTCCCAGGAGCCTCTTGCTGTCTTTGAGAAAAAAGTCAAGTGAAATGAATAAACCTGACGTTACCAGCAGGAACAAGCTGTGCGTGCCAGGCAGAACCTGCTCCATGGGCAGCCAGCACAAACCAGCACCAGTTGTTAGTGCCATCCACTGATCCCTCCTGATTTCAAGGCTTTTCACATCCACAAAGGCATTCTCAGACTGTGCAGGGAACATAACCCCCCAGCAGGACTGGTTTGTCCTTCCGGAGCGCCCACACGACTGTCACCTGACCGGGCAGTGCTGAGGCTGGGCCACCACCCAGGGGCGAGCCAGGGCCCTGCAGCAGCACAGGATGCAGCACTTCCCTGTTTCAATCCAGAGGTTTGTTCCCAGAAAAGAGTGTTCAGAGGGCTGCAACTACAGCATGGTATGTCAGGAGCTTAACATAGCTGACAGTGGATGTTTGGGATCCGTGGCAAGATCCTCAGTTAGCTCTTCTCAGAGGATGCTGGTTTGGGGTGCTCCATACACATCCCACCCTGGCACATGCAGTGTGCCTCAGGCTGCACCATGTCCCACCTCCTGCACACATCAGAGCCCAGCAGCCACTTTCCCAGGAGAGAGTACCTTAATGTCACACCATAAATTAACCCAAATCCATGAGAGGACAGACTGCACACATGGAGGGCTGGGCTGGGCTCCCTGCCCTAAAGCTCCCTCTTTGTTGCTTGGCCCAGCTCTGGCCTAGAAAGTCCCCTCAGGAGTGCAGTGGGGAAGGGACCTCCCCAAAAAGGGGGCCCTGGCAGTCCCCAGCCTCGGGATGATGAGTGGCTGTGGGGCCCTACGGAGGCAGCAGCTCACCGGGATGCCTTGGAGCTGCGGCTTGTCGAGCAGGTTGTGCAGTTCGTTCTTGGAGGCCTCTATCTTCTCCTGGTCAGCAGCATCCACCATGTACCTGCAAGGGAAGGGACACCCCTGAGCACAGGTGCCCAGGGCCCCATGCCCTGGTGCTGTGCCTGAGGTCTGTGCCATCCCAAATCTCCTCCCATGCCAGCTCACTGCTCCCACTGGAGACTGGGCCAAAGCATTGAGGTAGTAGATAACAGGATCCTTCTGCCAGGAGCCCTTTTCCCAAGGATGGGTATAAGACAAGCTCCTCATGTCTCCCAGGGGAGTGGGGACCACCCTGCCCCTGTCCCTGCAGGTGCCCACCTGCTGACAGCAGGAATAGGCTGGGCAAGGGAAGCCTGGGCAGGAGAAGCTGCAGGACACACATTGTCCCCAAGCACCCAATGAAGCTCAGGTGCACATGGCAGCTCCCATGGAAATACCCAGGAGAGAGGACAAGTGGAGAAGGCAAGAGGAGCTGATGATGGAGAGGAGACATTGACCCAAGAGGGGGAAGGACCTGCTTGTCTCATTGATGGGGTAATCTTGGGAGGGGCCACGGAGAAAATGGACATGAGACCAGGGGTCAGCAAAGCTCAGTGCTGCTCTGAGAAGATGGAGAAATCTGGGCAAGGATTTCACTCTTATAGGCTGACGCTCATCCTGCAAAGGATGTCAGTGAAGCCAAAACACTGAGTGAGGAACTAATCAAAGTAGCCTTGATTTCAAAGACCAAGAAGCTGGGAGAGAAGAAGTGAGAAACACCATACAGCTCATCAGGCCTTGGGATGCTATTTAAAAATAGGAAAAGACCTTTAACTACTGAAGTGCATAACACAGGAAAATGGGAACAGCTGTGATAAGAGGGATAAACACCCCCAGGCACTGCCCCAAGCCCTTGGCATGTGGGGCAGGTGGGAGGGCTGAGGGCAAAGAAAAAGGGACATGACACAGCCCAGGGTGAGGAGGGCAGACTGGAGAATGACTGGGATGCCAACAGGTCTCCTTTCATTTCCTCTCAACCATGTGAGCTAAAATTATGACATTATGGAAGGAGGCAGCAAAAGGAGTGGAAAGACAGAGATTTTGTCATTTCCAGAATTTTTGTCATTGTAATAAAAAGTGTCAAGGCCATGTTTCACCACGTTGACAATCAGCAAGGGTAAGAGCAAACATCACTGTCCCAACATGCAGGACAAGCAGTCCTGCACTCTTCCTTATCTCCCAAGGCTTACAGTTGGGAAGGGCAGCACAGAAACCCACCCTTCAAATCCCCGGGTCATAGTCAGCTGGGAAAGATCCCATAAGTCTGATTTTCTGACTGTGTTTAAGTAATCCTGACATGGTTTCCTGGGATAAGTATTTGACCTTTGGAGCAGGACTGGGTTTAAGTAACCCCAGTGTGGTGTCTCAGGATCAGTATTTATCCTTGCTGAGCTCACCCCGAGCCTGAACTCCCTGGGCTTGCTCTTACTGCAGCATTTGCAAGCAGGGGATGTGCAGGGACACTCAGATTTGCTGGCTCAGTAGTGAGACTTGCACTGAGGCTCCTGCTCTCAGCACAAGATTCATCTGGCAGCACAGAAATGCCCCGACCTGGAAATCAGCCTCGGGGAAGGGCTGAGCCCCCTGGCTGGGTTTGCTCAGCCCCTGTGGTGAGAGCCAGCACAGAGGAAACATGGAAGCCTGGAAGGGTAAGATCTGAGGAACAGAGCTGGACTGAGTGATGCTGGAAGGGAAGGATCTGCCCCAGCCTGGGGGGACCTGGCTGCCCAATGCCCAAAGCCCATGGGGGCACCACGCCCTGGGGGAGCATCTGGAGAAAAAGGAGGCTCAGGGAGGACCTTCTTACTCTCTCCAACTCCTTGACAGGAAGGTGGAGCCAGGTGGGGGTGAGTCTCTTTCTCCCAGGTAACAAGTGCAGGACCAGAGGGAATAGCCTCAAGTTGCACCAGAGGAGGTTTAGATTGGATATCAGGGAAAATTTCTTCCCTGAAGGGGTGGTCAGGCACTGGAATAGGCTGGTGGAATCACCATCCCTGGAATTGTTTAAAAAAACATCTGGGGACATGGTTTAGTGCTGGTGTAACAGTCGGTCTTGATCTTAGAGGCCTTTTCCAACCTTAATGATTCCATGATAACTGAGTGATTCCAACTCCTGACACAGGTGTCTGGCTCCACCAGCAAAGGCATTGCAGCTCCCCCTGCAGCCCAGCACCCTGGGGAGGCTCAGCCCCAGTGTGGGGGTGCTGATGGAGCTCTGGCTGCTCAGGATACTCACACAATGGCACTCACTCCACGGCAGTATCGCTCCCACATGCTGCGGAACCGTGGCTGGCCCCCGATGTCCCAGAGCTGTGACAGGCACATTGTGGTTATTCCAGTGTCCTCACCCCACAGTCCTGCCCAAACCATTCCTTACCCATGTGGCCACCCAGGGCATTTTGGTCATCCACCAAACCCAGCCCCATTCCCTTCTCTTCAGTGAGGAAGCGCCCGCCTGGACAAGGCAAGGAGACGCCTCAGGAAGGGCAGCTGTAGTGTGGGGTGGCTCTGCTGGCAGGGAGGGACCCCCTGGCCTAAGCTGGGTGCTCCTCCCCATGCCCACTGGGGGAACAGTTGGACTTGATAACCCTAGAGGGATTTTCCAACCTTAACGATCCCAGGATCCCCAGATGCAGCTGCAGTTCCTGGAATCCTTCAACCTCCAGCAGAAGAGCCACCAATCTCCCTTCCTTCCACCTTTCATCCCAAGAGCCCTCACCAGCAGTAACATCTGTATCTTACCTTTATGGTAACATTGCCCTTGGTGATCTTCCTCATGTTGAAGCCCACTGTGGGGATCATGTCTTCATTGAACTGTCCAGACTGCAAGGAAGGAGGTGAGACAGCATTAGGAGGCAGAGGAACGTGGCCAGCCAGCCCACCCCAGCTGGGCACCTACACTGGTCCCCCAGCCCTGCATCCTGCCTGTGCTGGGGGGTTTGGGGGTCACAAAGGGCCCCTGTCCCCCATCCCTAAGAGCTACTGCCATGCTTTCTCCAGCAGGGCAGCTCTGAGCTGCACCAGCTGCATGAAATCCCTGTGGATCTGCAGCATCCCAGCATTGCTGCGGAACGGGTTGGGCTTGTCAGAACGGTGGGCTGGAACCATCCCTCTCCTGATGTTGGCCCAACTAGTCCACATGCCCAGCACCACACCAGAGGGTCTGCTAAAGCCCACTCCACCTTCCAGTTTGCTGCTCAGATTCCAGCACTGCAGTCCCAGGTGGAGCAGCACAGAGGGATGTTCTGGGCAGTCCCAGCAGTGATGTGGCATCTTTGGGTCAAGACACAGGAGCTGCCACAGCCCTTCACCTGCTGCCCCCAGCAGCCTCCCTGCGACTCAGAGCAGGTTTATTGCCTGTCAATACACTCTAGTGGGAGGCCACAATGTGGAACGCTGGGGAGCCAACAGAGAAGAGGGTTTGATAACCAGGATAACCCAGCCATGAGGGTTTTGGCCATCAGTGCCAGAAACCTGCAGGAACCACCAACCATGCCCAAACTCATCCTTGCAGCTCTTCAAACCTCAGTTTCTTGAGGTCTTTTCTGGGTTTTCTCTTAGTTAACACAAACCTCAAAACAGGAAGGCAATTTATGCCATTTTCTGATAAGCAGATTTTTGTGCCTGGTTGAGCCAACGGCTCCTCCAGACCCACCACACCACCAAGTCCCCAGGGTTTTCCTGACCTCTTCCAACGTCTCTGCAATACACTCTGCTTCCCTTTTTCATTTCCCTTTTGCATCCAGCAGCAAAACCCAGCAGCCAAGGGGTGTGCAGACCATGCTGCACCCAGAAACCACTGTGGGGAATGGCAGGGAAGGGTCTGGGGAGAGCAGGGGAAGCAGGCAGGGATGCACAGGGGATGCTGCCTGTGGACTGAGTTCAATACACAACTTGGCTTGATGAAATTAAGAAATCCACAGGCTTTGATCAGCAGGCACAGAGAGAAATTAATGAAGAGCTCTTGGAAGCTGCAGGCACCTCCCTCAGGGGATCCCAGACCACATCACGGGATCTGCTGACTGTGCAGGAGCCACCCATGACATGGGTCAGGTGGATGGAAGCTTATTTCAGGAAGGGATAGGCTGCAAGAGTGAGGAAACACCTCTTCCTTTCCCCACCGCAGCACCTGCCTCCAGGCTGCTCATGGCCAAGGGGCCAACAAAGACCCAGCTGAGCCATCCAAAACAGGCCATCCCAGGCCATGAGCATGGTGGGGAACCCAGAGGCCCCTCCTGGCCCTGCTCCCTGCAATGCTGTGCAGCTGAACCAGGCTGTGCTGCCCTCCCTGATCCCACAGGCCCCATCTCAGAGCAATGGGTATCTCAAGCAAAAATGGGATCTGGGGACAGCAGCCAGGCCATGCATGTGCTGGCCCTACAGCCCAGGTGGCACTGGCATGGCCAACACTGCTGTGAGCCCACCTGAGCCAGGTAGGATGATCCATCCCACTCCCTGCAATGCAGTTAATGGACATATTTTAAGAGCACAGTATCACTGAAGCTCAGTTTCTTTCACAAAAATTAGGTTCCTCAGATGAAAGGGAAAATCCTTGGGCTGCTTTTGCTTCTTCAGCACTGCATCACAGCCCAAAGCTGAGGCTGTGCTGACCAAACTCTCTGCAAGATGCTCCCAGCAGCTCCCCAAGGACAGCCTCAACTCTGAGGGAGGCCAGCAGCTCCCTGCAAGAGTTGCAGCAATGTCTGGCCAGGGATCATATCATGACAGAGTTGTTGTATCTCTGTTGGTGACAAGGGCAGTGGGATGGAGGTGCTGAGGACACTGAGCTGTGTGGTGCAATCAGAATGCTGGAGGGAAGGGGTGGCATCCTGAACCTCCTGGAGAGGCATCAGAGGTGGGTCTGTGCAAACCTCGTGGAGTTCAAAAAGGCCAATGGTTTTAAACTAAAAGAGGGGAGATTCAGACTGGACATAAGGAGGAAAATTTTAATGATGTGAGTGGTGAGGCCCTGGCACAGGTTGCCAGAGAAGCTGTGGCTGCCTCATCCACGAAAATGTTCATGGTCAGGTTGGACAGGGCTTGGAGCAACCTGGTCTAGGGGAAGATGTTCCTGTCCATGGCAGGGGTGTTGGACAAGGTGATCTTTAAAGGCCTCTTCCAACCAAACTCACTCTATGATCCCATGGTCTTGGAAAAGCACCACAGTCCATTTTTTTTTGTTTATGTTGGCAGAGCTTGCAGCAGCAATGCAAGACCATGCCCCATCCAGATTCTTCTTCCAGAAACACAGAGGAAACCCTCAGAAAACCTACCACCTTCTGCATTATGAAGCTCAGGTGCAAAGACACACCTGTGGAGGGTCCAAGCACTGCACTGGGGGCAGGAGGATGACAAGGCAGCATGAGGACCCACACTGACCTCCCACACACCCCGGCTCTGCCAGACCCCATGCAAGGGGCACATCCAGAGTTACTGGGAAAGGCAGGCATCAGAACATCTCCCTGATTCTCCCTCAGCACCTTCACCAGCATCTCTGCCTCTCCAGCAAATCCTGGAGACCTTGCAGACCTGGAGCTGTACCTTGCTTCCCAAGCTCAGGCACCCAAGAACATCCTGCCCAGATGGCCCAGCTGGCCAGCAAAGGAGTCAGTGGCTCTCCAGGGATGGGTGGCAGCAGGCACTGAGCTCTGCAGTCCTCCAAGCCGCTACTGGGACATGCCTCCACTGGCAGCTGTGTCAGGAGAGCTGGCACCTGCCAGGGCATCCATCATCCTCCCTGATGCCACATACAAAGCTGATGTGGTTACACAGAATGGGTGAGGTTGGAAGGGACCACAGTGGGTCATCTGGTCCAGTCTCCCTGCTCAAGCAGGATCATCCCAGAGCACATGGCAAAGGGCTGCATCCAGACCCCACTCTGGGCAGCCTTTTCAGTGCCTGCTCACCCATACAGTAAAGAAGTTCTTCCTCATGTTCAGGTGAAACTTCCTGTGCATCAATTCCTGCTTGTTGCCTCTTGTCCTGTGAGCAGAGCCTGGTCCATCCTCTGACACCTCCCTGCAGATACTGACAGACACCAATGAGGTCCCCTCTCAGACACCTCTTCTTGAGGCTGAGCAGGCCCAGCTCCCTCAGCCTGTCCTTGTAAGAGAGATGCTCCAGTCTCCTCAGCATCTCCAAAGCCTCTGCTGAACTCACTCTGGGACTTCCATGTTTCCTCTTGCCCTTTCTGAGCAGGACTAAAGCACAGGATGGTGCCCCACACCCTCCACCACGCAGGTCTGACACCCTGGCACCTGTGGCTCTGCTCCCCTGAAGGCTCTAGCACAGGCAGAATCTGTGGTGATGTTAAAAAGCAGCAACACACTCTCTTTGTCTAATCATGGCCTGCACCAACAGGTTTGGAGCCCCAGCACCTGCTGAAGAGCAACCAACACCCTTGAGTCACCATCCTCAGTGCCAGACTGGGGAAAAGGAAGCTAAAACCCCACTGGCTCCAGGTGTGCATCAGGTGTGTTTACAGCTTTCAGCCCTCCTTCCAGGCAGGACTTCAGGCCTGAGCTCCCAAGAGCCAGGAAAATTAAAAATAAGCTCAGGAAAATGAAGGTACCCCCGCAGGTAACCCAGGAGGAGTCACCCCTGACAATGGCTGCCCTCAACAAAGCCCTTGCCTGGCTCAACCACAGCTCTGAGTGCTGCAGGGAACCACCCACCTTCCAGGCAACCAGAGTCCATTTTTCAGTCAGGTGCAGCTAAAAATCCTGGAAGACAAGGACTGCACCAACACCCCTAGAGCAGCTCCAGCCCCAGCACTGCTCTGAGGGATAGAAAGCACAACTTGCACCACAGAGACTTCTTGTAGGATCTCTCCAACAACGCCAAAATCTCATCAACTTCTCAGTTCAGGTTTTTCCCCTCCCCAAAGCTGAATTATACCCCAAAGCACAAATCACAGCTGTTTCCCCTTCCAACACTCCCATTGCGACACCCCAAACCAGGCGCTTCCAACCCTCCTCAGGCAGTTCCTGTTGAGTTGGCACTTTCTGTGTCACGCTGCTGTTTCACTGTCCCCAACACCTTCTTTCCAAGATGTTTTCTCAAAGGCTGGTGCCCCTTTTTATGTGCATCTGCCACAAACCCTGAACTTCCCAAGTAACTTGAGAGGCCAAGCAGCATCCTGAGCCTGACTGCCCTGCAAGGGTGTTAAACATCCCACCACAGCCATGGCATGACACACCAGGAGGCCATGGTGGCACCCTCAGCCCCTTCAAGAGCTGCTCTAATTCCTCCAAGTCCCTCAGCCAGCAATCCTGGCTAAGAGGAGAGAGCTCTTCCAGGTGGGGTCTCGTCCACAGTAAAACTGCCTGGTATGAAGGGTTTACTTGCAGATGCAAACCCCATAAAGCCCATGCTGAGCCCCATCTGCAGCTGGGAGAGGAGGAGGCACGTGGAGAACAAACAGGGAGCTGGGCAAGATGAGGACCAAACCAGCAGGAGCCTGGAGCACTAAGGGGTGTTGCAGCAGAACAGCTCAAGAGCAGGACTGCCATCATGTCCAGGCTGAAAAAGCATTTTAGGGTGTCCTTCCTCTGTCCCCAGACACTTCAGGAAGGATGTTTTTGTTCAACATGCAGGGACAAGAGGGGCAGCTGGGGAACCAGGGCAGCTGGAGGATCCACATCCTTCTCCTTCCATGAAACTCCGTGGGAACAGCCCAAACCTGACCCTTCAGGATCTGCCTGCCTTGCAGCACCATGTCCAGAGTGTGAGAGCAGCCCAGAAAGCAAGAGGTGAGACTACACTGAGCATCCCTGTGGGTGAAACCACACCCTGGGCTCTGGGATGCAGCTCCTGACAGGCTGCCGGATTCAGGGACCCTGTGGATGAGGCAGCACAGCTCCGGAGAGCCCAGGGTGGGATGGGCCCTGCCCTGTTCGGGTGTGGAGTTTGTGCTGCTGCAGCAGCACGGGAAAGTCACCTGGCAAATACCTCCTACAATCACCCCCTGGGCAATGAAACCCAGCGGGCACAGAGCCCAGCGGGGTCACCACGAGGCCCCCAACCTGCACATCCCATCCCGGCGGCAGCTGGGACGATGACAAAGCTCCTGCTGCAGCTGCTACGAGGGCAGGAGCTGCCCGGCTCCCAGCGCCGAGGCTGCCACAATGCCGGGCAGAGCACCCACCCAGGGCACCAGCACTGCCTGCTGCCCACCGGCAGAGCCCCGGCCAGGGAGGGCAGGGGGCACCGTGGGCATCCCCAGGGCCTGCCCCGGCTGCAGCTCCAAGCGCCACGCTCGGCTCTGGGGACGTGGGCACAAGTGCTGGGGTTTGCCTGGACCCTCTGGGTGCTGCTGGACCTGCATTCTGCACCCCAAACTGTGCCCCACATCCCACACTGCACCCCACACCCCACGCTGTGCCGCACTGCCTGCACCCCACACCCCAAACTGTGACCCACTGCCTGCAAGCCACACTGCACTGTGCACCCCAAACTGTGCCCCACATCCCGAACTGTACCCCACTGCCTGCACCCCACATCTCAAACTGTACCCCCACTGCCTGCACCCCACACCCCAAATTGTGTCCCACTGCCTGCACCCCACACCCCAAATTGTACCCCCACTGCCTGCACCCCACACCCCAAACTGTACCCCACACTGCACCCCACACCCCAAACTGCACCCCACACTGCACCCCACACCCCAAATTGTGCCCCACTGCCCGCACCCTGCAGCCCCCAGCCCACACCTCGCACTCCACGTGGCTCCATCCCACCCTGCACCTCAGTTCTCAAACGCATTTCCAGGCTGGGAATAGGGCGGAGTCGCTCTGGGGGGCACCCAAGGGGTACAACCAGGGGGCTGCAATCGCGGGGGGGGCACTGATGGGGGATGCAATGTGGGGTACAATGGGGGGATGAAATGGGGGGATGTAATGGGAGGTGCAATGTGGGGTGAAATGGGGGTGCAATGGGGGGGACGCAAAGAGGGGTGGAATGG